>VZDJ01007749.1:14683939-14932628 GCA_008694505.1 Cyanoderma ruficeps
TGTGAGTATTTAAGCAGTCCTAAAACTTGACCCAGGACGTTTACTTCTGTATCCTGAACAAAGTTTTGTGGAGCTTCCACTTACACATACGAGTTAACTAGTACAACTGACAACAACAACAGTCTGTTCAGAGAGAACTAACCTAAACAGAACCATTGACTGAGAGATGGGGATGGAAACCAGGCCTCAAGCATCCTCTGGGATCCACAATTATTTTTTGAAGCACGGTTTCGTTCTCTGGCAACTGATATGACGATGCACAAGCCTAAACATTTAATCTTGGATACATTAACTCTTACTGGCTCTATCATTTGCTCACTACTCTAACCACAACAACAAAATTACCAATGCATTCACTTGTTTATTTGACAGTAGACTAACACCTGTCAAAATATAAGCCAATTAATATAATCATAAAGAAATGCAATCTATAATTTTTGAAACCAAAGTTTTAATCCCTTATTAAGCATCTCTGAGTGGGTGTCACTTTATAACAGAACTACGATGACACAACAATCAGACAAGAATGGCATTAACTTTGTCATCTAATTTTTGTACTGAAAATTTAATTAGACTGAGACAATTACAGACTTCTTTTGCTTTCTTTCACGGAAACCAACTCTCATCAAGTCAGGTACTCAACTAAAAATTCTCTAATGTTGTCATTAGTACAGATGAAGATGCATTAAACTGAATTTTTCAGCAATGCTGAGAAACACTGAGCTCTTATATGAGTTGTCATAATGAATAAGAAAAACTGATTTTCATGGAGAAAAGAAGAAAGAAATGGAGCTCTGAAGCAAGGAAACTGCAATGAAAAAGAGTTCTTACTCTAAAAAAATTAGTGATTTCTCCTCTATATTGTCTTTTACATTAGACTTGTGTTAACTTCTCTCGTTGTAATTCCATTTAACAGCCATTTGAACTCGTTTTAAAGTTGATTTGAAATGGCTTGAAAAGCATCTTGAAAAGAAGTAAGCTGCACAATGTTTGCTCACTTCAAAAATTAATTTCCTCAGATAATAATTTTCCCCTACATTCTGTGAATAAAAAACCTTTTATTTTCATTTGGAAAAAGTTAACTAAATAAAAAGATTTTAGAAATCAGCTTTGCTGAGCTCCATAT
The DNA here is from genome assembly GCA_008694505.1 of Cyanoderma ruficeps. Classification (NCBI taxonomy): domain Eukaryota; kingdom Metazoa; phylum Chordata; class Aves; order Passeriformes; family Timaliidae; genus Cyanoderma; species Cyanoderma ruficeps. Next base: position 14,685,066 of record VZDJ01007749.1, read on the forward strand.
GAGTTAAGTCTAAGCCTGAATTCAACCTATGGAAGTAAAATTGAGAAAAGGAGGCCTGGAGAATTTAAAGATACTGAAGTACTAAACAGAACTAATGGCTTAATATTGTCAGTATAGTTATTTCCATTATGCAGAACTCTAACAACAGGTCTATCTTATAGTTTCTGATAAGAATGCAAAGAATACCTGGTCAGTTCTGCTCTAACCTTGTTCTAAATAGAATAAGACTGATTACACTGTTCTGAATAATTTCAGCATTTCTTCACTTTGATAAACCCTGATACTACGCCATAACAGCACAACTTACTTTCACTGAAAGGAAAAGCAAAGATAAAAAACAAAAGAAAAAAAAAAACAACTTCAGAGGAATATACAGGAAGTACATCTGAACTTGGGAGTAAAAAATACAGACAATAATTAGAAAGAATGAGAACCTTCACACAAAACCACAAATCAGTTGTCTTGTATCCTCCTTTGTCACTACTAATACATTGCTGACACCATGTCTATAACAAGAGACCTCTTCTAGGCAATACAGGTAACTAGGCGTGTTTGTTGGTGGGCAAAATTAGAAGACCCAGTGGAGTTCAGCTCTCTGTAAACATTCTATCTTTAAATAAAGAGGGTAAAGGTTCAAAGTGTGAAGGGCTTGTGGCAGGGTTTGCCTTAAAAAAGCCTGGGAGCTCATTGGGCTCATGTTGATGGCAGGTTCTCAGAGCAACTCCAAATAAAATAAAGACTCTGGGAAAGACCATTGTGACTGAAAAGTCTAATACTAAAAATTGCTATTCATCTGCATGAAGGCACAATGCAAAGTTGTTTTTTCTTTTTATGGAGTTATAGGGGTAGGAAACTGAAGGGCCTGTAGGATCTCAGAGCGTTTGCTTTGGGGATCTCAGATATGTTCATTCAGATTCTTGGCAGAGAGCGAATGTCATGGGAAATAAAGAGACATTTCTGTTCCACAATGAGTTACAGGACAAGATCAAACAGATGTTCCATAGGTTATAGCCTACAAGACTTATTGGTATCATAAAAATTAACTGTGCACATAGAAGATTACAAATGGAAAAATTCCATTCTTTCTCTGATAGCCCTGGCTCAGAACAGATGGCACAACCTTTTTTCATTTTAGTTTTTTTTACATTCTCTGCAATGGTGGCTACTAAATACCAACAGCTAGGAAGTTATGCCCTTTGCTCATCCACATTTTGAAAATAGCAGACTTGTTTGATGGAACTGCAAAGAAACACCACCACTGCCACGCAAGGACTTATCTTCCAAAAGCAAGACATGTTCCAGGCATCTCAGTAGGTCCAGCCTGGATTGCAACTGAAAAAGTTTCCTGCTTTTAAAGGGAAAAAAATTCCAACTTTTTGGACTTAAACATTAGAGTGGTGTCATCAGTAGCTGGTCTCAATTCTTCCATGCTCCAAAGGCATAAGTCAATCAGCCCTGCAGACTGGGAGGTGGCTGGCACACGCAATATCCTGCCTCAGAACTCCTCACTGTCTAAGGCAGCTGTGGCACATGAATTACAAGCTTTATAGAGCACAGTGGGCATCCATCTTCACCAACAGACATTCACAAGTCAGAACACAGCAATGTGAAGGGAGGGAACTGTATGCAAATGTCAGAACTAAATTGTGATTTGGCAATGAAAAATACTATAATATTATTGATAAAACCTAATCAATTTTATTTGAAAGAAAAGGGATGCTTTTCTTGTTTGAAATATCCTCTGATTCATTGCTACCACTGATTATATTTCTTCTTGGGTTTAGCACAACTAGTATCCAACAGGGAAATTATTTCAAATTAAGTAGTGTGATAAATTAACATACAATTTGGTATGTTGATATAACTCATTTTATCACTATGGTTATGTAAAGGAAACCGTATTTATCCTGCACTAGCTTTGTTTTCTTCTGACAAGGTTATTTATCACCACAGGAAATTCCAAGTTCATAAAACTGGTTAGCTGACATTTCCAATGTAATATACTTTGTGAGGAGGAACAAGCACCCTAATCAGTTTTGCCAATTACATGAGCGTTTGTCTTAATACAAAATCTCTTTGCCCCATACTGAAAGACCCACATGGAGTTCTTCCTAAAAGTCATGCAGATCTGGCGAGTAAGAGACTACATCATCATCAGTGTGCAAACAGAATAAGCAAAGTAGCAGGCAATGTAATCCAGACAGATATGGATGGATAACTAATCCTGTGACTGTAAAGTAAGAACCAGATCTTTTACAATACGGTGCAAAAGTACCACTTTTTATGAAGATCGTGAGAAATGTTAATGCATACACAGCCTTTGAATTTTTAGCTCCAGACTGCAAAAGAACTCTTCTTGGAAAAATGTAAATTATCTGCAAATTCTTCTTTTGGTATTTGAACAACTGCTTGTCAATGACCAGATGGAGTTCCACTTTTCTAAACCAAACATTTTTGATGTTCTGTTGCAAGTTGTCTTAGGCAGGCAAAATTTAAATAATCATCTTCAGGAATGAAAAAATACAATTTCCTTCAAGACGGATGTTTGACTTAAAAACTTCCTTTTGAATGTAGGAAATGACAATTTTGTACTTTGAAAAGTCAACTAAGGTCAAGATTAATATAGATACATTAATTAGTTTGTTGATATCATGAATGCTTTTCTTGTCATCCCACTGATGAATGAGAGAATTTGCATCTCAGCAGGTAAACATGTCTGATACTTCCTTAATCTACTGTACAGCATTTGCTATAGCCAAAAATAAGAAACTAAGTGGAATATAGAATCAAAATTATTTAGAAAACAGATTACTAGTTACAAAGGAATATGGATGAAGAATCACTTTAAAAATAAAATATATTCTGGACTGATGTGTTCCATAAACATTTTTTTTTGCTAATAAAAGCCTCCAGGGAACAAATACTTATTTCACATGCTTTCCATTCTGCTTGAGTAATTTTAGATTTCCACTGTAGCTCTGCCTTTTATATCCTTCTGCTTTCCTTGCCTTGGTTAGATTAGAGAGGTAGGGTGTTAATGGGGTACTTGATGAAGATTGAAGACCTATTTTCTCTCCCCCCTTGGAGACCAGCCTGATTTGAACATATCGAGGAAACAGTCTCTTCATGTCCCTGGGGAAAAGCCTTTTCCATTTCAATACTTCCAGCTTTCAGCACATGAAGGTCCCCTTCATTCACAAATAAAGAAAAGGTGCCAGCACAAAAAGGTTCTGAATAATTTCATAGAATGTCAGTGGGGCTGCAGAAGCTCCCTTTCAACCTCCTTCATGGTTGGTGAACATGAGGATGCGAGGCGGATCCAGGAGGGGAATGCAGGGAACCAGATGCTTGCAGTTCCACCAGGGCAAGAAACAAACTACTGTCCACCAGTCCCCACCTCTGTTGTTGCTACTTCCTTAGTACCCTCATCCTTGTGGGTACTGTTTTGTGCTGGGCACTCAAAATGCACACAGTGAAACACCTGGAGAGAACAAAAAATTAAGATAAAGCAAAACAATTCAATGCTGGCAAAAGCATGATCAAAGTAAGATGAAGTCTATATGGGAGTCTATATAGAAGTCTACAGGCCAGATCAGTGGCAAAGCCAAAACAGAATGTTTCACCATGAGGTCAAAAACATTTACTCACAGGCAATAAACATTAGACAAGGACAACACTGGAACAAGAGAAGGCCTTCAAATTATACCAACCTTTACATATGGCACTAAAAATCAGAAAGATGGTTCCAAAGCAGATAGGGATATTTGTAAACAATTTTTTTCTTTGCCAACTTGCAGCAATACCTACTACATGCTATTGGATAATAACAACAATTATATTAATTGTCTTAAACACATTTTATGATCTAATCACTTCCTCAAGAGGTTGAATGTTCATGCACACTAGGAAAGAAAATTAAATCATTACCAACATGATTCTATTTCAAGATTGCCCTCTGCTGTAATAACAATGGCAGCTCTAAAGACATGTCCTGGAGTATGCAGAAAGACATTCAGAGTATCCAAGGTGGCTGCTGCTTCATCAGATGAAATATTCCATTTGAAATAGTGATCATTTTCTGATGATTCAAACAATACCTGGGACCAGTGTACAGGTGACTGTATCTTTAGAGTAAGAGGACCATGTGCTTAATCATTTTTTCCAATTTATTTTCTACTTTACTTACTTCTATTTGTTCTTGAAGAGCCTGGGAGGAGAAGGGGGAGGAACTCTTTAAAATTGTTACAAAACTTCTTTCCATATGATTTCTTATTGCTATGAATTGCACAACTTTGCCACATACTAAACATAAATATTTTCTTACTCTGCTTTAAATTTGCTATTTTCCCATGCACTGTAGTTTAAAAGCTAAAGCTGGATGAATATTAAATCCTAAATTCTAAACTTACTGTCTTAACTTTGTTTACTTTTATGACATCTTCTATTATTCTTGTCTTTAAAGCTCTTTTCACAAACAAAGGCAATCTCTTATAATCTTAACTGCCCTTTCCCAGACCCTTTCAAATTAATATCAGCAAAATCAAATATCATAAACAAGACATGGATATACTACATATTCATACAAGACTACAGAATACTATATTTTCTATCTTTTCTTCAATACAACCTAAAATCCTATTATTCTTTTTGACCACCCCTCCTCAAGTGAACAATGAGTGAACATCTGCACTGACATGTCTGCAGTAGCCCCAGGTCTTTTCTGAGTATGTAGCTAGGTAATTTGAATTCTGACAGCATACATAAAATGAATTTCAAAAATCTTCAGTCACTGCTTGTTTTTTTTAAATCCCCATTATATTTTCTTGTGCCCCTCAGTGTAAGTTTTTTATGTAGATACATTGCAATACATGCTTATATGTCTATATATACACTAATGCTCACATAAAGATGTATTGCTATGCCTTTATATATACACATATGAACAGATTACAAATCTGCACCAACACCCACACATAGACACGTGCACAAAATGGTTTTCCTCTGCATTTCTTCTTTTTTTTCCTAAAGCTGAACTAATTCCTATACTGGCATGCATTCTCTCCATCTGTTACAGTTCTTGAGAAGCCAATTTTTGTATTTATCTACACTTCTAGTGAAGTCCTTTTGTACTCATCCCACTCCCATGTTTTTAAAGTAACAGCTATTGAAATTTTTCCAGCTGCACTTTTCAGGATAAGGCCTTGCAGAAAAGAACATTCTCTCATCACTGCACCTCTCTAAGATGCTGCTTTCCCTGAAAGGAAGCACAGAATGTGATGGAGGTCTCTAAGCCAGAAGATTCTGTATTTCTATTGTATCCCACAATAATAGTGTTTCTCAATTAAAACCTCACTTTACACAGTGATACAGCTTTTTTAAACATAGTGAGGATAGCCCTGAAATTTAGCTAATAGCAGTCTAGAAAGTGAGAAGTACACAATTCTTAAATTGTAACTTTCATTTTTACTGATTCTTTCATATTAAATTCTTAATGGTCAAAACATGCAGCATATTGAGAAACCTTTGTGAATTTGGAACATTATTCTCAGTTACTCTGCCACCTCAGCATGTAAAGAATATAGTGTGTGAGAGAAGCCTGAGAAGCACAGTCGAGCCCAGCTGCTTCATCCGGTATCAGAATTAAGCATTTCAGAACAGTGTCACTAAAACAAACAATCTTGCATGTGCTTCTCCCAACAGAAAAAGATGACAGTTCAGGATCGTCCTGTGACCCACATCATGTTCTACTTCTCATGGGTATTTTAAGAGAGGTCAGACACACAAAGCAGGAAGGCCAAGTACAAATACACTGGCGCAGTAATTTGTAAGATAAAGCTCTCACATCAGCAAGTAGGTGTCCTTTCCAGGTCAGTAATACTGGAGAGGAATAACAAGAGAAAACTTACATAAAGTATCAGGTGACCTGTATGACAAATAAATGATGACAAGGAAAAATAATTCTCTTCTCTACAAAAGTAGGATGTGTTTAAGCTCAAGAAAACAGGAAGTTACACTTGTATTGTGTTCTAACAGACCAAAAACTATTCAAACTCCAGGTCAAAAAATTTGTGAACGTCATGTTTTTCGAAATTTGGAAAACATGGCAAGGAAAAAATGAGTTTAAAAGGTTAAAGAATTCACAAAATGGAGAAATTTTATGGGATTTCTTTTAATTCCAAAAATAAACTCTTCCCTTTGGGATGTACAGATTGTATTTCAAAGTTCAAAGGTACATGTTGGTAGAACAAGTAAGGAATATTTTGTACCTATTACGGTAACACTTCTTGATAAGAATATGCTGCTGAATATTCTGTATATTTTATTTAAAATGAAAATAGTTTGACATACTGTTCAACCAGCTGTGGGCAACTATTTCTGGACACTGCTTGTATTCTTACTGAGGAGACTACTGAGATTATAGAACAAACCAATACTTTGGTTACACTGTTACTATTTAAATTGTAAATATGAAAAATATCTTGCTGCTATCTTTGGAAAATTAAAATCTATGACAAAATGCTACAGACCCTCTGTTTAACATATATATATAAATAATTTAGAAATATGTGCACACTGACAATATTCCTCTTCTATATGCGTTAGAAGAAATAATTTAAAAAATAAAAACAAAATTAGTGTTGAATGCAGATTTAACAGACAAAAGAGGAAAAGACAAAGGAAAACAGAATGAATTTATAATTCAACTGAGACACCACATGAATGGCTGTAACCTCTATCCATACTCATCTTTATTATAGTTATGCAATGCTCTATATAAATAATTACACAGGATATTGAATTCCTTGGAAATAGTAACCAATTTGAAATTAGAATTATGGTCAAACGGCCATTGCTCTTCAGAGCTTAAAGCTACCTTTAAGAATTCAAAGTTGAAAGCAATGTTTCCTTGTTTGCTAAGTTTATGCAATGCACCTCATTCTTTTTTAACACAGAGTTGGGAAGTTACAAACACTATCATGAGAGGTAACAAGACTGTCAGTATGGATCAGTAATGGAAGAAGCCTTCTTCACACATGTACTACCCCATAGACAGCTTCTGACACTAAGGACTCACTGATTAAGGCTGAACTGTATGAGGTGGGAGACACTGCTCAGAAACACATAATAAAAATTTGTATTCCCAGTTCTGTTGGTTGGTCAGCTGCTTTCCAGCAGTTGGCTGAGATGTTGATATCTGGTGCTGCTTTTGTTTGCAAGAGCTGCAGTACAGCTGGGCACAGACAATGCCATTGGATGGTGTTCCCAGAGTTTAGGAACCAGCGGCCCCAAATGCTAAATACAATCAGAAACCCTCACCTCTGGAGCTGAAAAATTCTAATGAATCCAAATGTAACAGTTCTACCCCAAGCTCAGTGTAAAGCACCAAAATACCCTGTTTGATGGTGAGCTACATGTGTGGGATACAGACAGGCAGGTCTATACACACAAACAGTGGCTTTTGGTGCCTCTTATAATGTTGTCATATAAAATCCTAATCTCACAAAGATGTACATATAATCTTAAATTCACATATTGTAAATTGTTTCTCTGAAGTCAAGAGTAAAATCTGGACTTCATCTGAGACAATACACAATGATTACAAAAGAGAGAAGCACAAGTAAACAAATATGGGATGACATTGCACTTGATCAGCTAGGATAAAATAGTTTTTTCTGTATAAAATGAAAAAAATCTCTTGGTTTGGCCACTATTAGTCACCTGATTTACAAAAATTAGTTTCAAGTTAATCTTGTGCAAATAAGATTTTCTTATGAATAATGATTTTTAAAAATTTTTTATTAATTAAAAAGATAATATACAGGTGATAAACCCCAAGTATATCAGAGACCATACAGCTTTCCCTAGTGCACTAAACTGGTACTTTAATTGTTCATCAAAATAAGAATTAATTTAAAACCAAACCAAATAGGAGTTTTTGATGGCAGTGTGGAAAGGTCAAAATGAGGAACACCTAATAACACTGTTCAAGTGTTTTGCTAGATTGCCAAAGCAAAAAGATGAAGTATGTACATTTGAGAAGGCCTTATCAATTTCACTGCAAGATGTGCTGTTGTATATTCATGAAGAACAAGAGGTTTTTTAGAAGTTCCTTACCTCATTAGCTGTGTTGCGAGTTCCAACTATTCTGATAAAAGATGCAGGCTGCTTATCAAAAGTGATTGTTTGCCAGGATCTACAAAGAAAATTCAGAAAGACATTCAAATATTGAACACGGTAACAAAACCCTGCACGAAAACATACAGAACGCATTCAAGTGACAGTATGTACTAGTATCATTTAACAGGGCAAATGGAGAAACACTTTTCATTGCCTGAATTTCCAGCACTACTTCCTCATTTTTAAGCATCTTGACTCTGCTTATGCAATTTCATACATACCTTATACCACTATCATTTGTATGCAGGGATAACAATCATACTGCTGCTGAAAGTCAAGAAAATGGTCAAAGAAAAAAGGCCTGGATCAAAGTCTAAAAGTCTTGACTAATATTGACTGTTTCAGATAAACGAAAGGCCAGATTAATAAAAGTAAATACATCCTCCTCTCAGCTTCTCACGAGGAATCACCAGAGCTTGGCTAAAGAAAATTACAACTGTAGGGAAAAAAAAAAACCCAAACCAAACCACCTAAAACCTCCAAGTTTTCACACTCTAAGTGGAGCAGTAGAGCAAGAGGAGCCAAGCTTTCTTTGAGTGGGCAAGGTCCTTCCAGGAAGTTACAAATCTCAAAAAGCATCATTTGCAGTTCAGGTTGTGAGCATTTCCCCATCCTGACACAGAAGCAGTGAGGAGAACAGGCCACTCTTCCAGAGCTGGTGTATAATTTTCGGGCTAGACTGAGACCTCTAGAGGTACATTGGGACCACTGTAATCTTTGTTCCTCACTCATACTCACCTGATCTGAGTGAGGTGCCATACCTCAAGCAGCCTAATACACAGCAGGAAACACCATAACTTTGTGCTCACAGTAAAACGGAACAAATAAGAATACCAGGAACTAGAGCCTTCACTTGGACACCAGTTTTCCACTAGTTTAGTACTTGAACACATTAAAATTTAAATTAATTTATATTCACAAAACATGAAAAAAAATTCCAGAATTTAACTTCTCAGCCAAACTAGACTCTGTCACAGAGGCTTCAGAAATAAAATGAAGTTAGGTCTAACTTGATTAACATACTATGGAAAAAAAGCTGGATAGTTTTCCAGAATGGGTTCTGAATACCTTCAGAAGTGTTCAAGTAAGAAAAAGAGGAGCAAAGCAAAACTAGAATAGAACACCACTCACTACCAACAGACTACCCCAAAGCCTGGCAGTATGAACAGCTTTATTGTTAACTATTTGTCCGACATTTGATTTTTCCTTTATTGGGAAAACTCCTTTTGTCACAAACATAGCTTTTCTCAGCTTAATTTAGTTGGCTATAACTTTTATCACTGCTGTCTGGTTATATTTGCTCAAAGAAGATTACAAATACAATCAAGTCCTAATTTCAAGTAGTTTACTGGTCTTACTCCATGAGGTAATGGGTGTAATTAGAGCCATCCATGATAACAGGAAGGTGTGGTCTGTCGCCTACCTAATGGCATGGTTTATTTATACCCCTTATGTGGCTATAGTCCCATTTCAAAGCTCAGGCTGTTTCTTCATGCTCTAAATAAAATATAAAATGGGAATAGATTATTTTGTTGATTGTTTCAAGACCTGAAAGATTGTTATGGTTTAAACATTTCCCCCCTAAACAGGAGAATTATTCTTCTTGAGATCCCTTTTAACATTACTCTAGTACAGTTAGTCAATCTCCATGGGCAAACAGAACTTGCTACCTTGAACTACAAAGTCCCAAAGATAAGAGGCTGGGACAAAGAGATGATCACAGCACTACTTCTCATAACAAAGCACTGCCATAGCTTGCATTATGCATATGCTTTAACATTTACACACACAAACTTTATGCAAGGAGAACGATGATGTAAAACCCAGTTTGCTTTCTAGTGATATGGAAAATATTTTAAAGCTGCACTAAACAAAAGTTTAAAATCATAAAGAAGCTATTAAGAAGAGCCTGTGCCTCCCTAGACACTAATGTAGAGTTTGTGTTCTGTGATAAAAAAATACATTAGAGACCATAGAATAGAATAGAAGTGGGTCTGTATTTATTTCTACTATTTCTGATCACTGATCAAATACACACGGCAAGAGCTCAGTGCAGAATTTCCAATGGCAATAAATGCCGTTGTCTGTGCTATGATGTGATACCAGGGAAGCTGATGCATCTATTTGGGAAAACAGCTGAAGAGCACAATAAATAGTAAGAGAGACTGAGAAAAACGTCTCTGAAGATTGTTTTGATGACATACTTCCAGATCAACTCCTCCAGGAAGTTGCTGTTTGTTCACTTCCCACTGCATTGCAAGTCCTTACTTTCTGCTACAATGCTATTATTAGGAATGGATTATAATTACTCCTTTAATAATATTAAAATATAATGGAAAAGAATAAAAAAATTCTTGAGGGTGTGATAGATAGCATTTTCAGTAAATTCAGTGCTAAGAATATTTACTATTTTTGCATGTGTCCATTTCATTCCTTCCCCATTGAAGAAAGAAAGTCAAAATTATAGACAATTTGTAGAAGAGCTATTAAAAATCAAGAATATTGCCACTAGAGAATTAATACTTGATTGCATAATGAGAAAATTAGGTGTCTCATTTTATTTTCTTATCAAAAAAGGAGAAAAGCAAAAGAGAAAACAAGCTAAATGGATTTGGAAAGCATCATTTTTGAAATAAGCACAGCAAACCTTCACTAGAATGATGCATGGATTTGACTGCAACAAGTACGTTTGAGAATGTCGATATATGCAAGGCAATATCTCTACAGTATAATTATGCAGCAGAGATAATTTATGCATGTAACTATACCCATATGAGAAAAGAGATTATTGACAGAACATTATCAAGGCATATCTGACCTCTTTTTTTTGCATTTTTTGCTGATATAATAAATTCACTTAGAATTCTATTAATGTATAGAGCCATAATAATTTTGCAGTGTGTTCCTCAATTAAAGACATCATAGGTAATCTTCAAGTTTCTTTTTAACCTTCCTTTTTTACTACTAGTTGTCTCTGCTGATACTATTTTAATAATTTCAGTTTCTCTGTAGAAATTCTAACTGCAAATTGTTTTGTAGTCACGTCATTTATCTAGTCCTGCCATGCATATGTGCTTACTTTACACTTTCCTCACACAAGTCTGTCTTTCTATTCTCAAAATCACTTTTGATGGTCTTTAAAAAAATTTCCTCCAAACTTTATACATTACTCTCACATTGATTCACACATCAGCCACTCTACACCAGGAACAGCAGCATTAATGCAGATCAAAAGCACTTCATTTTAAGCCTGGGATAAGATAGTCCCGTGTAATGGACAGCATTTCTTCACCTTTACTCCCCATATGCCAAACAAACAAATCGTTCAAACTGGTGGCAATACTTTTACTGTCTTTACCTAGGACACATTCATAAAGAAGCTATCAGAATTTACTTCTCTCATAAAATGATACTGCTGTCTCTTGGACTTTTTGTGTCTCTGTACACCTTATTAGTGACCTTATAACAAATATATTTTTCAGGGTTTAGCTTTATTAAATATTCAGGCAGTGTTGATATTTTTTATGCTTTGACACCTGTCTTGCTGGTTGATTTGTTTTAGACTTGCTGGCTCAGTCTGGAGCAGTTCTGGACATTGCTTTCACAACAAAAATAATCACTGCGTCAAGCTGAGGTTTCCATCTCGAAAAGAAGACCTGGGACCAGCAGCCTACTCAGATTTATACCAGGATCCTCAAGCTGAAATGCAGTACTACAAGTTGTTTGGCTAGCAGCTCCATTTTAAAAAAGAAATTAGCCTTGTTACAGTCCTACAGTGTTTAACACTCTACATCTCACCTCAGCCACAGGACTTCTAACTCTCTTGTTCTGCCTGACTCCCCTAAGGAGATGCAGTAATTGATGATTAGCATTCCAAAGCTATGCTTGCATCCTGTGAGCCTGTCATATTTAATTACATTTTAACTATATTCGTCTTCTATAATAGCCTGAACATAATTTAGATAATTATCTTTTGCGCTCTTATTCTCTGACTCTGCCTGTCTCACTTAGAGCTCCTTGCAATGGAAATCACTTTCTCTGTTTAAACATATAAACAGACTCTTGGGCCAAGAATTTTCACCTCTCTAACAGCAACAGCTGAAAACTTCAGACTGTGCATCTCACAATCTCTTCACCACACTCTCTTCAGAGGAAGGAAAAAGATCATGAGAAATCATGCCACTTTCATGTTTCTTCTTGTTTTTTTTTCTTATTAGGCTATTGCAAGAAAAATGCAAGAAATTCTGATGCCCAGGTAAATTAAATTAAATTAAATATCTTGCTATTCCTTAAACTATCTATAGCTCCAAAAGAGCAATTCACCTTCTAAAGAACATAATGGGTTTTTCAGGATTTGGAATATTTTCCTAGTTATTTCTAAGAAAAGCTGCTATCTTTCTAAAGATTTATTACACATAATAGGACATAAATAGTGATTCTTCCCCATTATTTTCTTCTCTTCCAGAAACAAATTAAGAAGGAAGTAGAAGCTTATATTTTATTGAGGTTTTCTAATGAGCCAGTGGCACTGAAGAATACTACCACACTGTGGGCTTACCAGAGCAGCACTGATCAGAGCTAAAACCCAGCTCAGGCTAAAGATGTCAGACAAAGGAGAAAGCTACTACACATAACTAACATTCATCAAGCTGTAATAACCATATCATATTCATATCAAGGCTCGCTTTAGGCTAAGCATGTACGCTTTCAATGTGCACATCCTGTCTCCTCACTTTCCAAGATGACATACAACTTCCATTTTTCTGTTCCTCATGCCAATTAAAAAAAAGGCAAATCAGACTGGGAAGCAAATGCAATCTCCATTTTACTTTCCAATATTTATCTGCCTATGCCTTGTTCTACAGTAAGTGATGAAACACTTCTTAGCTTATTTGGTTGTAGACTTTTTCAACTGTGACTATGTATTTTTTAAATGAAATTTGTAAAAGCAGGAAAATGAAAGAAGAATCGGGTCATTTTTCTATATATTAGTATGATGACTGTACAGATATAAAGAAGGCACATTGTAACCAGCACGTGATGCTGCCAAATAAAAAAACGTGTGCACAGACAAGCAAGCTTACTGAGACTGCAGGAGTGCCACAGTATGTTCTGCTTGATATGTTACACCCCCTGTTTTGTTAATGAAGACCATACTAAGCTCTCTTATGGAGTAACTATAAAATAAACACAGAAGCACACACCTTAAAAATAATGGCTATACAGATACTCTTTGTTATAAAAAGGTCTACAGCTACCTTATAAATTGCCTATAAAACCCATGTTTTCCACCATAACAGTATTAAACAATGAAGTGAAGTAATACTCCCTCTCCTGTTACAGCTGTAATTTAACACAGGAATTCAGAAAGACAGACCCATAAAGAAGTCAGACTGAGTAGCCGGCTCAGCCAACCCCTTGCCATCTAGCCTGCCAAGCCACTGCAGTGGGAAGACAAAGCATGAGAAAGAAAATATTGTTAGGAATCAAAGGTCATCAATGTTTTGGTTTATAAATTGAAGTCGATTAAAATAAATTCTGCCCATGGTCTACCTCAGCCAAAACTGAGTTTCCATCTCATGCTGTGACCATGACAGCACTTTCTCAAAAGGTGGCCTATCAAACATGAGACTCCTAAGGAAGCAAGGAAGATACAAGCTGGAAGCAACAACTTTTAATCTGTTCCTCTCAGAAATAGAGGCAAAACTGACCTAATTATGCATCTTGGCAAAAAACCAAAAAGATAGCAAGCAGCCAAAAAGGACTTTAAGTACTAACAGAGGTAATAAAAATGGTTTGTATAAATATTATAAGAGTCTAGAATAAATGTGAGAATAATAATAAATACTATAACTCACTTATTTGTTACTATAAGTTAGTATTTGTTACCCAATAGCTTTATGTATTGACAAGTAAAAACATGCATTAACACATTTTGGGAAACTTTCCCTCAAAAGCTTTTATTGTAAATACACATCCCTTAAGGATTGCATAATTCTGAAAGCATCTTAACTAAATTTGTAGCTATTTGTAGGATAATTTTTATATTTGGTCCCTTGCACCACTCCAAACAAAGTATCTGTCCTCTACAAGAATGCTTTACTAAACTGCTATAAATGTTGTATTGCATAGGATTTGTTGTAGAAACCAAATGTGGGCTTGACAAAACAGACCTATGAGAAAAAGAATTCTCACATAAAATAGATTTCATTAAGTCTTTACTGGCTTTCTGATATCTTTATAAAACTTCTCACTGGAAAGACTCCATATAGTAACACCTGTTTTCAAAGCCTCAGTGCTGGCATTTTTACTTTTTTAGAAAATGTATTACAAGAAGAAAATGTGAAAATATAGTCAAATTGAACTACAGGAAAATGGAATGTAATAATTATCTTTCTATCTAAATGAAGCAATCAATTTTCAAATATTTCCACATACCAATGTAGGCAACTGTGAGCATTTCTGTATTGCATAAGCTCATATAATTTAGCTTGTTACAACTTATTTTTTAGTTTCAATAGGTCACCTTTCTGTATTCCCCCAAATTTAGTTTGTATTTTAAAAAATTGCATAAAATCAAGTTATTAGCAATTTTCTGGAAACTGGCAGAATGCCATGAGCCAAATTTCTGTGTTGCAGCAAGAACTGCGCACCTAGTACCTACAGACACATCCTTGGGGATTGGTATGGCAGATGAAGCTGACAGCAGATGAAGGCTGTGAACTGGAGTAACTTGAGAGTTCATCTTCCTGCTGTGTACATCAGAGCACACATGCACATGACAAGTCTGCATAATCCCAGAGGTTGAACTGGGTTTTTTGTGTTTACTTATTACCAGTAGTTATTGCCCCTGATGTTCATGCTGGTGGCAAAGATATGAAAAACCATCCAATGCAACAACATACCCAATAATACAATTAATGGGATGCTTTCAACTTTGAAGACCTCTCGTCCCCATAAATCTACAACAGATTGTGGGTTATTTTTATTATATAACTTTTCATATCAATGAAAAAGTTGATGAAAGATGAATATATAAACAATTCTTTTAGAGATATGAGGCAAAAACATGCTCCCTATTAGTCAGTTTCTTTGTCATGTGTACACTAACACTATTTATCGCACTTGTCTCTTACATTCCCCTGGGTGTCATTTCGTGGCCCACTCGTAAAAACCTCCCATTTACAGCAACCGCTCTTCTATTACTATCGATAACATCTAATTGACATGTCAAACCTCCAAGGAATGCAGTAAATTGAACCACAGCCTCTAAGAAGAATAAAACAGTGAAAAAAGTAAATCAGCAGGTGCCTCCTCCCAACAGCAATACAAGCATAGTGAGGTTTGGTAATGGAAGGGAGGAAAACTGTTACCCTTTCTACTACCACAGTGAATTATCTATTAACCTCAATGTCAGAAAGGAAAGCCTTGTGACCTCAGACTGAAACTCACCCACTAAAAACCCTGAACCTGAATCCATGACTGCAGTAATTTTAGACATGAGAGTGAAATGAACCAAGACAGACAAAAGTAGCAAATACAACTTTTTTTCTGTTACTTTTTGAGCAGAAAAAACGAAAATCCCATATAATAGTGTGTGGTAAACTGAATTTTAGTGTTTAGTTGGGAACTCTCTGCCTTCAAAACTTATAGATAAAAAATTGGGTAAAATTTCACGAATACAATTTCAAAAAGAAAGGAAACATGACTCATGATGAAACAGTACAAAACTAAGTCAGGCAAAACTCATTTGTGTAGCAACCAAGGTATTAGGAAAAAGGTAGCATGATTTTATAAATATATAGATGAAATATATGAAATCTATTAAGAAAGAAAAATTAGTTTACAGGTATAGAAGAAAAATAATGGAATGAAATTAGGTAATATAATGATGTTCTGTACTGGTATTGAGAAATAAAAAATTCTTACTGTGGGAATTGAGTGTAATAGGAAAGCAAAGAGCAAAATGGAAGCACCATCTCTTTAAGTATATGAAACAAACTGACAAAGCATTACTCTAAAAAAATAGAACACATGCCACACAGTGCAGAAAACCTCAAAGGATGAACCTAAAGATATAATAATTCTTCAACGTTGTGTTTCATGGTTATAATCTGTCCTGGTAAAAACATTACTGGGAATAAATCAATGGTTTAATACTGCATGAATCTCAATGCAAAACATTTGTAACCCTAAAGACCATACCTGTTTTGGCCAGCATAAACAAATGTGTACTTTTCAGAGTTTTGATGAAATTAGATCCTGAATATCAACAACCAAATTAGGGCAAATCTCTTGATTTCACATATTAACACCTGACTGGCCTCCTGACAGTACAAGGAGATGTCAACAGCTGCTGTATTATTTAATTATTTTGTCTGTAAGAAAGAGCTACAGACAAAAAAACAACTTACACTCTAGATCATGAACATTTGGGTATCTCTTATTCATTAGTTTATTATCTTAAGCAACAATGAATTTCAAAGTAAACAAACATAGCCACAAAACAACAATTCAGGTATTAGGCATTCCTTTCTTATCTCAGGAAGATAAATAGGCCAGTTTCACAGGAGACATGTACAATTTGGATAACTTTTTTTATAGTAACATTTATTTATACAGGTGCTGAGAGGGTGCATGTGTGGGTGTGTCTACATGCATACACACACAGACATCTTCAAGAGAGAATTTATGACTGTGAAGGCAATCCAAGGTACTGCCTCAAGATAATAATTCTTGAAAGTAAATAACTGTTTGTTTTGATTTTTTATTTTGAATAGAAGACTATACTACACATACTGCATTGCCTTTTCTTCTTAATGTATTTGTTCTAGATGGTAACAGCAATACTTATATCTTTTTTTAATTCAACCATTTTTGCTGGTCTCCAAAGAGACATTCAAGCCTTCACTGGCATGGGGGAAAAACCCAATACCTAAAAGAAACAGGTAGTGATATTGTGGGTATTATTTGGTATTGCTTATTTTCGCTGAGGCAGAACGGAGCTAACATCCAAATTGATGTCAGAGTTACTGTGGTGTTTTCACAACTCTCCTCACAGCAATGTGCCTGAAGAGGAGCCAAGACCATGGCAGCCGCAGGGCAAAATGGAGCAAAGCAAAAGTTTAATGAATACGGTACATGCAGAGCTGTAGTGAACAAGTACATGGAAAAACATTTAAGGCAGAATAGGACACTGCAGTTTGTAGTTCCTTGTTACTCTGCTGAAGGCTGTCTCAAGAGATCCATGTATATTTGTGGCTGAAAAGCAAACACAAGGAACTGAAGGTAGGAGTGGAAAAACAGAAAAGACAAATTAACAATTTGAAAAACCTGTGATCCTGAACTGCGGTTAAGAAATGTAACTTTAAAGAAGCCAGAGCTTTCTTCAATCAAGCTAAAATCACCTAAAATAGAGGTTAACAAATGAAATATTAGATGCAGAAATTCTACACTGCTGAGAGGCTTCTAATGCTCTGAAATGGAAACTCTGGTTTCTCTCTGTGAAATCTTAATTCTTTGTGCTTAATAAGACAGCACTGTGAAGCTGGAGTCTTTTTTCTTTTGCCTTATTAGAATCTTTCGAAAATGTGAGGATATAAACACAGGGAAAAATATGTACTTCAATGCCTCAATCGTGCAGGGCTTAAAAGCTCAATAATTACCCAAAATGACCCTTTATATCTGTCTGACTTGTTCCAGTAAGCATTATTACTAGGATAATGAACAGACTAATGAGAACTCTTAGTTTATTTTTCTGAAGTGAGATTTGAAATTGAGCTTAACAGTGTAGCAATTTCCCAGACATCTTGCTTGCATATATTTCATTTTGTATTGTATGAATGTGGCTACAGTGTGTTCAGCAACCCTGGAGCAGACATCTGGATTTCAGAGAGTGGCTGTGAAATTTTCTTCATGTGAAATAAAAGGATGAAGCATATTTGAAATATACTCCACTTGACAGAAGAAGAGGTACAAGACGACTTTTGCTGTGAAATTAACTTAATGTAAAATAGGACAAAGTATGGTCAAAAAAATCTGCTTGACATCAGAGGTACAATAGCAGTTCCTTTATCCTGTTCCACCCTACCACTTGGGAGCTCAGGAATGAGACAGAATTAAGGACTACACAGAAATAAGGAAAAATGTTGTTGTCTCATTCTAGGTATGACAGAACAATAGATGATGCAAAACTGATGGGAAACAACAGAAGAAACGTGATGCAGGTGTACAGGCAGTTGGAAACAGAGCTCAGAAATGTTTGAGCCATTTTTTTATGCAAGAAAACAGTTTGTGGAAGTAGTTGAGGAGAATAATGATGAATAACTGATGCAAGGGAATTCTAGAAATGGGATCATGCAGTGAAATGCAAGAACTAGAAGAGGACAGGAATAAAAAACTGCTGTGTTTGTGGTTAAATATAAGAAACTACAAATATAAGTATATAATGTGCCACGTGCTGTTATGAGGATAGATATTAATACACTTCAAATATTATCTCAATAGCAGAAGAAATAATCATATCATTACAGATACTAACATGGTTTCACCAAATTATACCCAAGAAAAAACCCAACTTGAGTTTGCCACTATTATTGTTTAGAGAGGAAGTATTTTCTCTACTTGAAATCCTCAGACAACATGGAAAATATTTTTCTGTACATTTGGAAAGTGGTTTAGGACAGTTAAGCACATGACCTAGATCTCTCTAGGTGCTCTTTACCTGTGAATTATTATCAAGCACAGTAGGGTAGTGAATAAAAACTTGAAATGCACATAATGCATCATAAGGTAGAAATATGAAACACTGGACAACAGCAAAAACCTCAAAGTTGAAAATTATTCTAAAAAAATTGATCAGAAGACGGTTAATAAGTTTTGATAATGAATCTTGCATCCAAACCCCAAAGGTTGTTTCACATTAAAGTATTGATTAGATTTATACATAAACTACAGAAAAAAAAATTGAGAACTGAACTGAGAATTGAGAATTTGAAATAGCTATTATGCAATAAAAACTCAATAAGCAATGGAAACGTGAAATTAAGTTTGGCAGCTTTTACACATTTATAACAGCAGAACATTCTGAATTACAAAGAATTAAAAATATGTGTATAATGCAGCGTGTTATAAACCTCCTGGAAATCAAGTAACGCCTGCCACAAGAAAATCTCAACCAGCTGTACAGATGGCTGATAAGAACTGCTTTAGAACTGTCCACCTGTAAACAATATTCACCATCTCCCAAATTCCATCACAGTATTAGACAGAACACACTATGCTTGCTGCCAAGGGATTAGATCAATTTCACAATAACTACAAAGAAGAGAACTTTGAAGAACGATACTGAGTTGACGAGCACCGTGATAGCCTGCTCAGTATTTGTCTTTGCAGGGTTTATTTTATCAGAAGTGTCATTAACTCTGAGGTCTGGTTCGCCTACTGGCCTTTGGTATCCTCTGTTTTTCATTTGACTTTCAGACTCTGTCAGCAAATTCTCTTAACAAGTGCAAGTCTCCATTGTTCGACACTAACATGCTCAAGTCCACTTATCATAAATGTTTTTAAAAATAAAAGGGAACATGACTGTTTTTCATTACTGTCATACTGTGTAGAGAAAAACAGCTTATTGTGGAAAAGAAAAAAAAAATAGCCTCCACAGAGCAAGTGAAAATTGTCAATTACACAACCAGTATGCATTAATTGGCTCTCACTTAGGGAAGGTACACAAGCTTCCCCTGTGAAGATAACAGACATCCAGTTTTTTCTTCAGCCTTTTAGAACTGGGAGAAGAGAAGGTTAGGACTGCCTGTCACTTCCTGCCTTTGAGCACTGAATTATTAATTTACACAAAATACTACATTAAAAATGCCATTAAAACAACCTAAAGCAGCACACTGATAGTTTAAAGGGGAAGTTCATGCTTCAGTAGTCTGCCAAAACCAATACATGCTCTTTAAACATAATTTAATTTTCTTTCTCATAGTTTTTTTTTGCCACTTCCCGATTATCAAAGATGTCTGTTGAGGTCTGTGTTTGGCAGATGGTTCATCCTACCCTTTGTGCCAGCAATTGAGGAAAAATTATTTGGAGACCTCACAGAACACTTGCAAAACAGCAGGCTAATGATTTCCACAGAAGTGTAACTCCACTGCAAGAACAGGTAGCCAGAAAACCAAGCAGCAAGCAGCAAAGGAAAAAAGTCTTATCCACAGAAAGAACTCTTACCCACATATCTGTGAAGACAGGAAAATTAATAGTGAATATTACAAGTAATGCAAAATTTCTCATTTAAGTATTCTGTCTCTTCAACTGTGGGTGGGTCCCTGTGAAATTCTCCAATGTTTTAACTACATCCACTTTGATTTTCTATACTGGAAAGCAAATGAGTTATTTTTCTTCAGTCTACTGCAATATACTAAACACAGGACTAATGCCAGAATGGGTAACCTCAGGATTTCAATACCATATCAACACTTACATTGCACTCACATCTCCAGTATTGGTAAGAGAAACAGATGTAATTTGGAGCATACTTTTTAGAAAGAATCAATATTTGAGCCTGACAGGAATACATGTAAAAGCTGACTGTTCCTCTGAGAGGTGTTTGCAGTCAAGAAGGCAATCACAGTCCCATGGAAAGACATATCTACTTCTTATTTTCCTTAAACAAAGACACAAGTCTAAGTGAAGGCAATTTTTATACGAACATAGGATTAGTTCATTTCAGGCTGAGATGTCAAATATTAGCTTAAAAAAATAGGATTTGGCTGAGATAAGGAATAGCTGTAAAATTGGACCACATTAGCAAAAGATTTGTTTTGTTTCATCCAAATGAGAGAGGAGCACAACATTCGAAAACACAGAGAACACGGAGATGAGGGCACTGTTGTTTCTATCCCTGTATGCTCTAGTCTGGTTAATGAAAATTACCAAATGTAGGCATTGTAACTGTCTGCCTAAACCTGCTGGTGAGTCAAAACCAGGCACAGTGCTTCAGTTTAATCCTTCCTTTTCCTTGGGGAGCCTGTAAATCAGCAACAGAAGGCATTCAGAGGTAGACTAAAAATACCAATGTAATGCTAAGAAGGACAGACAGATAAAAAAGAAATCCTTTGCATCCAGCAGGAGCATCTTCACCATTACACTATGACAGTAAACCAGAAAAACTGTACCACCTCCGCTTTACCAGCATCTGTTAATTTTGGTTAAAATCCAAGTCTATTTTCTCTGTTGTTGCTGTTAAAATTATCTAAAGTGAAAACAACTTGTTTGTTTTCATGGCAACCCTCCCCAGGTTTTCAATCTGAGCTTTTTTTTCCTTTTAATTACAGAAACTAACCCAAAAAGTTAGTTCTTCACATATTCCTGGCAGTGACTGGTTCCATTTTCCCCTCTTCATTTAGAAGTCTCTACCACCATATTGAAAGTTTACCCAACAATTTTAAGTGAGGGCCTTCATTCAGCACATGAGCCACTGAATGATAATGTCTCTTCCATTCCACATTCAATTGTTTTTAAGCATTAAGAGTATGGCTTTTTTAGATCATACTGCATTTCAGTATTTTTCAGTAAAGAAATGAGTGTTCCAGAACTGTATGTAATCATACACTGTATGAAATTACAATGCTCTGTTCTTTACAGACCAGTCCAAAAATTTGTAGCATTTGGCAGTTACACAGCATTTTATGTATTTATTTAACAAATTTACTAGAAAAAATATATTGATATTATAGATATTATAGTATATATTTATTTTTATAGGATACATATACTTAGTAATCAAACTGCCATTACAATTCAAGTAATTTTTGAGCTGAAGTGACTTCAGCATTTCTGCAAACCATGCCTGAAAATAAAATGAAACATACTTAGCTTTCTTTGACTGAAAAAGTCTATATTTCGATCCGTCTATATTTCTGATCATAAAGGCAAGAGACATAAAATGAACATAAAAAAATGCTATCAGATGCAAAGAAATCACCTGAAATTTGATGGCCAGTGAACTCTGGAAGTTTCATGAACAGGTCTTTTTATCTGTTTAAAGAAGATAGTTACAGACAGTGCTAGGACACTCTATGTCTGTAGACTTTAAGAATAAAGATTGGCATTATGCCAACTGACTGCACATCTGTCAGAGCAAGAAGTTAGGCAAAATTCAATTCTTTAATCCACATGAAAATTGTTCCTGCAGTCACAGCTTTGAGAACTTCCAGAGTACCTATGTTTTGAATCAAGATTTTGAAGTATACCCAAAGAAGGCAGCTTTCTTTACTTTAGGGATGTACCTTTATTTGCTCAAGGCTAAGGCTTTGAAAATAACAAAAAGACTGGTTTGAACATGGTTAAAATATATTTGAACTGGGCAGTCTATCACAATTTCACCTGCACTGTGCATACTTAAGCAAGTGCTCCCTTTGACTGTTAGAAGGCTTTCAATATCAAAATGTGAAAGGAAAAAGTGTACAAAGATTCTTGATATCTCTTTCTCTCCCTTCTGTGGTTTCAGCCTTTTAGTGCTCCCACTGCTGGAGGCAGACAAAAAGATGAGTTTTATCTATTACGCAGAGATGCCTTTGAGAATGAGTAAAGATTTAATCATTCTCCAGACCTGCAGGCAGAACCCAGGTTTGCTCATCAATACCATGCCCTTTACAGGCACTGAAAGGACATGTCAAGTTCTCCTTCACCAACACGTCTAGAGTGCATTGTAAAGCATTTGAGTCACACTGTTTGTTAAGAGATGAAATATAAACTTCAGAAAAATGTGTGTCAGCAGTGCTGCTACAAAGGACCGAATAACTCTTGCTTGATGTGACAAACTGAGAATTCAGAATGCCTCTGAATTTGTAAAATCAATTTTGTTTTGGTTCGCACAAATACAAGATGGGTGGGGGATAACCTCATATAAGCTGATGACTTGAATTTTGTCCAAAGAAAGAAAGCAAATCTTATGGAAAACTGACTCAGGAAAAATGAAAGATGTAAGATTTTTATAATTCTGAGCTTCCCCAGGGCTTAATCAGGAAATCACATCCCATCAACATTCATTGAATTCTGAGCATACCTGGCTTCTGGATATGTAATACATAAATTTGCAGACTGTCTTTTCAGTCCCACAACCAGTATCTAGGTCATTCTTTCCTAGGAATTAGAACCATCATCACATGGTTTAAGAAAGCTCTTTAGCACTATATTCTTCCATACTTGAGGAATGGATTTTATCAGCAGAAACTGCAGTGAAGGCAATGGAGAGTATACATGTGGAGAGTATTCATGCCTGATTTCTCCTGATTTAAGTATTCAAATAAAAATGGAAGTTTCTCTCTCTTTTTAATTTCTGCTTATGGAGCACTTTTTTTCTCTGGAAGGGTGCTTTTCAAAAGCAGAATGTTCGGTGCATAAGTCAGCTACTTCTCTTTTGAACAGAGACAAGGTCAAGCTTTGGCAGTTGTGTGGTCTATTATGCTTTGGTTCCTATTCTCACTCTCCCCACTCTCTTCAGATGGCATACAATACATTTATGCCTTTTGATAAGGGAGAAAGACATTTGATTAGTAAAATCCTTTACCAAGTATGCTCTTTTCCGTCTCGTACCTCATTTCTCAAGGCAGGGTGGTTTGACACCAGGGGTCACCATAAACTTGTGACCTCCAGAAAAACACAGTTTTAAGTCCTAGTGATCACAAAACCAAGGATATGGTAGGCAGGCTTTTTATGAATGAAAAATCCAACTAATTGTCTGAAGATCCAGTACCAATCTTATGAAATTGATTCTGGTTTGAAAGTCTTGCATTAATCTACAGGTTATGCAATGATCGTTCTTTTCACAGTAACCTATGTAAGTAATGAAGAGAAAATCAACTAAAAACCCCAGTTTCCAGTTCTTGATTTGTGCCAATGAGTGGAAAAATCTAAACTCACTTGCAGGAAATTTTTGTGCGATCCACCACCATGGTCCACTGCTGCTGATTTGTTGAAACCTCAATGTAGTAGCTGTAGCTCCGATCATCACAGTCCCAAAGTAGCAACCTAAGTATGAAGGAGTTGTTGAGTGGTAAGTTAAACAAACATCAAACCAAACTTAAAATTTTTCCAGCCTTTTATTTTCTATACTTAATCCTTTCTAAATGTAACTGTTTCTTTTGGAATGTACCTCTAACACTTAGCAAAGTCTTTACTGTTTTTCCATCTCAAACTACAGTGTCTCTATTCTTAATATCCTGAGGCAAATAATAGATTTGCAGGCTTATAATAAACAACTTATGAACATTAATATATTACATTCATTCAATTACTTGTAATTTATTTGCCACGTGGCACTGCCTTCTTTAGACATGATCAAAAGATCTGTTTCAAAAAGTCCATTTAGGAGAGCACAGAAAAAAAGAGTTAGGTGATTAAAAGGATTATGCTGCCTTCTTAATTCTATTTTCTTGGTTTTGGCAAATATATCACTAATATATATAAAAAAAAAAAGAAAATAAGAATTCCCAGTCCTGGTTCATCAGAAGAGGAAAAAAGGCAATGAATTGTTAAACAAATTGCTATAAAGACAGGAGAAAAAGAAAGATAATAAGTCTAACATGCATTTCTTCAGGAAGGGCACTAGGTGACATTGAATAGCCTTTGATTTCCATACTTGTCTTACAGAGGGGAAGATCTAAAGCATCAGGGATGGCATTTAGCTCAAGTATTATCAAAACACATATCTGACAAATTTATCTTCTTTAATATTCTTTATTAAATATTATTAAATATTTCTTTATTATTAATTATCTCTCCCTGTTGTAAGAGATATTTGACCCAGAACTGGACACAGTATGCGAGATGCAGTCTCCCAACACCAAGCACAGAAGGAAACAATCTAGTTCAGCCCTTTCTTTTCAGCTTTTGAAATCCCAGTGTTAAAACTGTAATTAGGTCTAGTGGCCAAGCAGATTCCAGACAAATTCTCTAGATGATGAATCTAGCTCATTATCAGAAATAATATGCTGTCAAAAGCAGATTTAAGAAGCTAAATTAAAACCGTTTGAACAAAAGTCTTTTAGCACATATGAATGCCGTCTATTTACAAATTAAAAAATTCAGAGTTGACTTGGTAAAAAAAAGAGTAAACTGTTGTCTATGGCCTCATGACAGACTTCAAAAAAAATCCCACTCCAAAACATAACCATCAAACTTCAACACCACTCCTTCATCTGATTAGCCCCATTCTGCTTTTCTACAGCTGAAAGGTCTCCAAAGACACTGAATTAAGTGCATTTTCTTAAAAAAAGAAGTTTACTGATTACAATCCTCTATTTGGTAACTACTACTAATCAACAGGTCCTGATTTGATTTAACATTTATATTTAAACCAAGTCTTCTAACTGATAAAAAAGAGGAAAAATAAAAAAAAATCATAAATTTGTTTTCCTTAAAAAAGGCTATCAAAATGTTGCTAATTATGCTTTTCAATAGAATCCTTTTTATCATGGTGACTCATTGCTGTTTCCTTGATCTATGTTTTCAAAGCTATGATCAAGAGTTTGAATATCAGAAGCACACTGGTGACTGTAATCTCAGCTAACAATACTGTAATTAAAACAGAGCTGGCTTGGTTTTAAAGCAAAAGGCTAACAGGACATATTTGTTCCTTTCAAAAATATATAATTGCTCTCTCCCTAATCAACCTTATCTCATTAAATAGGCTTAAAAATCATGCAGTTTACAATTATTACAAACCAAACAATGAGAGAATTAAAGTCAGCAGCATCTTTTCCAAAGTGACTTTGCATGAATGCAAAATAGAGATTTCTGTTTCTTTGATACTTCTGAAGAAAAATAAAAAGTTATTCGTTTTCTAGTAGCTTTTTAGAAGAGACTCAGGATGTAGACTGACAGTACAACTTATTTGAAATTTACTCTGTTTGAAATGTCTTTCTGGATAAGCAGTGAAAAACTTTCAGGTGACAACTAGAATATTCACCAGTGCACACTGAGCACAAAGGCCACTTTTTATGCCAGGCACAACAATCTTTGCAACACATTACAGGCAAATTACCATGCTGAACTTTTTTAGCAAAGCTATGTTTTGCTAAGATGAATATTAAATGACAGGAAGGAGACTATTCCACTTAAAAAGTCAGAAATATACCCATTGGAAATGCATCTGTTTATAACAAAATTGCCCATGTTCTTAGGACTTTCCATATTGAAATAAAAAGCTAAATTAGCTCATTAGTGTATCTTGCCCTCAGGATTGAGAAAGAAAAATCAAGTGAAGATTTATCCAGCTTACACCCTGCAACACTGTGAGATTTAAACATATTTCTTTTTTGGGTATCTGGAGTCTAAGCCTGTGAATCATTTAATATGACATTGCTGTTTACGTCACATGTTCACAATGACTCACTTTATAAAATAAAAGCTTTCCAAATATGAATAAAACTTCACACTGCAGGCATTGGAAAATGATTGCTTTGGCTACCTGCTACAAAAAAAAAAAAAAAAGCTGCAGTACTTTTTTAAACAGTATGTCCCTAAATGTCACATGCTGCCCTGAGATTGAACGTTCTATGTTTTTAGAAATATTTTTTGCTGTCTGTGCTTACTTTTTATTTTTAGATTTCTGTAAAAAAGATTGTCACTGTTTAGATCAGACTGCTGTATAACTACATATACCCAAGGTGTTAGCAGAATATCAAACAATATTAGTCATGCACCTGACAGGATGACACCTGCTTCCTGAGTATTGTAAGTCACTATAGAGAACATACAGATTTGACAGTACTGTGTCAACATAAGTATTTTGACAGTACTGTGCTCATAAACCACTTGCACACTTGTAGAAACCCAAAAGGCAGAAATTAAAACATGAGGTAGCGACACGTCTTGAATGAGAAAGAAAAAGAAAGAAACCCTTCCACATGGAAGGAGGTTTTTTTATACAATTGTTGCTGCATTTTTGCCTCTGGTTGTCTTTAAACCCCTTCAATTTTCTGCAGATATTTATGTCTCAGTATTACCCTGCAAGAAACCAGTCCTTCTTCCTACAAAGATTCAACAAAGGAGACAAAATTTCTGCATATTTTCTAAGTGCTCCTATGATCATTCATTCTGAGTCATGATTTTACTCTTGAGTCAGGCAAGCACAGAAAATGAGCACCTAAGAAAGAAAACCTTCATAAGTGGAAGTGGTATGAAAAATCAGAAAGCATAACAGATGTATATGATGATGGTATAAGCAAACATAAAACACATTCAAGTTCACTGATGCTGTTTGTTAATTTAAGGATTGGTCTGAATATGAAAAGCTATCATTTTCATGCTAGCATTAAAGTCTTCAAAAAGATTAAAGTTGGATAAGTAGCTCATTAAAGTAGTACTTTTCTAAAGACAAGAAGTATTTCTATG
Organism: Cyanoderma ruficeps; assembly: GCA_008694505.1. NCBI lineage: Eukaryota > Metazoa > Chordata > Aves > Passeriformes > Timaliidae > Cyanoderma > Cyanoderma ruficeps. The sequence goes on from VZDJ01007749.1 coordinate 14,712,642, forward strand.
TATTCTAACATGAAAATCAGTATGGCATGGAATTCCATCTCTACCACATACACTAACAAATCCTTTCTTTTGTTTTTTAATTTTTAGGAAAAAACAGCCAAAGACTGTAGCATAATAGTACTATATTTCTATTCCAGATAAATAAATGCAGGGTGAATTAGACAGAAAGTTATTGTGATGTGGCAGCTGCTGCAATATTCATGCTTTAGCCATTTAAAAATTTAATTATGTTTACTATGTTACACACACCAGTTGCCGTCTTTCTGTTCCTAATTAAATACTATAGTTTTTCTGTCATTAATATGGGCCTTTTCAGAGACTAAAAGGAGAAAGGTATTTTGTGTCCAGACAGGCAACTCTGTGGAAAAACATCTAAACTAACATTTACTCTGTTAACTGTTCCAAGTATCTTGTAAGCTGTTCTGAGAACTAATGAAAGAATAAAACTCTTAAATATTTTTTAAATTTCATAATCTAAAAGACCATATTTAGTAACAATTCTTAAAAAAACCCCAAAACAACATAGGATCATAGAATAATTTGGATTGAAGGGTATGGGTTGCAATCTCCATGTTTTCCACGTCTTCTCTATTAGAAAATAGTATTGAGCTGTGATTGTCATTAGACCTCTCTCAGAATTTTCCTGCTTGGAAATTTTCAAGACTTGAGTGCATAAAGCCTTGATAGGGATGGGGTTTTTTTATAACTGACCCTCCTTTGAGAAACAACCTGATGTTAGATGCTTTCTCCCTCAAGTCCCTACCAGCCTGAAGGATGCTAAGATGCTTAGACATTGGAATGACTTTGGCAGAAAGGATGCGTACAATATATATTCCTGAAACATCCAACCCTCTGCATTTCTAAGGCATATTTGAACACCAATAGTAGTTCCGTTTTTTTCATACTCAGAATTTAGTTGCCATGGTAACATATGTCTTGGAGGCTCTCTCCAGTGATATTCCCATTTCTATAGACTAAAAGCAGATACTACCTTTTTTCAAAGGTTTATATATTTACCCTCTCTGAAATAAATATATTCAATGGCACATTTGTGTTTTTGAACTAGAAAGATACATACTTTAATTCCTAATTAGTCACTTAAAATCCAAACCCATGGGTATAATGACTCAGTTTCTGAGGGCAGGAATTCATGTCATTCTGCAGTCATGGTGTTTTGCCAGCCTAAAGCAAATGCTCCTAGATTTTTTTTCTTCTAGGTGGAGCATGAGATCAAGGGAGTTTTCAAACAAGCAAACAGCAGGAAAACAGACAGTGAATACAGTTCGATCAGTTGTGGCAGACATTCTGTTAACAAAAAAATTCTCTTGCTTCCATTAAGATTAAATACTAAGAACTTCTTGCTGTCATCTATGTTTATATGCAATTGGAGTTTTGTACCAAACATAGATTTCCTGATGCTGAACAAAGAGACCATTGTCACCATCTTTAGCACTGTTTAATATAGAACTTGTTCCAGACTCTTGCCAAAGCTGTAGATGCCTGAGAGCAAAACTGCAAAACTTCACTTCCCCACTCCAAGGGGCAGCTTCCCTTGGCTGCCCATGACCTGCAATAGACAAGGCTGCAACTCAAAGTGCTTGTTCTTCTAGGCAATACACAAAATGGGAAAAATGACATGCTGCTAGCATTTCTGTCTCTAGGCAATGCAGCTAGTCTCCTCTGTGAGAAGATACTCCAGACTATGATGTTTATTACTGTTATTTTTGTAAAGTAAGCTATTAATCTTGTTTGTACTATACATGCAGGGAAACTGACAAAGAAAGATGAGATTCTGAACCTGCACCTGTACAATTCAATGCCACATAAATCACTAAATGCCTATGAATTTTGAATTATACAATGTTGGGGTTGGTTTTTTTTATTATTTGCTCGATACACTTGCTGATTACATAGTTATCATTTCTTGGCAACCAAAAGTTAATTTCTCCTAACACACTATTTAATAAAGAAACTTATTAAAAATCTTCTGCACCAGAATAAACAATAGCATAACATTTATTATAGGAAAGTCAGTTTTTTTCACTAACTGGAAAAAGAAGTATCAAAAATGCATCAACTGAGGGGCAACAGAAAACAGTAAGATAGGAAGACGGAGAAACTGAGAAACTATGCATTTCAGGTAGTATATTCTTCTCTTACTCTTTTTTATGGCCAAAGGCTTAACTGCTACTTAATTTTAAAGTGTCATGAAAATGATGGAATTACATTTTCATTTATCTATTTAAAGAAATCTGAGTCCTGCTTGGTTTTCTACTTGAGATGCAATATTTAATAGAATATTAACAACACCAAACTCAAATGAGTGTGGGAATTTGCCAACCACACTTACTCATTTCACACAGTGAGAACAATGCTGGACTTGTATTATGCATAACATTTATAGCTTGCATACACATAAAACAATACTTTTGTTGGCTTAGGAATTTGCCTGGATGTCTAATGTCAAACTTTATCTTCAAGGTTTTACAACCATCATGACAATGCCATAGGCCAAAGACAAACCACACAAAACAGAAATTGGCTGTTATAAAAGAACTTTCAAGTGTCACTTGGCAGCTTTTAATAGGGAGCTCCCAGAAATACATATTTATGTACATGGTCTCTGTTGCAAGCCAGTACTCACCTGGGATTTCAGTCTTTGATCACTGGTACTCTAAACTTCAGAAATCTTTATTTCATTGTCATAGAGCATACAAATTAAGACCCTGACTACATCATAGTCTAAATTTACAAAGACCATGATGCCATTAAGACAAGGTTTTGTATGCCTGATTTGATGAAACTAACACCCCAAACATTTATAGTCAGAGAATCTGAAGTTGGCAAGAATATTTTTCTTTTCACCTGTGAAAAATCTCACTCTCCTATTTCCTAAGTCTCTACATCAGCCAAAATTTTGATCTCCATATGTATACACATATTTACAGCAGAAACAGCCCAATGAACTTCAATCCAAATCTAAACATATTCATTAATCCAGCCTTGTAAATCAATATTGGGGTTGCTGTTATTACAGTGTTTTAGGGTGCTGTTATTAGGGTGTTTATTACACCCTCCATGTTTAAGAGCTAGCACTAATTGAACAGTGAAAAGGAAGCCTGGCTGACTTGACATGATGATTTTCTTCAAGAAAATTGTTTTCAGAATGAGGTGGATAAGAGTATCTGCACCTATTTAACCATAAGTGAGGCTGCAATTAAATTCTATTTTAAAATAAGTATATAACTTTAATCTTATAATTTGACTGCTATTACTATTATGCCTCTGAAAAGTAATATTTTCTGGAATCGCACTTGTGTGTCTTGACATATAATTCACACATTTAATTTTTAACATGCCTGTTACACTGAAGTAAGAAGCAAAATGACAACTACTGAACTAGCCCCCTAATTAATGTCATTTCCAAATGTCATACATTCTGAAGAAAATAACCGCTCAGCAAAAATTTCACTGTGGCCCCTAATTTAGAGAAAAATAAATCCTCTTACCGTATTGATCCAATCATGTAGGGCTGTGCCAGCTGCACTACAATAGCTCCGCTGCCAAGCTGGTGGCACGTGTATCCAGAATCCCAATCATAGTTTTTTGTGTCTCCATTCAATAAGGCATTGCGACTGCGACTCACACCCTCAATCACACTGGCACAGTCTGCAATTGTTGCAACATTTTCAGTGGGAACTGTGAATTAAAAACACGAAGATGACAGACATACAGTCAGAAAACAGTTCAGATGCCAATGGTCTTTATTTCTGGAGAAGAACTAGTAAAAAAAAAAGAAAATACGATCAACAGAAGGAAATTCAACTCACATAACATGAACTACAAACAAGCGATGAACAAGTGGCACAGATAGTTTTTACAGCACTGATTCCAGAATAGCTTGGTAAATTAACAGATGGATTTCAGGGTTGGTGATATGAAAGCACTCTTTTAACCCAATTGGGAATAAATACCTTGTCCAGCAAAACTTTAGAGATTTTAAAATAAATTCTTCCTGTTTTCATGATGAAACCTCCCTCTAATATAACTTCTGAAAATGGCTAAAAAACAGCTATGAGAAATTTCAGAGCTTCAGCATACAAAAAACAGAGAATTTTCCATAAAGAGCTAGGATTCTGTGATTTCACTGTGCTACTGGTATCAGAAGCATAATCTTAAGAAAGCCACTAACGAAACCAAAACACCTTGAAGAACACAGGGGAAAAAACTGCAAGCTCATTGCCAAGTAGTAATCCAAGGCAGTGGAAAAGCAACCAGTTCTGGAAACGCTACTGCATTATCAAATGTACTATCATCACTGTCTGCTCATAAAAAATTACTAAAACCACCACTTTAATATTCTAGAAATCTCCTGATTCCCCTATTACAGAAAAGAGGCACTAAACAATTCCCAGGTTCTTATAGGATAGCAGGTGTTAGACATTAGAAGTAGTTCACTGGGAACAATCTGAATAAAGCAAAGGCTAACAATGCAAACTAATAGTACTGGCATTGAATTAAATGACTTGACTTCCTTTTCTTACTCTCCTCCCTGGGAGTAAGGGAACTTATTTGTTATTCATTTCATATAGGCTTTAAAGCATCTTCTACATAGAGTTTTGTTTTGTTTTTTGGGTTTTTTTTTAATAGGAAGAGGAAGTTATTGCAATCTTGGTAAAAAAGAAGATGAATAAAAGAGTCAAGATCAATGCTCATGTTGAGGCTCCATGGCATATTCCAGACACAGTCCTAGCTAAGTGATTAATTGAATGTAGGGCAGCTCAGTTCATGCAATGTTTTGCCTGCATGCCCTCTGTGCATTATCCTGCTCTTTCTCATGTTTAGATTTCTGCATTAACCCATGACCCTCCTAAGAAGATGGGAAAAGATGGGTAAGAAGATGTTACCCTGATTAGTCAAAAAGTCCTTAAAAACTGTACAGAAACTGTCTTAGTGTGTTTTCAATATAATTCTGTGGTCTTCCCTTACAACAGCTAATTAGAAAGTGACTCTGACTAATTGAAGTGCGCAGGATGTGTCATCCTGTTCCTTTTCTCTAGGGGGTCTGCCACTCCCTGTTTTGAATGTTCATTATCATATTTTATATACGCTTGATAAATTTATTAAAAGTACCATCTGGTGGGGACTCTACTCTGTGCTGTATTTTCAAGGCCTTTGGTTGTCTTCCTTTTTCCCATTAGAACTTCTGCTTCAATTCAGGTCACTTATTTACAAATACAAACTGTCAAAACCAACATTCTCCTTTCTATTTTTGTTTCTTTTTTTTTTTTTTAATCTAGTAGCTATCCAGGCCTTTCAGTAACCAATATTGTCAGAGAAAAGAGAAGATTACAAATACAAAAATTGGTGGGGTTTTTTTTCCTACTGTTCATGCAACAGTTTTGAGCTGAGAAGTCTGATTTGCTTTTATGGAACAGAAAAGACGTGTTAGCAAAGCAAACACATTCTGTAAGCAAACAAAAGGAGAAGATGATTGAGGTTACAGGACAGTGGCATCAAACATTTATTAGAACTTACTTTCTTGTCTTCTTGTCTTATGCTGCAGTATGAAGCGATGTAGAACTGGCAGTATATTTAATTCTAGCAATAGTATTTTTATAAAGGATTGCAATGTTCAAGACATGGCCTAAGGGTCATCTATACTGACTATATTTAAAGATAAGGCAGATACGTTATTCAACTCTCCTTAGAGATCTTCCAAAATAAAAATGCACCAGAAGTATGTTGTAGCCTCAGTTCTTTTATCACTCCTTAAGCTTGTTCCTCTTACTTTGTCTTTTTAGCATACTTCATTTTTCATAAGAATTTTTTTCCCCAAGATTTTTTCTTCCCTGAAGCATTCTAAAAAAAAAAAGTACATGCTGCAACTGCCAGGTGGCTTCCATATCTGAGTGTAGACTACTTCCTTTAATCTCTCATTCTGGACAGGTCAGCTTTTGCTTTCTGTCCATTCACTGTGACTTCATTACAACAAGGCTGGGTGGGGAAATGAAAGAAAATCCTCAAGTAACTTTTTGCAACACAGGAAGGAACAGAACAAAGTGGGTGTTTGTAGTGGTTCACAGAATCAGCCATTAACAAACCTTAAATAAATTATGAAAATAAACATACAAGGAGACAACAGATCTACTATATAGTCTTATTTTATAGGAAAGCAGCAATTTAAAACATTATGGACCATTGAATATATTTATACAGCACTCTAGGCAATAGTCAAAAGTTCTCTGCTTATGTGTCATCACTGCAACAAAACCGTTCATTTTCGTGAATTCTCTTAAGACACTTACAAAAATAGCATTGTGAAGAAATTACAAACAAGAAATTACACTAGAAGAAATAATTTTTTGTTTTAGTTAGTATGAAGGAGTGATTTTCCTCTCAGGATTACATCTGTTAAATGTTCAGCTTCCAAATGCTCAATTTTTACCTATAAAATTGCATTCCTTCTCTATTTGAACATCTACTAAGCTGACAAAAGTTTCCTTCCTGGGTGGTTGGAAAATAGAAAGCTGAAACTAAAGAAGAGGCTTAAGGATGTAAGGATTATTTCAGAGTTTGATCATACTGTATTAAAGAATTCAAAGGGTATTAGGCATTTTGCTCTCTTTTTCCACATGCCAAAAAATGAGTTAAGTCTAAATTTTATTCAATATATGATTTAGCCCTTGTGTATTTGCTACATGGTAGAAAAAAGTATGAAATCTACAGACTTTTCAGTTAATTAAAAGTACAGCCACATGTCCTGTCTTTCATTCTGCATAATGTTTCTATTTTCTTGAGTTGAAACTTGCTGATGAAATGACTACATTAAATTTGAATCTTCAATCGAATTATTCAAAGAAATCAAGAGCTCAAAAAAGATCAACTTCAAAAAAGTATCAACAGTATTCTCACCTGTTTCAGTGAAAAGCTTTCTGCAAGCCATATTTAGCTGGAAAAGAAAACCTCACTAATACGTGTTTTTGTCCAACTGTCAGAAATTGTATTAGAAAAACTTCAGAGAAGGCTGATTTTTCACTTGATACTTGCTACAGCTCATGATTCCTAATCCAATAAATTAGAACAAAACCATTCAAGTCACTAGAACTGGCCATACTTTTGCCAACTAATTGGCTGTTACAGGGCTCTTTCATTAAAAATTATGTCTGCAGAAGGATTTCAGAAATATCAGTCGTTTTAGGAAGTATGTATCTCTCCTTGTAGCACTGGAAAAAGACAGAAAAGGATCAAAAAAAAGGAACTGAGACCATATGAACAGATCTCTCTCGAAACTGACCATGTGACTGTCCCTTCTTGCAGAAAGGGGAAAAAAAAATCCCTGCAGTATATGCAGAATATAGATTGTCTTCAACTTTTCATAATTTCCTAAAGCTATGGCTGCAGAAGAGCTGACTTATACTGCTGGGTAAGTCTGCATTATTTTGGAAAAATGTAGACCTTTTTAAAAGAGAAAAAAAACATGATAGCTTTGTGTGGAGTCAACATTAAACTAGACAAAACCCAGCATCTCTCACTGCTTCCTTGGGGAGAGACAAAGCAATTTTTTACAAAGCTGAACTACACACTAGGAAGCTGATATGACTGGTTTCTCCCTGTTCCACATTCAATTTTGTTTGTTCTTTTTCTTTTTTTCTAAATAACTGCCAGAGTAAAAGACAAGTGAATATTTATTTGTGTCATTTTATCCCTTTTAAAACAAGTTCTCCTAAGGCATTGAACAGCATACAAATGAAGGTTCACGATGACTCCTAAATACTGAACAGCATTCCCCAGAGGGTGACCAAGGACATTCCAGTGTTTTACATCTATCTTCTGCTCTTCAGTCGTTACTTACTGTTCTCTCTTTTCTGTGTAATGTACAAGTTACAAGACAGTCTGATAGACTGAGACAGACTTCAGACCAACACTGCTTCATGGAAAAGTCATCCACATTGCATTCCCAATGACCCTCACCAGGCTCAAAATCAGACAGAAGGTTGGTCAAGCCCACATAATCCTTGACTGCCCCTCCGCACTGACTAGTGATTCAAGGATTGAAGTTATCAAACTTTTTTACATTTGAGGCAGAAAAGAGGAATTTTTTTCCTCTCTTAAGGTGGGAAAAAAACTCCCAGAAACCTAAAGAGGCCTTGCACAGACTCAATCCTTTAACTGCTGTTGTAACTTCTTGCCACTGGGCAGATTAGAACATTTTACAATACGTCGAAGACACCAGGTACTGCTTCCAAAGGAGTATGTTTCTTACTTGTGAAAATATTCTTTTGTTTTGGATTTTAGATTAAATGACTAATGACCACTCAAAATTTCGTAAGCAGAAGTTCATTATAAACAAGCACTATGTGAGATTAAAGAATGCTTGCAACCTTGTTAAATGAAAGAGTTATGTTAATATCATGAATTTAATATGGAAAACTGTTAACTTACACATTTAGACATAATACTATGCCAAAAAGAAAAATACATCTCAACCCTAACATCTGCGTTAGGGAAATAATTTCATATGATTACATTACTTTCTGTCACCTCATTTCATAAGACAACAAACTGTAAACCAACACTTAAAACATCAGATAGTGCTATAAAGAGCATTTTTTGCTGCTTTTGCTTCAAAACTGCTACTCAGCTACCATTGGGACATGTCAGTACCACATCCAGTAACGTACAAAGTGACTGTATAAATTATATTCCATATTCACTTTTAATTGTAATATATCAAGTTAGTAATTTTTCATTAAAACCTTGTACACATAAACAAAACAACATAAAATTGTTGTTACCATGAAACAGCATTTCATTTTTATACTTTGTTTACCAGACTTCTAATCTTCACTGTACGGTGACAGCCATTACATAGACACTATATATCAGTAGTAATATAAGTGATAAATTATGCTCTTCACATATACAGCTCTCAGATCAAGTTGAGTATCTTTCACAAAAATTAAATAAATAATTACTCAAGTCTCCACATAACATCTCTAACCAAATACCTCAGAGGCTTCATTCCTTTGGAATGAGTTTTCAAATGACAAAGTCTTCACATATTATCTTCAGTGTTGTTTTGGTAGAAGTAGGGGTCACATAGCTTTTTTGAAAGGAATTTCTGGCCTTTGAGGGCTGACCAATACTTCATTTTTTTCAATAAAACAGGGTAGAGAAACAGCAGCTGTGTTTGTTCTAACTTAATTTAATACTGTATTTAATATCATATGGGATAAGCAATGAACCCAATTAACTGCTTTTCAAGGGTTTAAGATGAAAATTTCTCTACTCAGTCAAGCCTAAAAGAAATCTACTCTGGTTACTTTCATATACTTAGTTGATCTTTCCTAACTGATTTCAATTCGCTTTATTGTATCTGATCACTTCAGAAACAGAAACAAACATTACAAATCCTAATCAGAGCAATAAAATAAATCTGTGCCAGCCCACTGGTACTCATACTTTTACTCCACTTTTACACAAGTGGACCTCGGACAGACAATCTGCTTGATCACAGGAGCCATACAATAGCACCTTATGGTAATGATCAGAGGTATGAAAAAAATACCACTAAATGGATACAATATCACTTTGCTGGAACAAAGCCGTTGAGAATATTTTTGAATAGACAATACTAAGGGCCAAAAATTCTGATGGAAGAGTCATAGGTGCCCTGCTCCATTTCAAAACTGGACTGGTCTCAAGCAGTCCCCAAATCTTTCCATTTGTATCTTTCTCATCATAAACTCTGCTGGGTCATGCATACAACTGCTGGTACCTCATTGACAGTTGGAAGTCTATCCACATCCCACTTTCAATTAATGACTCCCCAAATTCTTACTTCTAATTTTCTATCCATTGTATTGACTAACATCCCTTGAATATAAAAAGCTGTGGAAACCTACAGGCTTCTCTTTCCTTCTTGTTGATACACATACAACAGCTTGACTGACCCACACTGAACAACAGCAAAGCTGCCCTTGAATAAAAATCACCATTAATACCAGAAACCCTCACTATTATGCTGCCTAAACCCTATTCACCTGTAAGATTCTACAAAAAACATTCTCACAAACAGGAAATTTTTAATAAAGCCATTTAAAGTCACCATCTCCTAGATTACCCTTGAAATTTAAGAAATGTTGAAACAGATTAGTTTCATCTATGATCACTCAACCAGAAAAAAAAATTGAGTCTATGAAAGACCAGTCACAGTGTAAGTTCACTTACACAAACATGCACGGATTCACTGCCTTGCCTACTTATGATCAAACTTTGTGTTAACATTCCAAAAAAATTATTTATCCCAAATTCAGCATTTACTAAATAAATTTGATCATCTGAAATCAAATATGTACAAGCATTTGTACACACTAACTGATTTTGTATGAAGTTTCTAAAAGCTCATTGCTGGCAGTGCAACCTATGAAATTTAGCTCAAAGGTTTTATCATATCTGAGATACTTTGTTTCTCTGCTAACTAGCTTACTGAAGGAATGTTTTCTTTTAACACAGTTCTTCCTTACTGCTTATTCTATTTTGTAGTCAATAGCAATTGCAATGCTACTTGTACACTACCTAAAACAAAGGGAAGGCTTTTGATTTGCCTTTGTATAAGGCAAAGGGAACAGGCTGAAGGAATTGGGTCTTGGTTTTTCATGGCTAAATATTACAGTTTTCTCAGAAAAATTTTAAAAATAATATGTCTGACTAAAAATCTTCCTTCTCATGATGGGTACATATTTAAAATTTAAATATATGTTTAAAACCGGCATGAACTCTGAGAATTTTGCTGAAATTCTTGGTTTAATGCCATTAGTAATAAACTATGGGAAATCCCACCTAGACAACTACTAAATACTCTCTTTCCAACAAACTTCAGGATGTGACTTTTGTAAGTTTATATGGAATAAAGCACAGAAACCACCCCACCTGAACTATTAAAAAAAAAAATCGATATTGAGTCTTTCTGCGACACATTTTATCATTCAGTACCGTTGGTCTGTTGGGGATTTCTACCTTAAGTAACATAAAGGTACTTAAATCAGTGTTATATAAGCTGCCCAGAGCTTAGAGAGCACCATCAGCCTGGTGTTCCGAGAGTAATAGCAGCATAGCCAATATAATGTTCTGCCATGGCTAAGCATGTCTATGACTCTTTGGGGGGAAATCAACACACGAGAGCTTACTTCCAGCAGTTGTAACCAGGCTGTATAAAAGGCCCTAAATGTCCAAATCCATCATCACTACAATAAATAGCTGTGCTTAGTCCATTCTTGTAAGAGAATTCAGGCTAACCTACTGGGAGGCATGAGCAACCATACTGTGACATGCAAAGAAAAATCACATTGCCAGCACTGACTGACTCAGCTACCAGTGGCTTTGTCAGCATGGCCGATTTGAATATTAGCATTTCTGCAGCAACATTAAATCCACACCACGGGAATTTCATAGAACTTATAAGGACTAGCCAATTAATTCTACGCTTTCAACGCTATTTAACTCAATTGAGAGATTTCTGGATGGAAACAGAAGAAGAGTGCAGTAATGGTCAGCTTTAAAAGACAAGTGTTTACAACAGTTCATGAAAAAGGAAAATGGTTTTATCTCTTACCTATGAGACCTTTCTCAAGAGTAAAGGATTTGTTCGTGAACATGCATTCAAATGCCACAATATGGAAAACTTTGTTCACTGTGTTGTGGGTCCCAACAATTCGAATATACCTATAGGGAAACAAAAAAAGGTAAACAACACAAGTTAAACAGCACAAGTTAAACAATTTCTGTGCACTTAAATATAATTGATTCAGTTAGATTATAATGTCCAGACCCATAAGAACTGAGCAGCTGTTAAAAAAAAGAAAAAGGAGTAAAAATAGAATATCAATTTCATAGCAGGTTTGCATCTAGTCAGGATACTGGCTCCAGTGCAATTTAAGAAGAAAAAGAGAATCTTTAAAGAGATGTGGAATCTGTTAAAAACGTTTCTGGATTAATTTGCCAAGAAATGCAAAATTAGGAACCTTCTGTTTCAGAAATGGTCTGTTAGTGCAAATATGTGCTCACGGAGGTTTTAAATNTAATAATAATAATAATAATAATAGCAGCAATAAGTACAACAGTAATAATAATCATCCTTTTACCAACAAATTTTCAGCATTGTGAGAGATTTCATACAACCACAACAAACCCAAAAAAGGAGTCAGGCTTTTCTTCAAAAGCCAGAAATTAATTCCATTTTATTAAGAACTAACACTGGATGTACAGGATATCAATCTCTGTTGGTATATCTTTCATTAATAATGAAAAAAAACCCTCATTCAAATATTATGAAACAAAGCTACTCTGGCTTTCATTCCTGGTGGTATAACTTATATTTCTTCACTCCAATTGCAAATCAAATATTGCTGCTCTCGAACTTTGTGACCTATTCATCTGCTGCATTATCCTGGAGGCTTCACCTTCCATAAAAAATCACTAACCTTGATTCAGGCTGATTCTGCATTTTCTGAAGAGATCCAACAGTTATTATTATAAACTTTGAAAAATCTCAAAAGGGCTATAATACACCTCTCAATAAATGCTGAACAAGAGACCAGAAAACTACCTAAACCAAATACCAATTACTTCACAAGATGGGTTACCCACACTTGCAGAAAGCTTTGCATGAATTTAACTCATTTAAATTAACAACTATCAGAATGTATGAATCTTAAGCAATATCTTTGGTCTGTCTTTCATTTACATGGTATAATTATACTTCTAACTTACTGGCCATTAACCAAGAGCATGATTTTGGCTCGTGTTTTTCATCAAATCAAGTTGAGAAGATACACATTATCTTTTCTGAGATTTTCTTTTTAAACAGTAAAACAACCATCATAGTTATTTACTGTGCTAATGCTCAACCTCCAAATTTTGTTTAGAAATTATTTTAATAATCCTATCTTGGAACAAAGAATTATATGCTATTGCCTAATTAATATTAACTCACAGATCAATCAATTATCACATTACCAAATATCCTGGAAGTCATTCTATGCAGAAAAAAATAAAGTTGCAAAAGTGGAGAAAATATTTATTAGTCATAAAGAAGATGAATCTGTGTTCCAAGAGTAAAGCTGAACTTAGCTCTTGATTAGCCATGACAAGTGCCTGCAAAGAGCATCATAGGAATCTTGGTTGACAGTCAGGCAAACAGGAGGTGTTTCCCCAGACCTGCCCATGTGAACCAGCTGACTTTCTTTTTATGAACTCACAACCACTGTTGGAACCCCAAACACACAGGTAACGTCCAAAATTCAATGATGGTAACTGATCTTCTTCCCTCCAGCCACAGAAGCACAGAATTCAATTAAACACAGGAATAATTTAGGAACATTTCGAAGTACACTTGGAGGCTGGCTTGCCATGGAGACTCCCTTGTCTCTCCCAGACAAGGAAGGTGTTGATTGAGCTGTGCTGCTTGGACAAAATGCACCAGGCAAACCAGCAGAGTGTTACTAATGGAGATGTATTTTGACATCCTTCAGTTACGCTTCCTTGCCTTAAAGAGCTTAGAGAATAAACAAAGTAACAAGATTAATAGGAACACAAGAAACTGCTTCATAATTAGCTTTAAAAGCTAATTTACTTAGATTTTTTTGTGTTATAAAATTGCATCATTAGAGCAAACTTCTTGATTGTTTGTTCAGAGCAACTGGAAGTTGTTCATATTCCTGTCAGCCGCAAAGCAGGTCCACATGACACAAAGTTATCTATGAATCAATCTTTGTGTGACTGCGGAGTAGAAGAATCACAGTCCAATGCCTAGCCTAGCTCCACTGTCGATGGACTTTAGACTCAACTGGTAAGACGGGAAGACAGAAGAAAACCCTTAATAATTTTTTAAAGAAAAGACCTTGATCAATTTGTGGGGTTTAAATGAACTTCCCTAGACGGTAAATGGGAATGCAACATGAAAATCTTGCCCCTTACTTTTATTTTCTGGCCATTTTTGAGAATAATGGATACTGATAATACATAAGTGCTCTAAGAGTTTCATTCATATGTCACACGCTTCTGTAGCCACAGGGAGTCAAGCAACACCTTACCCTAAGATTGTCACAATAGGAATATCAGAAAAATCTGGTTGGTGGGGTTTTTTCCCCCTACTACCAAGAAATTTGCTTTGACTATAGGGAAACAGCACATTCTACTGGATCTTGGTAGAATTTTAAGCTACTGACTACCTGGGTTGATTAATTAGGCATCTACATGGCAACATCTCTCATTCATTTCTCTTTTTTCTCAGAGCAATTCTTCTCCTTTATATGAAATTATTATATTTGTACTCTGTTGTAACTACATATGTGAACAACTAAATTATGTTTTACTTCTGCTCTTTACATTTGTAAAGTTGACACATATAATTCAGATAACAGCTGTTGCAGATCACACCACTGATTCTGCTGTGGATACCCTGGAGGACTACAAACACCAAGCTCAGCTGCCTACATCATCACAGCAGTGCTTAGGAGATATGTGTCAAAGCATGAAAATATGCATACTCCAGGAGTCATTTTAATCCTTCATTATAATAAAAGCAGTAAGATACGGACAAACTCTAAAATATATTAAGCACAAATTCCAATCGCTTGAAAATATTGAGATAGAAGACTAAATAAGGGGAGGGAATGGAAATCAACAGGTATTTTGCACTGATATCCACTCTTCAGTTACTATCAAAGCAACCTAGAATAGCAACAGTAAACTCCAAAAACTAAATCTAATATGTATAAAATGTGCTCTTATGAAATTGGCATTTAATTTTCCTTTGTGAAGCATTTGGTAGGAGACACCAGTGCTAGAATTACTATGTACTTTATACCTCCTCTAACTGCTTAGAACCAATAACATTCACATTCCAATCACCACCACAAAGATGCATGAGGCACAGCCCAACACACAAGGGTATTAGAAGACATTGTGTTTGTCTTTTAGTGGAAAAGGAAACAGTGTTATTCAACACCATCTAAACTCCATTTATTGACAACTCCCTAAAACGAATAATCCTTCAGACTCACACAGCTGAATCAACAGACCTGTGGCAGGAAAAGAGAAAAAACAAGGAAGAAAAATCTATTGCCAGCATTAAATCATGTGGAAGAACGGTGGACATAAATACATACATAAAATAAAGAATTAAGCCAGAGCAAACATGAAAAGCATATCTGTCTTTTTACAGAAGACACGTTTTCCTGCACTTCGACAGGAAAGTCTAATAAAGTCTATTTTACATCAAAGGAAATCCCTGCTGCAAATATTGAAAACAACAGTGACAAATCAAATAAAACACTTACACAAGACAAAATCATTGAACTCCAATAGGAAAAGTACACCTACACCTACAAAGTCTGGACAGTAACAAACATCTTCACCTTGAAAATACAAGCGACAGTGAAGCAGTTTGAAAACACAACACATTTCACTTTGTAATGGGCCAGAATATGTATGCAGGTATTTTATAATGAGGCATTCAAGTGGCTAAAAATATTGGTATACAACACTTAAACAGGACATATAATTATTTGTGTACCACATGTAAGCAGTATGTCAACCAATCAACCAATGCTTCTCAACACTTGCGCAATGTGATATGTTTTGTATTTCAAAGAAAATGATCTGTAAGAAAAATAAATTTACAAATGCTTTGTTCTTTTTTAATGGTTTCCAATTTTTATTTCTTTAAAATGGAAAAAGACCAATTCCAGATAAACTTGCTTTAACCTCCACCTTCACACTGTATGCATCTCTAGTTCCATTGAAGTTCTAAAACCTGAACTTGGTTCACCTGGTTTTATTTCAGATCAGACATCAACCCAAAACAGCTCGATTTCCTAGAACCCATCTGGATATGAGCAGAAATCTGCAGTTACACCTGATCTCATAATGGACTTCCACTATATGAATACAAAATAAAATACAAGAAGATATTAAGACTTGGATGTCAAGAAATCTGTATTTAAACTATATTCCTGATTTGACTTTGGAGCCAATCACAATTTAAATATCACCCTCACTTATCTTTATGCCATCTCTACTGAATACATAAAATGGGACTCTAATAAATTCAATTGTATAGAAAAAAGTAGTTTTTAAATAGAAAAGAAAGCATTGTTCTTCAGAAAGTCTAATTCTGAAACAAACTGGACAGGGAGATTCAGAGAACAGACATCAGCTGGCTCTGCACACCTTCCAGGCCAGTGTGACATGGAGCCAGACTCTTTCCAAAGTGTTCCTCATCTTCAGTAGGTCTCATTTTACTTGAATCACACTACATCCTCATGAGGTTTTGACTTAGGATCAATTTAGCTTCATTATATAGATACGTTATAGCCTCCACATTTTTAAACATATTGAATAAAACAGAAGAAAATACTAGAAAGTACTGTTCAGTGAAATATGAGAATGTTTTCCATTTTCCCCAGGCTCTCATGCTCCACCAGTCTGTGAATTTAGCATGCAATACTGATTTCTTGCTTCAATGACACTTCAGTAAGTGCTGTCTAGATCTAGACTAGAATCAGACTATAAACAATATGACAAAGAAATACCTGAAAAGTATTAGAAAAAAGTGAGGCAGGATAGAAGGACAGAAGGCAGGAAAAGAAAGATAGATTGATTTCAATCTGCCTCAAGGTTGCTCAACCAAGAAATTACTGTAGTTTTCACTTGTGCTTAAAAAAGCAAGTAATTTTGAAATTTGTCCTATAAAACTGTAATGAAGATATATACAAAAATTTGTATTTAGCTCTGGCATCACAAAAATCTGACAGACAGTCGTAAAGAAGGGTGGATTTAAAAAAAAAAGTCTGAAAATTATTGAAAAAAAGGAGGCAATTATTGAAAAAATCCTTTTTATATAAACTTTGTTTGGATGAATCATTACGAACCAGAAACACAGTAACTCCTGGTATTTGAGCTCACAGGTATAAGAGAATAATAAAAGACCTCCAGGGCTCCCAAAAGGGGATCATAAATGCACATGAAGAATTAAATGTTATAAAAAGTAAAAAAAAAAAAAACCAAACAAACCCTATACAAACTGACCAACCAGCAAATAAACTAAATGCACAACAACTAAATAAACCACCACCCCTATCCAAACAGTGCAACATATATATATATATGCAAGAAATCTTACCATTCATTATGTTAAAATTATACTGGAAAACTATTAAATACTCAGATGAAATCAGCTAAGTATTGGTAACATTATTTTTCATCCATATTTTCATGATTTAAAAACATGTACCTACAGATACAACTCCTTGTAGTTGCAAGTGGTTAGAAAATTGATGCAAAGTATCGCTGGCTCAATTTCAAATTTGCTACTCAGTTCGGGAATGCTGAAATATGAGGTAATTCATTAAGTAAAGTATGTCTCATACATTTTAAACATTTACAATATAGCATGTAGTGAAGTGTGGTCTGAATCTGGGATAAGAATGCCTTTGTTAACTGAACAAGCTTTGGTTCCTTAACTAAAGATATGATCATACAATTATTAAAGCCCCGTACAGTGATTTACAGATTTACAAAGAGCAGCCAACAGTAGCTATTACAAGAAACATCAACTTGGATTGTTCAACATTAGGAGCAATGTTTGTAGGAACAAAACCACTAAAAATAAAAAATCGCAAGTAATGTCCCACTCAAAGCAATGGAATGTCAGCTCTGACTGCTCTGGTGTTCCTTTCTAACATGAAGTGTGCCACACCTGTTCTGCTCCTGATAACACACAGCTTAGCCAAACTTTTAAACTATGATCATTCTTTAGAGTGATTTTATAAATTATTAACAAAGACTGAAATTCACATGAAATATATATCAGATACTATGAAAGAGAAGAGAAGCCTCATTGAAAATTATAAGACACGTTCTTTATGCTTGTGAAACAAATGTCTGATGTGAGAGAGAATAGTGAAAGTATCAACCAATTATCTCTAAATTCACCCAAGTTCTGTCTTTGATGAGAAAAATCTCATGTGATATCCATTAGCAGTATCATCTGCGACAGATATATACCATTGCTACCTCAGTTAATCAGTCTCTAAACTTCTTTGCTTATACTTTCCAGCATATTCAACACCCAACTCTTAGCTACTGCAGGCCTCAACTGCGCTATAAAATAAAGGACAAAAGAAATATTATTTATGGGACTATTCATCAAACACAGACAGTGCAACAGATTCAATCTCGTAAGCTTCATAGGTGTAGTTCTTTTAAATTGTATTTTACTGGAAATAACTGATGACAGTGAAAGAAGGATCATAAATTTGGATTTCAAGTAGGTGGTCTATATTAACCTGTACAAACACTCCTACACAGCTCATCAGCAATGAGATGGCAAAAGAGAAGGGCAGTGACTTCCAACATATGTACACAAACAATAAAACATCCAGAAATTCAAGTTCATGTGAGAATAGTTGGTTAAAGACAGATCATTTAAGACAGACAACTACTGAAATTATTTCTTGTTCTGTTTCTCTTTTTTCCACTTTTTTTGGTGGTTTGTTTTAATTGTAGAGTAGAGCCACATGTATCACACAACATTTGCCACATTTCTCTTGCTGATTTAATAAGCAGTGAGACCTGTTTAATTCAGAACAGCACTCTGCAGTATTGCACCAATTAAACTGATTACAAACGGATATTTATTCATTGAAACACTACCATCAGGCTGGAGGTACACTGAGTGTCACAGCCCCAAGAAAATGTTATTATTCTGTTAAAATGTAGTTCTTGTTCTTCTACAAAATGAACATAACTTCTGTTTGACATATTATGAAATAAACCACTAAAACTTGTGAGCAGACCTGTAGAGAACAGAAATATATTGACTGAGCTACTGAATTCAGATCTCTTGAACTGGCTCCTTAACCAAGGAACAATAACCACTCAAGAAGTTCTCTTCCTGTGGTTAAGTACCTAAAAATATGAAACTGTTTAAAATCTAATCTCATAAATCTTAA
Source organism: Cyanoderma ruficeps (assembly GCA_008694505.1). Classification (NCBI taxonomy): domain Eukaryota; kingdom Metazoa; phylum Chordata; class Aves; order Passeriformes; family Timaliidae; genus Cyanoderma; species Cyanoderma ruficeps. The sequence goes on from VZDJ01007749.1 coordinate 14,731,661, forward strand.
ATCTTTGTTTGTTGAAATGTATAAATAGAGTAAAGTTTTGATGATAGGGGAGCCAGCATTTTGTGGGTTACCACCCAGATCCCTGCTTGGAGCAAACTAGAGTAAAAAATAGAAATACCTCACCTCAGCATGTGAATTGACATTTCACAGATAACAAGCCTGTGTTTAAGACAACAATAATGCATATTTGTATCAGTAGCAACAAAAAATCTCCTTTGATCTTTCTTAGTAATGCCTTTCAAATGCTTAATAAGAGATTGTACAGAGCTTTGAAAGGACATGAAAAAGTCAGTACTTCCCTGTGCACAAAAATTTTGAACAGCTGGAGGATGACTACTTCTGTAGTGAAGTAAGCTTTATGGCCATGGAAAAAACCACCAGAGTAATAACTTTCTTCACTATGAACAAAGAATCTCTTACCCAAGAGCTTTATCTGGATGCCTACTTAAAGACAGAATGCATTAAGCCATCATCCATTTGGTTATCTATATATTAAAAAGTGCCAAAAAGCAGTTTCATCAACTGTTTCCAAAAGTAAGAAACTCACTGAGTGTAAGAACTGCACTGAAAATGCTGGAAGTTGCAAATCAATAGCCTTAGAGCCAAGTTATGACAAAATAAAGGATTCTTAAATAATTTAATGATCTACCTAGGATCCTCTAATGTAACAAACTTATTTCTTTTTCATAAACCTCTGTCTTTTTCAATCCAGATGACATGTAGTACTTCTTTTTCGAGCTTAAAGCTGTTTCTGAAATATTTTCATTACTCAAAAAGGTACTGTATTAGACCCCAAACCAAATAAATCTTGATACCTTTTTCCTCTACTGTTAAGTTTGGAACTATGTTCAAAACCACTCAAATGTAGCTCAAAAATTCATACATATATATATATACACGTAAAGAAACTGTGAAGGAGATTTTCTAAGTGCTCTGATCCACCTAAATGCTTATCACAATATCCTTGACACCACCTTATATACCTGTGTTACGCTTCTGTTTTCACCTCAATAGCAGCTGGAAGAATTCTGCCTATACAGCACATCTCTAGCACTGACAGCTTCCAACATTTGGTTTGATGGAACTTGTTTCCTTTGACTTCTACTTTTGACTGTTGCTGAATTCACTCAGCTAACACTTAGAATGTGACTCCTCAATGAAGAAATAAACCACTATACTTGAACCAAAAAGTCAGAAGAAAAAAATATAGAAGACAAAAAAAGAAAAGGAAGTAAAAGGTATTTCCCTATACTGCACAGCAGGTAAGATAGTGGGAATGAAATCAGTGATTTAGGATATTAGCTGTAACAATTGTACAGTCCATGAGAAACCTGCAGTTACACATTTGTGTTGGAATCAGCTAAGCTAGTCTATTTATGTGCTTGTTTCATCACAGCTACCCCTCAGGATATCTGACAGCTCTCCATTGTTATTACCTTGTATGTGGCCTTCCCAAAGTGGCCATGAGCATACACAACTCTCTCCTCTTCGAAATCCAATTAGATCATTACAACATTACATTGGAAAAATGGCCACTGAAAGGCATTAGGTTGTATTGCATCTTCTTCAAGCAGATTTTTTTCTTCTAAATAACATGATTCTTGCCTCAGAAGTGATAGAAGTGCTCTGTGGAAGAGTATCTTTTAAATTAATCTACCACACAGTTATACGAATCTCAGTTCTGTAGACATAAACTTCATTAGCACATCAATTTAATTTTCCTGAATGACCTGCATTACCTTTTAAACCATCTAGTTCACTTTATTAAGCTAATAATTTGAACTCAGTAGTGCATTATTTTGATATGTAACTAAAAGGTAAGTTAATGCATTTTATTCTTTATATGAATGCAGTGAAAACATGTTTCAGGAGGTAGCTCTTTGTTATACTTCATTGCTTTATTCCTAGTTGTAACTGATGTCAGTTAGGTGGCTATTATCACTCTAATCAGTACCTTTTCCTCCATAATACTATTATTATTCTCAGTATAATGACATAAATATCCATTTAGAAATGGATGCAATCAATATTACTTATTGCTATATTTTCATTAACTAGAAATTTACAGAGAATACAAGGCTATGACTTCTTTCTGTCTTTCATGGAGTAGAACCTTTGAACTTCAGAACTAAGGCTTCTCCATCTGACCTTCCTCACCTGGCCTCTCTGACCTTCCTTACCTATGCTGAAAGCCAGTTGTTCACACTTAATTTTCAGACCTCTTACTCTCCACCTCTCTGCTCATGCAATCCTTCCTCCACCTTGGCACCCCATCTCCTTACTACCTCATGTATCCTGAAATAGACAGTGTATTTGACATATTCTAAATGAATCTTGATATACTTAGAATGCAGTCTCCAGATTTTACTGGAAATCAATAATTAACCTGTGTACTTTTCATCACAAAATGACATTTAAAACCCCTACTGCCTACATATTTAGCAGGCAATTCTGGTATTGATCTATGTAATATATATCTTTTGATGTATACCCTAACCATTTATTACATATCTCATCAGAGAGCTTTCTTGATGTCCTACAACCTCTAATGACTCAACAGCATCAACCCTAAACTAAACTCAAACTTTCTGATAATCTTCTTTATATTACATGATACTATTAGCTCAGAGAAGGCTGGTCACTGTTTCTACCAAAATATACACAATTGACTCCAAATACTTCGATTTTCAGATTCTAAACATCAAATCAGGGAAAAGATGCCAGAAGCACCAAAATGCTGGCAAAGGAGTAGTTTATTGGCTGATTTTGGAGAAAGGAGTCCAGGACCATGGATACTTAGCAAAAGTGACCAAAGCACAAGGAAACAAAGTTATAATTTTTATGCTACAGTACCATTGGGTTTACACCTTACATTACGGATTCAAAGACATACAAGTCTTACAAATAAGCCCCAGAATCCCAGTAGCTGAAACCCACATCCTTACAACTCATCTGCTATTATTATCCATGGTAGCCAGATTAAAATTAAAACATGGACGCTTAACTCAGGTTAGGATCATGATTCCATTTTGCTATACACATACACCACAGGAACTGGATTACTGTGTTATCAAACTGCATTTGAAGTTCTCTCTTATACTCGGGGATTCTACTATATTTGTTAATTTTCCAGAAATAAGTAGCTAAATCAGGAATACAGGGACTGGATGTGAACAAATTTCAGCTCTAATAATTTTCTATAGCTGGGATACTAAAAATTATTTGCCTGATGTCTGATGCCATTTTATATATAAAGATCAAGTCCATACATGAACTATTTGGTGAAAACATTACAACTAGATCTTATATAAAGATGTATGACTATACATGACAAGCAATTTGAGCAACAAATATCTAAGAAAATGCATAATGCTAAGAAAAGATCAACTAATCTATGACACTTGACATCTACTTGTGTTTCAGGAGAGATATTTAAACAAAAAGAAAAAACAAAACAATAACAAAAACCCCCACCACAATCAACCAAACAACCCAAAAGCTGTGGGGAAAAAGAAATAGTAGGAAGAGTGGGGAAAAAAAAAAGAAAAAAGGAGAAAACACAGTGAAAATTAATAAATAGGCAGCTCCATGCTATTCTATACTTATCTCATTTCAACAAAATTTTAAAGGAACTTGCTTTAAAGTATTATTTAACCTCATAGGAAAAAGTAACAAAATTTTTCCTCATACAAATGAGATCCGATTTTACAGTGACACCTTTTAACATATTTAGTTTCAGACATTGAAATATTCACTATGTTTTGTGAAAGACAAAAACAAACCAAAACAATGAGCAAGTATAGCATCATTTTGAAAATATCTTGCTAGGTGTGTATTGTCAATATTAATTAGTAAGAATTCAAAGCTCATTTTTATTATCAATAATTCACTATTACTGCAGAATGTCAGTATTCTAAAAAGTAAACCCTGTATATGTGCTTTTAGTTCTGCACCTAAGGTTTGGTTTTCCACCTCTGTTTCAAAGCAATAATATTGCACATACATAAACTAAAATGGACATTTAGAATGAATAATTAAAATGCAGAAGACTGCTTTAGTGCACTGGAAATGAACAGCAGCGTAGGTGCACCTTACTATGACTGGTATACACAATGTCTGCTTTGCACTGGTGAAGTCTATGAATCTGCCTACTCTACACCAAAAATTGAACCTCGAAATCACTCACATTCTCATAAATACTAAAGGTAAAGGCCTGAGATACATTTAAATTAGAACTCAAAGTTAAACCTTCATGACTTTTGAAATATTAAACCATCATCAAAAATACATTTTTAGAGGTATTACTTATATTTTATGCTATGATGTCTTTTTCCAGAAAGAGATATTTCAGACCTGTATTTTAATGAAAGGTCTGAAATATCAGACCAAACTTCATACAAATAAAAAGTTGAAAATGTGGCGAACCTTTTGGCCTGGAAAAAACCTCTTGTTTTGGCACAAAACCTAAAGATTAAACCACTTATTTTTGAGAGTGAGTTCATATACCACTAACATATCCCCTCCCTTTTAAAACAGATAGATTACTTGAAATATTCTCCTACCAATTTTCTTCTATAGTTATAAACATTATTGTTAGCATGTTCACTACGATTTCAGCTAAGCTCTGCACCAGATCAGGATAAGCCAAGACTGATTTTCCTCACTATCAAGGGATGAATACACTCTGACTCTTCTTTTTTTTAAATTGTCTGTTCCAGAGCTGTTGAACATTAGTATTCTCCACAGTATATAGAACTCACTTTATTGATAACTGACAAAGGCTTACACCCAGTGTTCTTACTTTATAATAAAATCAGTGTGAAAATTAACATTAAACCTGTCCCATGCCTTATGTGTATGTGTTTTAGGGTGATTATGGTGCTTGTATTTTTAATTGTTTGTCTTGTGTGTGCTGTGTGTTTTGTACATTTAAGATTGATTTTGAAAGTGAGTAGGGAAGAAGACGTGCGGTTTGTTTTGAAAAAACAGAAAAAACAGGTGGTTTTTTTTCACTTTTTTTTGGGGGGGGGTTGTTGGATGCACAGACAGTAGTAAGAGAGTTTGGTTTTTTTGGTTTGTTTTGGGTTTTTTGTTTTTTTTGGTTTTTTTTAAGTTAGTTTAGCTAGTTTTATTGTTTCATATGATTCATTCCTTATGCTTGTGGGCAGTTTGTTAAATAAATAGTTTTTTTCCACTTTTCTCCGAGGAAGTTCTTTTCCCAGACCGACTGGGGGGAGAGGCCATTTAGATTTTGCTCTCCAAAGGAACCCCCATTCAAAGATTTCCTCCCAAATTTGCCCTAAACCAGGACAGTATGCAATTAGCAAAAAAAGCATAAACCATCTCAAAAATTTTCTGTATCAGATGATATATCTAAAAAAGAATACATTCAGGACAGAAGTCATTTGCACTAGCCATCATTAGCACACTCCCCATGCCAAGGGCAGAAATGCACCAATCTAACAATAACCTCTGAAGTCTCCACATTTGAATTTTTTTTTTTAAAGTAATACATTTGCGCTGTGGTCAACATATTCAAACATAAAGAAAAGGAGTTTCAACAATTGTATCTGAAAACTAACCGGTGGAGACTACTGCAGGGGAAATAAATGTTTCAAAAACATAGCACATCAGAAGGCCTCATAAAAATTTCCACTCCTACTCATTACAAAATATATGATCATAATAACTTCATATCTATTTATATGTATATACACATGCATTTACACACATACAAACATGCCTTAAAAGAAGTGCGCACAAAGCCACAGTTAACAAATAGAATGGACATGACCTATTAGCTCAGAAGCTTCAGATTTCAAGTTAAGAAGTTGACTTAACATAATACTCCATTACAAAGATCCAATAAAAATGCTTTAAAAGCTTGAAATCGTAGGATTGCATCTACTCAAGGGCAAACATGAACTAAAGGATGCTGACATGATGATGGTCAAAATGACAACATGCAGTTGATGATTAAAGGAACTTTATATATATTCATGATCTCTGATGTTTCTGAAGCTGAAAGTGGTGAAGGTTACCCCTCTCTGCCCTGAAACATAGGTCAATCATATAACATTAAGCTTCTCAGACAGAAAGAAAAACCATATTTTGATACTATTGCTTTGATATTATATTCTATTTTTTTTCCCAAGATTTTTGGTTTGCCTGAAGGGTTTTGGCTGGTTTATTTTACTTTTTTAACAGAAATATTAAAAATGTTATTCTGGACTCAGAATGGATGAACCTCATAAAACAACGCTTTAGCCTCTTCCAAACAGGTAAGAAGTACAGAAGGGATATCCTGACATTTTATTTAACATCAATAATATTGTCAGTTAATATACACAGTCAGTGAATCTGTAAATTACAATATGGAACAGGAAACTGACATCTGATATAAGTTAGTTCCAACTTGCCAAAAAATATTTCTTTTGATAAGGCCAAAACTTACACAAAACAGGGCATCCATACAAGGCAATGAGATTTAAATTAATATTGAAATCGTAAAATATATTACAAATGATCTGAACTTAACACTTGACAAGAACTACTACTATTTACTAAGGATTTGAGCTTTATTTTTACCTACCTCAATTGGAACGAATCGTTTTATGAGCATACATAGCCTATGAGTTCAATAGTGCAGAATACAGTAGAGAACAAAGGGGGAAATTTTCAATTACCAATATGGAAGATTGAAGCAAACTGTCTCCACCAAATACATACACTACATTGTGCAGAAATTCCCAGTCACAGAAACAGGATTTAAAGGACAAATGACAGTGATGTCGGCATTCCCAATCTCACACAAAGGAGAACATGATAATGAAAAGGAGAACACGATAATGATTTAATTCTTTTAAACTATATTGGGTTGGGTGTTTTAGCCAACCTTAAAAATCTCAAAGTAGCTCATACTCAGATCAAAGTTTCAAGTCCTTTCTTATTTTTTCCTTTATAATCCTTGCTCTGCTGAATTTAATTGCCTTGGCAATGCCAGAAAACTGCCTGATCCTAACAGGTCAGCATTGATTGCTCTAAACCAATTGGTTCCTTCAATACAGAGAAAATGAGGTAAAGAGAAAAGGCAGGTGTGCTCTCGCACAGTCAGCTGGACTTCAGCACTTGCCTTTCTTCTCCCTCATTAACTAGCAACCAATCGATCGGGAACCTGCCCAGAACCCACAAAAACTATTCATCACTTCTGACATGCAATGGTTTTAACAGGTCACTCAAGGAAAGGATATTTGAGATATCTATCTTTAGAGCCGTTAAAGCTCATACAGTTTTTAAACTTCCATCCATGAGAAAGGAAAATTGAATTGTTACACTCCTATATAGTTCCAGTCTAAACCTTGAATCCAACATAAAACCTGTTAGCTATCTCTCCAAGACAAGAATTTGTGGTGTACCTAATTTTAAGTGTTCTTTATGGTGAAGAACTTTGATGGAGAGAAAGGTCACAGCGGGGAGAAGGAGTGCACATGGCCCCACTCCCTGCTTAAAGCTCATTTTCTTCTGTACTTCCATGGTCTTTAGTTGAACAATTTAAAAATGCCAGTGAATGTTAATCCTAAAGCTTAACACAGCATTTTTGCCTCCACTTTTTAAAATATTTGAACACTGCCTGTATTTCTAACTATTTCACATGACTTTTTCTTAACAGTCCCTTTACTATCAAGCTCCATACTTCATTTGCCCATACAATTGCAAAAGACCGTCTCTACCTTGCTTGTCAAAATTACTAACTGTTCAAATAACTTTACAAGAAGAATCATCTTTAAGTGTAATCTGTACTGATTAGCTCTTATTCTAGTCAGTTATTCATGTTTGTTTCTTTTCTTTCTCTAATTGTAAATTCTGCACAATATGCCTCGTCCTTGTGCTTTGCTCATTAATACAGATTTGCAACTTCATGTTACTATCAGTTTGAAATATTGCTATCAAGTTGATTTAAGGAGAAAAAAAATCAGAGATACTGTAATGAACATATAAGCAGGGAATAAGATGTTTGAAAAAGAATAACTAATACACCAACAAAACACCTCAAGAAGAGAACTAAACAGAGCATAAGAGCACAAGAAATGAAGAAAGCAAAGAGGCAGTAGACAACAGATTGCATGAAGAAATAAAGAAGAGTGGCAACATTTTGATTAGGAAAAAGAAAATTCCAATGAAAGATAATGCATTACTTTTACTAAAAGAACCAGAAAAGAGAAACATGCCACTTTATGGCAAACTGAATGGAAAAAAAAATTAAGAGGGCTGCAGAAATACAGGTATAATCCTTTTATTTGCAAATCATAGTAGAAGTGTAAAAACCTTCTCTCCCAGATATGTCTCCTGTCTAACAAATGAAAAGGTTAAGGTTATTATTTTGAACAAATCCACAGAAACTAATTGACTGAATCCACAGAACTTCATAAAGAAAATCAGGTGTTTTACCTGTGTTCTTTGTAATAGAAACATGACATGTAACCAGTCATATTAGAAACTAATTTCAGCTGGGAAAAGTTTTAGCCATTATATCATATTCATCCCAGACTACTATAACAATTCTTAGCTATACAGTAAAATGGAATTTTTCCAAGCACAAATAAATTAGCTCATTTTTTGCTAAATGTTTCACCTGCTATGACGACATGCAAAATCAGCTTACTTTCTGCTGCTGTTTTTCACCTCCTTTCTTACCCTCCCTTCCCTTTTGAAACCTTTGAAGCAGCTGTCCTGTGTATCACTTAAACGCTATTATTTCTGGTAAGAGGATGTTGCTATGCAGGAACAGTCTCCTGTGAAGCAAATCAATTTACCATTAGAGTACACTATGTAAAGGGCTATTCACATGACTTAAGCTAGCAGTTTGGATTCTGCCTGAGCTCTGCATGATTATTTGAGTTCCCCAAGTCTGGCTGGGTTATCCTTTGCCATTGACTCATGCACAATTGCATAGTTACAAGTAGGCAACTAACTCTGACAGAAATTGGATGATGAGCCTTGCTGTGACTATTCAACAACACATAGTCATTCATATTGCCAGAAGAGAAGCATGAGCATGTTCAGCAACAATTTTAAAGACTGTATGATTGTCAAGAATAATCTTCCAATGGTAAAAATACATTCCAGTAGATTTGTTACAATTCTGCTAGAAAAAAATAATTAAACATGTTTTATATTACTGCAGAAAAAACTGCATTTAAAAAAACCAGCTAAATCAAAGGTTCCCGAATTCTTTGGTCAGTGGTCAAGTTTTCTATGACTTTTAAAATTTTTGAGAGGTTTTTCATATCACCCTTCAGACCTCTCTTCTCTAAATCAGTCAGTCACAAGTTTGTCCATCATTTCTTTTAGGTGAGACTATGCTGGTTCTTGGTGTTCTCTTCTGGACTCTTCACACACTTTTTGAAGTGAAATTTTCTTTTTCTAATGATAAAATGATAATTCTCTCAAGGGTCCAGAATTAGCAATTCAGATGTGAGTGAACTCAGTGAATGACGCTGATCCATACTATAAGTTATACTCCTGTCTATATATTAAAATAATTTTTTTTGCACCAACAGGTGATACTGCGCTCCTATATGCAGTTTGGCATTCACTAAAAATTGCAGAAATTTCTGGTGCTGAAGCTCTATTCAGTGATTTACTCCTCACCCTCCTCCTCTAAATCATATTTCCCTACACATGTACAGATTTTTGCCCTTGTTTTTAGGAAACTGTGTTTTATTTACTTCAAATTGTGCCTCCACCTGGTCAAGATCGATTTTAACTCTAATTCAGCCCTTTGCATAACTGCATCTTCTCTCTCAGTTTCATGCTGTATTCAATTTAAGAAAAATACATTCCTAATATACGGAGTAGTATGGACCGTATGAAAGAGCCCATAAAAATCCCACTTCATATTATCATTCCATTTTGCATTTCTATTTAACTATGATTACAACAGGTGCTAGTCAAATTTTATATTCACTTCACAATATTTTCCCGTAGACCATGTTCCTCTTGCTTGCATACAGAAATACCATTTTACTGTCAAAAGCTTTACTTATGTCAAAATATAACATGTACTGATTTATTTCTTATCCATGGCCTGTTTTTCTGCCTCAGAAGGAAACTAAATTGACTATCTGTTTTTGACAAATCCAGTTTAGCTGACAGTAATTCCTTTATCTTCAAGTGCCTACAAACAATTTGGTTCAATTACTTGCTCCAATATTTTTCTGGAAACTGAAATTGTGCTGGGTGACACAGCTCCCCAGCTCCCTCTCTTTGCTTCTTTTAAGAATGGGAAAGGAACAAGTTTGGTACTTGTTACATATTTTCCATGAATTCATAAAATCAGTAAGTCTTCCAAGCTAATAGGCATAAGCTGCAACAACTAGTTCAAAAGCTGTTTTCTGGGGAGTAAAAAGCAAGTTCTGTATTTCTGTAGGGAAATAAAATGGGAATTCAAATATATATAAATTTCAGGTACCAATAGAACAATTTTTTTCCTGGTTCTATAATTATTAATTGTTAATTGCAAGCACTACTGTCAAGAAATTTGATTACATATTGAAAATTTTCAAGGACAACAGCTGATATTTAGAATTTAGCTCATTACTTATATTTTTCAATTTGCATGAGATTTTATTAAGAACAGAACAAGTACTGCCTCTTCCCTAAGATTACTATTGTTCTTTACAGGCTTGTAGTGAAATAAATAAGGAATTTTGGAATTAACTTTTGTGTATCATGAAACCATCTATAGTATAAAAGAACCTTCAAAATAGGAGAGGAAAATTACACCTTACTAAATAATATTCTTTAAAGAGTGTAAATCAAGAATATATAGAGAAAGAAGTAAACATGATTGACATGATCTTTTCATCCATTTTTCTTAAAAAAAAAAGAAAAAGTAATTTGGAAACATTTAATTTAAATGAAATAAAATATTCAGCATTAGTGTTAAGACAGAATGTAATCCATAATTCCAAGAGCTCTAGCCACTAATTTAATCACATAAAATAGTATCCTTAGCAATACACCTGTGAGGGCTTCTCAGAAACCTCCACTGGAAGGCAGAAGAGGAGAAAAGACCTTAAGTAAGACTGTCATATTCTGCTGAAACCCTCCTACAGAAAAAAAATGGACACCTTAATTCTCCTTTTCCCTTCCCACTAATTGAAAGATATTTGTCTTCATGCAATGGAAGGACGGAAGGACAGAAGGATGGAAGGACAGAGGGACAGGACAGAATCCAACAGCTTTCTGACTTCTAAGAAGATCCCACTCAAGAGGAAAACCTCCACAGGTGAATGCTTATCTTACTGGAAATGCACAGAAACCACTGCTCAACACACACCATGATAGGACACTTACAGCTCTGAAAAACAAGTCCACCTTATTTTTTTAAAATTCACTGACTAAAACCACCTGAAACGTGACAGCTGATCTACTGGTATCTGCTAAGTGTTTGTAAGAATGATCTGTTGTTTTCTACTTAAACCTAAGTGCTATAGGAAACTGCATTTCAAAGTCTGTCTCATCGTATCATATATGGAGGTTAAAAAAATATAAATAATAAAAGAGGAAAACTATTTAAAAAAAAATTCTTTTTCTAAATGTAAATTGGGTGCTGGAAGGCACAACAAACCCAAGGAAGACAATTAGTTCTGTCTTGTTCTTCTGTATGCAAAAAGTAAAAATGTTGAGGTTAAACGATGTGCAATTTTTATTTATTTGAAATAAGTGCTTTATAATATGGCTAAATGGGAAGCAAGGAGGAAGAATCTATTGCATTTGTTTCATGCAAATACCTACACATTAATTTTACCACTGTTTCAAAATTTGGAGACTCAAGGTAAGGGAGCAGATAGAAAATCAGCTGTCTCAATAACAATGTCTTATGTTCTTTGCAACAAAACCCTGAGAGTTGCACTCCCACTTTACATAAGTGGCTGCCTGTTTAAAAATGTTTTACAACGTGTTTTACATTCCAGTAACATCAGCCTATGGTGTTGGTAACATAGCAGCATGTTTCACGTTGGTATCCTTGTACTATTTAATGCAGCTATAATTGGGAAAAAGAACAAAGCTCAGAAACCCATGAGACAAATCCTTACCTTAGAATCCCCAAAAATTTCTACTCTGATTAGAGATACACTTAAAATCCCTCTAGGGCAGCTGAAGTAACACAGGTTTGTTTAATATGTAAGTATAAAGCAAAAAAATGCTATTTGCTCCTTTAGACATATTTTCTGACAAGAATAGCCTCAGAAATAGCAAGGGACAAGACAAAATTCAATAATACACTTCAGAAAAAAAGTTGAGTGCTTTAGTAAGTTTAATTTTCAAATCTATTATAGTATCCTTTGATGACTGTAATCAAGTAACAGAAAAATAAGCACTATTCCACAAGAGAGATTAATTACCAGCTTTTCCTATTTAAAGCTCAGTCATTTTATATTCAATTTTTCTCCATGTGACATACAAATCTTAAAAGAAACCAAAAAAACATAAGATGTTTGTAAAATGTTATTTCAGAAATTGTCAGTCTTAGCACTGCAATTCTGGAATAGTGATCAGGAGAAACTTCAGTGTGGGAAGAGCAGTACTTCCATGCAGATTTAACTTAAATCCACAAAGACTGTTCAAACCCCTTCCAGGCTAAGTCCTGCAGAGTTGCTGAAGCATTTTCCACCCAAGCTAATTATACTGGAATATGTACAACACCAATACACAGATTGTAAACAAAAAAGGAAAGAAACTTCACAGCATGTGTGGACAATGCTCATCATCCTGATCATGAGGGCAGAGAGGAGGGCAGAGGCTTCCAGGCAGGTTTGCAGAGAAAGGAAGGTGAGTCTGCACTGGGGCTGTGCTGCTGCGGATGACCCACTCTGTCCCTCTGAGCAGCTCTTAAATACACATCTTGGAGATGTCTCTGCTGACCTTTGCAGCAAGGGAGGATTAAAACCCAGACACTGACTACTGGTTACTAACAACTGGCTAATACTACTACTGGCCCTCCCATTTTCCCAGCTGTAATTTTTAGCTAAGGTAAAAGTACACTCAAACTCCTAAAGCAAAAACTGATGTCTCCCTCTTTCTCTGTACTTGTATACTTTAATTCAGTGTAAGAAATAAAGTCTGTATATTGTTAAACATAGCATCTTTCCTTTGATAAAAGGCTCTTCAAACTGTAAAGCTGCAGTAACAGTTTTCTAACTTCAAGGACTCGTTCCTTTGCTTCAGATGAACTGTTAATTAAGTTTAGTAGTAGAATTTCAAAGACTGAAAATAGCTGTATCCCACTGAGGAATTTATGGGACCTATTTCTTATGTCATTATGGAGAAGAACACTGAAATGAAAGTCAAGACACTGTTCCATACTTATTTTCAGCCTGGGATCATACTTTCTTTTATAGGAAATCTCTTCACTGTACATTCAACTAGAATAATTACATGCTTACCTTATTATTCTGCTAACAGCTCATTCTCTATTTTTAATACAAACATTTTATTCTGCCAGTAGCTTGCTGTTTCTCTGTGAAATAACAATAAGCTCTTGCATTTCATCATAGTTTATCAGTTGAAAGTCCATCCAACAGAGTTAAAATGCAAAAGACAGTCTAGGCTAAAGTGAAGCTTTGAGACATTCAGTGCAGACTGGACATTAAAACAGCGTCCTGATCATCACAGCTTCAGTGACCCTGACACCTCTGCTGATCTTAGTAAAGGAAAAAACCCTACCAAAATACAGCTAACATTACAAAAATTGTAAGAATAAAAACCACTGTGAAAAGTCATCCATTTGCTGATATATTTGTTGATATTTTTGCTTAACAGATGAACAAGAGCTGACAATCAAACACTTTCAATTTTCAGAAAAGCATCTTTCATCTCAAAGGCAGCACTAGCTCCTTTTCAATTAATAGCTCAATCAAAACATGCAAATTACACCAAGTAAAGTGTATTTGGAAATGAAAAATATTGAATGACAAATTAACACCTGAGAGCCATATTCCTAGAAGTTGCTTGACAAAAAGAAGCTTCAAGAACACTAGATCTATGCTTTGACACGTTGCAATTTTTAGTAACATCAACAGATTTTGTTTTTGAAAAAATATCGTAAGCCTACAAAACAAGAATTAGTTACATTTATTTTACCACTACTGAGTATATTTCTATGATTTTGCTGCTGCTCCTGTCACCCACCACCTTTAAAGGGTGGTAGAAAATACATCAGCAGCAGATTCAGTATTGCTTTGCTAGTTACAATATTGCCCTTTTGTAACACAAACTGTGGTTTTGAAGTGATAAGAAATCACCTAACAATTAATCAGTTCAACTTTTGCCTATCTCAATGATTAATCTATTCTGCCCATTACAATACTATCTTACTGATAATATAGTTGCAGGTATAAAATCAGAGCAAAGAAAACTCAGTCTGAAGCCTTCAGTCAGAGTACTTCATCTCCAGAACTATAATTTCTAAATAGGATAATTATTTTTCTAAGACAGTAGAAGTGAAGCAGGTGGACAGGCAAGGCAATTTTTTTCGAGTCAAACTTGTCCTTCTGCATTAAGACACTTGATACATTTAATATAATTTCAGACCAAACAAAACATAGTCTTCAAACTCATTCAGTGGTGCATTATCATTCTGACTTTCAATACGTTTATTTTATCTCCCAGAGATAAGGCCCCAGAGCAATCACCTCGAATACATCATTTTCCTTATCATACTGTCCTCAGCTGTGGGTCAATTCTGGTGATGACATAAAAGACAATTCTGTAACAGCCTCAGACACTTTTGACTTAGCAGGAATGGCAATGCTTCAAATATATTGGCATCTCAGAGAAAGAAGGCTAAAAAACAGGATGCGAGGAACATATCATCATTACTACCAGACTCAGAGAAGGAAAATAGCTACAAAGCTTGTACATGAAGTGTGAACGCCTAACTTGGCAAATATATTTAAATCAGCTTTCTTTTAAGCTAAAATGGATACCTTCTGGCAAGAGACAGATACAAAGTCTATTTTCAATTAAATTCCCTATTCATCACATTGTTCCTGAACCAGGAATATCACATGAAAAGAATATTTTTCATTCAATACATTTAACTCTCAAAGTATGTCAATTAAAAGTCCAAAAGAAAACTGCTTAAACCTATCTTTAGGAAAAAAAGGCAAAACTTGATTAAACAGGTATATCTTTCTTTTTCTGAATTGGATATTTCAGTAGAGGTAGAATGGCCGGCAATACACAAAACAAATCACAAATTCACCACATCTCATGCTACTTTATACATATTTACATTTCTGGTCTTTTAAGGTCAGCTATACAATAAACCTAATTCCTATTATTCAAAATGTAAATTTAATTTTTTTAGAGTACAGCATTATTCCCATTGTTAACAAAAAATTTCAAATGAAAAATATTTCTTTGAAATGGTAGAGCAGAATTTTTACAAAGAATTAAGGAATTACAAAGAATTAAGGAAAAGTAAAAAATCTTCTGGACTGAATGGAGTATTTGTAGAATTTTGGCCTAGCCAGCACAATAATATTTAAGAAAAAATCTTCTATGTATCCATGTCAGTATACAGAAAAAAGTAGAACCAAACTGAGATTACACCTTTGACCAACATGTCCACACCAAAAACTGCAGAACCAGTGTAACTGTACCACCAAAATTTTTTAGGGCATTATATAATATACCCATCCCTGGAGGTGTTCAAGGCCAGGTCGGATGGATGTCTGAGCAACCTGGTCCAGTGGAAGATGTTCCTGTCACGGCAGGAGGTTGGAACAAGATGATCTTTGAGGTACCTTCCATACCTTCCAACACGAACCACTCTATGATTCTACAGTGAGCAGGAAAACAATGCTTCCTTTATGCTGGTATATTGATGCTGGTATATTTATATTGCAGAGTGTTAAAAAACCAAAACAAGCCTCTAAAATTTATTTGTAGGATTAAGCAAAAGCAACTGAAGGCTATTCCATTTTTATATGAAAATCATCATGGTGATTTAAGATCCTTACCTAGTATAATACCACTCTCACACTTTCACTGATTCAACTCTGCAGTTGCCCTGGGCCATTCCCACGTGTGTGGATCCTGAGCAGGAGTTTTTTTTACACTCCTCATATTATACCATACTACATCCCACAGAGGATACGGTGCTACAGCACATAAAACCTGTGCCAGAAAAAGCAAATGCTGTTTACAAGATATTCACTACAGTAGACAGGTAATGTCAAATTCCTACCAGGAAAAAAGTATAAAGAAAAAAAAAGCGTAGGAATTTGGCTAGGTTCCTGAAAACCAATGTTTTCTTTCACTGTTACATTTAATAGCAATAACTACCTGTCATTTAAAATTCTGTTATTTTTCAGTAGACCTCTCTTCTCTCTTTGACTAAATTATTGGCAACAGTGGAACCTTCTGTTTATAATATACTTCTCATATTTGCCTGTCATTCATGTTGAGAGTACAATGAAGACTACAAGTATTAGCAATGTTATGTCACTTTATCTGCAGTTTCTTCTCGCTCAACAGATGCACAGTGGTTCTTCCAACATGCAATGTTTTATGAAAGTTAGTTTAAGCCATAGCAAATTATCAGTGAATATCTTTATTGTACAAACTGCATATTTGCTTGATCTACAACTGTGAAAAAGTAACTTCTGCTATCCCTAGTATCACCTTAGTCTGCAAATAAAGGCGAACAGAACCAAAACGCAGAAATCTCTGCATTGCACATAAAAATCCTGCAAGTCTTGGATCCTTACATGAAGGACTCCTGTGCATCTGATGCCAATACACCATAGTGTATCCAATTAAAACTTTTCCCTATGTTCCATGATCCATTGGCCATGTACACACCAATTCTCCACTCCTGTCCCACTGAGTTGCTCATTCACCTTCCTTCATGCAGCCTGAAGTGCTTCCACTTCTCAATATCCCACTTCTTAAGACAACTGATCCATGTGCTTCAACCATTTGCTTCTATGCTAAGACAGCTAATGCAGTACTCTCAAGGGCAGAGCTCTGAATTCACAGAATCACAGAACCAATTAGGCTGGAAAACACCTCTCAGATCCTCAAACCCAACCCATGACCAAACACCAACTCATCAACTCGACCATGGCACTAAGTGCCATGTCCAGTTGTTTCTTGAAAAACTCCAGAGATGGTGACTCCACCACCTCTCTGGGCAGTCTGTCCCAATGCTGGACAGCCCTTCCCATGAATAAATTTGTCTTGATGTCCATCCTGAACCTCCCCTGGCATCACCTGAAGCTTGGTCCTCTTCTTCTGTTGCCCAGCCTCACCTTGAATATTGTGTGCAGTTTTGGTCACTGCAATATAAGAAAGATATTATAGAGTGTCCAAAGAAGGGCTGTGAAGATGATGAAGGGCCTTGAGGTGAAGCCATATGAGGAGTGGCTGAGGTCTTGGTCAGCCTGGAGGAGACTAAGGGGAGACCTCACTGCAGTTACACCTTCCTTGTGAGGCAAAGAGGAGGGGAAGGCACTGATCTCTTCTCTGTGGTGACCAGTGACAGGACCTGAGGGAATGGCCTGAAGTTCTGTCAGGTTAGGTGAAGTTCTGTTAGGTTGGGTGTCAGGAAAAGGTTCTTCACCTAGAGGGTGGTTGGGCACTGGAACAGACTCCCCAGGGTAAAGGTCACAGCACCAAGCCTGTGTTCCAGAGTTCAGGAAGCATTTGGACAATGCTCTCAGACACATGGTGTCACTCTTGGGGGGGGTCTTGTGCAGGGCCAGGAATTGGACTTGATGATCCTCGTGGGCCACTTTCAACTCAGCTTATTCTGTGATTCCATAGGGACCCCCCTGAGCCTCCTTTCCTCCAGGCTAAACAACTCCAGCTCCCTCAGTTGCTCCTCATAACATAGGACTTACCCTGGTGTTGTTCTCTGGACATGCTGCAGCACCTCAACGCCTTTCTTGTAGTGAAGGGTTCAAAACTAAACATAGGATGAAAGATGTGGCCTCACCAGTGCCAAGTACAGGGGGACAACCACTGCCCTGGTTCTGCTGGCCTTACTATTGCTGATACAAGCCAGGATTTGCTTTCTTGGCTACCCGGGCACATGCTGGATCATGTTAGGTAGCTGTCAACCAGCACAAGTTCATCCCATCATTTCGTCCTATATTTATTGATGTTTATTCCCTCACAAGCAGTAGGAGTGTGTGTGTGTTTACAAACAGATGAAACCTGGGCTCTTAAATGCCTAAGCTACATGGAAGGAATATCATCACCCCAAGGATAGGGGCTTGCTATTGTTTGAATATACGTGTAGAAATTTTCATAGAAAACTCCAAGATGGAAATATGAGTGATTCAAATCCAGAAAAATTCCAGTAGCATAATCAAAGCTAAGCTAATATCAGCATAAAACTGAACCACTATGATTCAACCTCCCTTATATCCTGAAAACATTTATAGCTCTTCACTCGAACAAGATCACATAAAATGTCAATGGGCAACGATTTTAAATTCACAGTGAAAAGACATTAAAGTCACATTTAGACAAATAGAAGTGAATAAGTTAAATTTATGAATATAAATGAATAGATTTTATAAAATCCATAATAATCTCTCTAAAATTCTATATTAATAGAATATATAAATTAACAGAAGTTAAATTTAGAAGTGCCTTGTGGGGCACAAAGGCAATTGTACATCACTTGTAGGGTTTAGAAACTTTCATGGTGTCTCCACAAAATAAAATACCTAACAAAATACTTTAAAAAACTAACAAAACCTTAAAGTTATAGTTCTAAATTAATGAATCCTGGAGCATGTAATTTCCTCTTAGTAACTAATTTTCTTTATATCTACAATTCATTTTATTTATCAATATAGTACATAAAGCTTTGGAAAGTCATAATATTAGACATATCCAGCGCACAAAATTCAGTAAATATCACACTCTCTAATATGCTTTAACTTCAACATATTTTTTAAAACTGAATCCATTTTAAAAATCACTTAAGATTCTAATGTATTTAATGCTACAAAAAGCAGGATTTTGTAGCTAGAAGGGACAATTTGATGCTTGCAGTGTGATTTTGAACCTGCTAGGCTAACTAAGTTTATCCCAAGAAGAAAGCAATTCATTTGTCCAAATGTGATGTAGACTCCTGGATCCTCAGAGGAAAATAAAATACAAGTCAGCAAATAATACACGCGCACAGTTGGAGCTAAGAAATCAGGCTGGTAAATTAAAAATAGCATAAGACTGACTGCAGAAAACTTGTTCCATTATTTCTGAGGATGAAACTACAGGGTAAAACATGAACAAGAGTCAAGGGCATAACTGGGGAAAGTTGCACGATCCACTGCTACACTGTTGAACTGGGCACAGATCCTTTGCAGGCTGCAGTTCTGATGGGATGCCCAAAACCTCAGGTAGAACAGGCTTTTCTCAAGCACCCATCAAGTAGGGCTCCCCAATATCTGAAGCCTGTGGCTTCACTTAACATCCATAATTGTAAACTGAGTTCAACACAAAATAGCAATAAATGAAAGACTTTATAATAAACATAAACTTAAAGAGGCCAAGTAAGGTTATATATAACACCTTGATTTTGGCCTTTCCAAACATCCAATTACTGGATTTGCAACTTCGCAAAGAAAATTCACAAAGAAAATTCAACAATAACTTCTAACCTTTAAAGCCAATATGTCTACCATACGGTGTTACACTTTTGCCCATTCAGATGACCACGACATACACATTTGTCATGCAGGCTTGTCAGTGAAAGGTAACCAAGAGCAAATAAGAACAACAGATACTCATTCTCCTCCCCATCAGTAGTACAAGTGAATGGGACATTCAACAAGTTTCACAGGTATTTGCTGCAAAGGTGGGGAAACCAACATTCAAGAATTTCTGGTGCAATTTCAAAATTAACTGGATGAGGGAGACAGCAGTTGAGTCATATGCCTGCTGGGTCTACTCCCACTCCAGCCTTTTTCAAACCAGTGCCCTACTTGATTATTAAAGGTCAAGACATCTGAAGGTGATACTAGGTATAAAGAGAAATGCAGCACAATTAGCAGTCCTGGTTTTAATTTTTTCTTCTTTATTTATGCTCATACATACTTCAGATTTAGAAAGGTGATTTTTCTTCATTTCACTTTTAAATTTCCTTTGTGTTGAAAATTATCCTGTATTTTAAATGAATACATATGCTCCTGAGGGCATCAATCATCAAGATATTTATCATTAAACCAATTAAGAATAAGACACCTTATCTATATTGCTGACTATAAGCTGCAAAATAAAGGTAGAAAAATACCACCATCCTGAAATAAAAATGCGAACTTCATATTTAACATACTAACATTTTAACCCGTTATATCTGCTCTAACCTATTGTTAGGCCTACGAGTTACTAAGAATCAAAATGAAACAACGCTAGTAAGTGGTGAGACCAATTATATTAAGTGCCCCTTCATCTGAAAACAAAACGAAGTACAGTTGGAATGTGAAATATTTTAAGACAAGTAAAAATAAAGTACAGAAAATGTGTTCACACCACCAAGCAATAAGAGTTATAATGATTGCTAGAAACCTTAATAAAATACCCTTTTAAAAAATATTGATTAGAATAGTCAAAAATCTAAGTGCTGTTCACACATTGGTGCATATCCTGACCTCTAAGTCCTGACACAAGAAACTCCTTTCTACCAGTAGAATACTGCATGCCCAAACACCGTATACATTTTTTTGTTATCTCCTGATACATAATTTCCAACCTCCCACTCAGAGACAGGACAGCCTGGCAACTCAGGTTGTTCTGCAAAGGCAAGAACAAGACCCCACAAGACAAGTATCTCATTCCTCACAATTTCATCAAAAGAGCAAAAGAACGGGAGGCCACAAGGGATCACTACAGCAAACTGACTACAAACACTACAGGACACAGTTTAACACCATCCCAATTGGACAGGTTTTTTCCTTAAATCAAAATTTTTGTAAAATTTGGGAATTACCGTCCCAAACACATTTTGCCCCGTCCATTCTTCCCTGTCATCCATGAAAATATGTCATCCTGGGAAAAAGAAAGTAGATCTTCTAGTGCCATAATTCTTTGATATGAAAAAGTAGTCAGGTAGTTATTATTTAAGGCATTAATCACAACCAAGGAGGGAAGGGAATAAATGAATAAATAAATAAATAAAAATAAAACCTATGAAGGAAGGGAATCTAAGAAAGAAAAATATTTTTCAGGTTGAACCAAGTAACACAAAGCAGAACTTCTCTTGTTTCTCTTGTTAACAATCACTCAGGTCAGAAGAATCCAAAATGTTTTCTCTGTATAAATTAATACATGGACAGCCATTTCACGTTTCATATAAAAATGAAAAAACAAAAAGAAAAAATATAGAAATAAAATGAAATAAATGCTTCAGAGAAATAAATGCTTCATCAACTAATGGTTATTTCATGATACTTTACTAACGAAAGAAAAAGTAAATCTAGGTATAGTTCCTTGAAAAGGAAATTTCAGCTGTGGCTACTCTACTTTCCAGATACTTCTATAATATACTCAGTGCAGAAAAAGTAAAAGCTGTCATTTTTTCCAAGTCTCATGGTTTTGACCAGAGCAACGAACTCTCTATCTCTCATTTTGGGGAAAGAAATTCAAAGAATTAATACAGGAGTCTAATCATCTGACAAACTGTCAAGTGATTCAACTGCTGTATAATGATGATCAAGCTGACAACTTCTCTGCCATCTAAAGGGAGAGGTCTCACTCCATTTCCAATTTCCTTATTTCAAGCTTCCAAATTTATTAAATTTCTGCCCAAGGAGTTCCACCTCGCAACACTTCTGCTGTTTATCAGACAGAGCTTATTCACTTAAATCAACTTAACTTATTGGGAGGTAGAAAACTACCCTGTCATGGGTCAGTGAATTGAGACTGTTCATTCAGGGGTCACACATGAACCAGAGCCAGCACAATGGAGTAAGGCAACTATGTTCACCCAAGAATGAGGAAAAAGATCTTCCATACTTTTCAACCTTCTTAATATCTTGCTATAGATTGTACTCGCATGTACAGCTAACCCATCTTATGAACCAATTAGACCCCTAAATTGCTTCAAAGAAGTAGAAAACAAATATTTCCTCACTGCTAAGAAGAATTATTCTAACAGTGAGCATGTCAGGACTTTAAGTGAGGGGACATGATTCACGTCACCAACTCTGGGCACTTCTCACAGCCTTACTATGAAGCAGGGGATGACCAGAAGTCCTGTGGTGAAGCTGGTGTGCATGGGTACCTAAATGATAAATGATGTACTTGAAATCTCATCAGGCACCTAAAGAAAAGTATGGAACTGCACCCAAAACACTCAACTCCCACATCAGTACTTCAAGCAGAATAACCTGGCACCTTCCTAATAAATATGAAGGCAAAGGGTCATCAACAGATGAACGAACAGATCTGATAGACGCTATTACATGTCTTTGACAGAAACAAGGCAGCTATGCTTCCAAAACCACCTTACTCAGGCCACCAGGCCATACCAAGCTGCAGAGCAACTGACCTGGAAGGAACACCACAAGCATGGTACATGCTCTCCACTATTTAAGCTATCCAAGCTATTCGTACACATTCCTGTAAAGTCAAACCCACATAACCCTAACTAAGGAAATTTAATATAACTATTTAAAACTTTGTAAAATATAAGTATCAGAATCTCATGCACAAGCATTGTTTTGTAGGCATACTTACTATGCTTTTCCTTTTTCTTAAAAATAAGTATGCATTTTCTTCTAAAATTGCTAAAATGTGAGTGTATGACAAATTGCAATAGAAATGGA
The DNA here is from genome assembly GCA_008694505.1 of Cyanoderma ruficeps. Lineage (NCBI taxonomy): Eukaryota > Metazoa > Chordata > Aves > Passeriformes > Timaliidae > Cyanoderma > Cyanoderma ruficeps. The sequence continues at coordinate 14,754,514 of VZDJ01007749.1, forward strand.
TCTGAAGCAATGAAATACACAGAAAACATTAAAATACATGGCTAAAGAGATGTTTAAGTAAGAAAATTATCCTTTGCCAAAACCTAGTAGCAACACTCTAGTTTTTTTCCACAAGATACAATTTTATAATTCAGGCAATGCCATATCAGGTCTGACTAAAATATAAAATCTCTTTAGGAAATGTTAAGACTATATTACACCACAATTTACAGCTTATTTGTCAAACTGTGACACCACTGTATTTCTTATCAAACAATCTCTCTTCCTATGTATGAAAATTCACCCAAAAATCACTTCACAGTTGTCAGAGATGACTGTAAAATTAAAGCCCATGGTTCAGTAAGAAATGCATTCAATACATAAGCATAATGGCTGTATTGAGCTTTATATCATGTACCTGCCCCTTTTGGGAAGACATATGGCAACATTCACTCTTACTTTCATTGCTCACTCTGTCTTAAGCTTTCTTAGATATTGTTTCTGGATGTGACAAGAAAAACAGAAGCCTGTTGAAGTGCTCTGAGCACCTGGAAAATGAGATCAGGTGGCCGTACCATCACTGCTATTCCTCATTGAGATTAAAGGTTATTAGTGAAAACTCTAAAGGGAGCTTCTGTAAAGGGGAATTTGAAAGAATCCTGATTGCCATAACTGACAGTAATTAAACTGAAATAATAGACCTTATGCAAAGGTTTTGACCACCATTTTAATGAGGTTGGAGAGCACTTTTTTCAACTGCTATAGCTATGGACTCCTGATAACAAAATACTGTACTATTGAGTGCTCACACAATACAAGCTATTCAATTTCCAAACAAGAAAAGCAGCCAAGACCCTTACAGCTTTCTAGCAGCTAATTTCAGTAAATTCAAACCTTTTAAAACTGCACAATAAAGTACTTTTATACACCTTTATTAGCTGAATCTGTATCAAAGAGCAAAAAAAATTCCTGATGAGATCTCTGGGCTTGAACGCTGAGGTTTTAACTTCAGCAACAGGAGTTAGAGTACTTCCACTGTCAGTTAAGTTCACATTTTAGTTCCCTGTTTGGCAATTACACTGATGTTATTATTTCAGCAAGCACAACATTCACTTCTGCTCAACTTATAGTATCATACAGATTTAAAAAGGTATAATTATGACTTCAAAGTCAAGATTTTTTAGAAACAATATCTACATAGAATCAGCACTTGCTTCAAATCCTGTTTATAAGTCTAGAACAGAAACACAGGAAGAATTATAAAGAACTATTAAACTGAGCAGAAGAAATAAAAGAATAGATAAATTGAGAAAATTCTAATTTTAAAAAATAAAATCTTCAAAACTACATTTATCATCAAACTTTCTTTCCACATAACAGCTGGACAGCAAAATATGAATCAGAAAGACTTTTGGATTTTTGGGGGTTTTTTTGCTTGTTTTTGTTTTACGTATGCTTTTAAATTAATGCTAAGACCAACATCAGCAGCATTTTGGTTTTGATTCAGTCAAATAAGGAATTACATTACTTTGAGTAAATTATAACCTTAAAAGTTTAAATAACTTGCAACAAAACCATTAATGTCACTCTAACAATTTTCTACAGTGAAAGTCTGCATATTAAGTGTAAATTAATTTGTCATTTGAAGAATATCAGTAATTTATCTGCTCAGTGTGAAGAAGGAAAGATGCGATTGGAGATTTTTCTTCTGGAAAGATTTTAGTTATTGCATAGCACGCTCTAGTGGCAAAAGGTGGTCAAGTCAATTGAAATAATTCGGAAGAATTTAAGTTACAACACAGTTTGCATGACAATGCATACCAGTGTTTCTTTGGAATTTGGGAAATGTGCTTAGTGTTGTGGCTTTGGTAGTTTTGTAGGGGTTTGAGGTTTTTTAAACTACAATCTCTCATGTGCAACTTTTCTCATGGTAACGCTTCAAACGTAATCTTTGTGAAGATCACTAATGCTAAATCTAATAACATTTCATCTTTCTCTAAATCATGCCTTTTAATTCATATCTATGCAGGATATTCTATGAACAACAAAACAGAAAACTTTTGCATAACTCTCCACTGATGTTCTCTGACTTCAAACGTAGCCCATAAGTACAGATTACTCTGAACTGCTGGAAAGGAGCTTCTACAGTCTGCATGTATACTTCCTTCTAAAGTATATTTCCAAGAGACCTATGATTCAGTAGGTTACAAATGAAGATTTGGATACTCACACGTGCACCCAAGTTATATTTTGTACATTACAAATTGTACCTAATGCATATAACGACAAAGACCAGCTGTCTCCATTAATCTGCACAAAAAAGACGTTATATGTAATATTTTCTGTTATATTTTCTAAAGTAAGTGATTTCATTTTAAGATTAATATTATCGTTGCATATGTCATTCCAAATTCACTCATCCATCACCTAGGAACACAGACGCAAGGTTGGTTTCTGCAAGAAGTGCAGAGGAATTTACTGGTCTTCCAGTAAGCTCACTCCCTCTCTCCTAAAAACAAATTTTCACTGGGATCCTTATGCTAGACAGTGCAGATTTCCCTGTATTTGTGATCTAAGAAAAAAACCCCTTTACATTACTTTTCAAATGCAGATCAGCTTATTTCCATGTTCATTAAAAAAACCTCAAACTCAGCTGTGAAATGGAACAAACCATACCTTATTATTTAATCACTCAGGACATGCTGGTTCCTAAACTCCCATTTTATGTCTTTCTGGGAAATGGCATCTTTTCCAGAAGAGTAATAAAATACTAACTTAATTCTAGCAATAGAACAAGCATTGGTAAGACTGGCTAATCCCTTTTCATGAGAAAATTGTAAATATTCTGTTAATAACTGTCTATAACAATTTTGAAGCATTAAAAGTGAAGTTGGGTTGTATTAGAAGCCGTTGTTAAAGATATAAATGTTATGAGCATCTGATTTTCAATATACTTTGTCATAAAAGAAATGACAAAGCAAGATTAAAACCCTGAAAACAGATGGGCTTTTTTTTTTTTAAACAAAATGTAAGGATTAGATTAGAAAGGATTAGAATTATAGTCAGATGCTAGGAGCCATTGCCATTTACCACATTTGTTCATTTCTTGTTGTTTAAATGGTTCATTCTTACGCATTAAAATGCAAAATTATGCTTTCTAGACCAGACTTTTACACAATAAGGTGAGTTTAAAACATTTAATTTCAGCCCAAACCTCCATAGAGAGACCTAGGGACACACTGGTTGGTGTGACATGTCCCTAGACAGCCTCCCCAGGCAGGAGCAAACAGCACATTCCATCTGCTGACAGCAAGAGCTGAGCAGGCTCTGATCAAAGCAAACTCAAGGACCAGGGATTCAAAAGGCTCTGGCAGGCAAAAAAGAACTTATATATCTAAATATTGAACTTGCTTCAAGAAAGCAAGCCAAAATGCTAATATCCAAGAAACCACCTAGTGCTGGTGGAATACACAGCCCACTGGAAAGCCCTCAGATGGGTCAGTTTCTTTGCAAGCTTAAAATTTACACATACAAGCTCTGAAGCATTATTGACTTCTGATACCTCTTACCCGCTGAGGTATGACCCAGAGACTAGATAAAAAACTCCTAATAAATCAGAATTTTTGTTAACTTCTACTTCCTTCCTATTATTATTATCTTTTTTTTTTTTCAAGGTCTTTACATTATCCAGAAGTAAGCTGCTCCTGTTGAGAATACAGGGTCTCTGAACACTCTTTGGAAGACTCTTATTGATTTTATTACCAGGGTCTGTTACGTTCTTCAAAAGCTATTTACTGAAAGTGAAGGTACATATCTGTTGTTTTGAAAAGCTACCCTGGCAATAAACAGGTCTTTCTGGTACATCAGTATCACAGTTTCACAGCTTCTGGAAAACAACACAGATACAAAACCAACCTTTGCCCATAGCAGTCTCTACCTGGTGTTCAGAATGCCAGAGAACTCTGCTGAGCACAGCAGGATCTCTGTATGAACGCATAGCTCAGAAAAGCTTTGGAAGTACAGCTTACTCCTTCAAGAGTTGTACCATAAACACAGTGATGGCTTAAAAACTGCAGAAATCTTGGAACCTAACGAAAAACCTTAATTCCACAATATGATAAAGCACTGATCATTGTCACCATGCAAGTTTAAAACATGAACTGCATTCTCATAAAGAACTTTTCCCACTGTCTAGTATCTGCTAGAACAGTTTGCACCATTTAGCTTTCATTTTGAACATAGTAAGGACTAAATGCTGGAGGATCCTACCACAAAAACAAAACAAAAACAAACAAACAAAAAAAAGGCAAGAGGGCTTTTTTTAAGACCATATAAATCCATATTATTCTTTTTTAAAACTTTACAGAAAATATGCCTTTTTCAGGTTGTCAAACACTTATTCTAAATTAAAAGACTTTCTGAAGCACTTTTGATCTTTGAATAAATTTTAAGGGGTACATGACCATGGAGACTGTAGTTGTTTCCAGAACTGATAATTTAGGAAAGGAAATTTATCAGCATTTTATTCTGAATTTCTTACTTTATTTTATTTAACAAACAAGTTCCAGTTCTTATATGCATAGCTCTCTTTATAGAGAGAACACTTTTTAAAGAAATATTTTATTATAAAAAATATCATATTATTGTGGTATCTAGCTAGCTAGATTTTCAATACTCCCAGTTTGATCTTATTTCAATGTAATATTTTGAATTCTGCATGTTGCATTCCCCAGATAAACTGAATATTACACCAGCATGCAATATGCAATTAAAACAATTATTCATTATATTTATAAAGGAACTGAATTTAATCTTCCTGAAAGTAGTCTTAGTACCCTGTTTAAATAGGCTTGTATGTCTTCATGCATACACATATAAATGTGTGTGTGGATGTGTGTATAGGTGCTTTATACAGCCACTGAAAACACTTTCAAATACTGTGAAAACACTAAAGGCAAAATCAATTCTATGTTGACTACACATTGTTTTATAATGGTACAATACCAGAGAAAAATAGTACAGAAACCACTGTTTATATAAGAAAATCTGTTTTCTTGAACTCCTAATTTATTTTACATCAGTAAAAATGCTTTAAATTAAAATTCAGCACCCTACATGGGCTTAAATACATAAGACACCTAGTTTTGCTTCCCAGTCAAAGAAAGATCTGACTGTGTACATTTCACGTTAAACCTTGAAATTACTGTAAGGATAGAATAAATAGTTTCTCACAGGGATATTGACTTTTGCTATGAAAACACACTGAATTTACATGATAGCGCTTACATGCTTACTGCTCCAATACAGTGTCTTGAACTAGTGTGCAGACTAAAAAGCCCAGTCTCTTCTTCCAAGAGTTGTTCTTAAAGTATTTTCATAGGAATAAGAATTTGAAAAGTTAACATGGTGCCTTAGAACTGTGACTAAATGCAGTGTTTTGCTGGCATCTTTCCTTACCATCAAACAAATGGACATTCTGCATATAAACTGTCACAACAAAAAATAAGTTGAGATTTCCTGCTTACATTCTTTTCTCAGAGCTGATCTGCTTCTGCATCGCAAATTTTAGTATAACACTAGAGCCTAAAGAACAGCAATTTTTAAATCTTGTATTACCATTTTTAATAACAGACAAGCTATATAAACCTAACAGTTTTCATCCTCTGGCCCTTGTGTTCCTTTCCATGTCAGAATGCAAATGGCCTCAGTTCAGCAGACAACAGAAAAGTGTCCAACAGCAGAGACAGAAACCCCTTTTTGGGTTCCTAATGAGGTCTCCAGAGCCCAAGGCAAACCAGTAACAAATTGTACTTTCCACACATTGGGATGTGGGGGCTGTGAGGGAGGAGAGGAAGAAAACCCTGGAGCTTGTCATCTGAAATTAATTGAACTTAGCCATGCCATGAAAACATTGGCGATAAACCCTCCCCAACTAAATAAAGCTCTTAGACTAGGAAAAAAATAAAAATTTATTGCAGTAATTTCATCTTGGGTTTTTCAAGAAAATCTTGCTGTTTTTCTTGCACTCAATAGAAAAATCCCAAAGGAGCAATGTAGGCAGCAATAAGGCAGACTTCTAAAAAGATACCACTTAATTTCTCACTCCTACCTTGCACTATTGCTCCTCTTCCTCTTGTATTTAACTGAATATTAACTCTATCACTGAAATATGCTACCTCAAGGTTTCTCATTCTGTAGAGGTAGGAAGTCTTATGCTTCAGCATCCCTCTGAGAGGGTATTCGATATCTGCAGGTTCATCACTCATTCCATCATCCTAAAAGCAGTCCAGAGATGCTAGACAACGTGGTATTAACAAAATGCCAGAAAAGATCAAAACATAAAAGATTTAAAAATAATAAATCTCAACTTGAGCCAGAGGATAAACACCCTATATAAGAGTAAATGACATTGCACTTCTTATCCCCTACATGCCACAGAAACAAAGGGATCCTGGATTTGGCAATTGCTGAATACATTTTTCTTCACTTTGTTCTGTATCTTACATCTTAAAAATCCAGCAACTAATGTTCACCAAATCTATTAACTATACAGCATTCAAACCCTACAAGTACTAAAAATAAAACTCTGCAATTTTAGTTTGTTCTGTAAACAAAAGCAGATTAGCCAATATTTTTTACTTTTATTTTCCTCATTTTCAAAAGGACGATACAGTTTAAGGAATTTTTTTGATGACCTATATAAAAAAATAGCAATGCACTATACAAAACCCAAAGACCTTATCAGTGATACTCTGTGTTATTACTTCACTCCATCATAACAGAAACAAAAAATTCTGTATAACTCACACATATATCTGTTGTATCATAGAACAGCTTACACTGAGATGCTTTTGATGCATCAGAAAAATGACAACCAACATTCTCCAAATTAATTATTTAATGAGTTGAACCTCACGCAAAGAGCTTTCACAGTCTGTAAAAGTCTGTTCAAGCAAACCAAAACTGTGCCCTCACTAGACCTGACAGCCCTCATTTTAGGCCTGCGAGCTCCAAGCTTTTCCCCTATTCTGCACAGGAGTAATTCTGTACAAAAGCACACGAAAACCTCTCCTAGAATTCAGTCTCGAGATTATTCTGGGTACATTAACTGTTTTTGAGGTCATCTGAAAATGGAAGCAGATATACTGCCCACATTATTAATGCAGTAGGCCTGTTCCTGGGATAATTCCAGCCTAGCCCAACTGGCACTCCCTTCTCAAGCACTGCTTCAGTGAGGGTCCACATGGGCCAGAAGCTATTCCACCCAAGGGCAATGAGGATAGTCAATACATTCTGAAAGCTGAATGGAGTTTCATAGGATGGACATGGCCAAAATGTAAAAGGACTTTACAAGACTAAAGAATAGGCTATTCTAAAGGACTATTCAGTCCATTAATTTTTACATACAGCTACAGAGCACTTGAAGCAGTTTCAAAGGTTTAGAACAATAGTTATTAGAAACAAACATACTTTCTAGGCCGAACGATAAATTCCTTAAGTTTGTTCAGCTTTCCTAAGCATTTTCCAGGCTTGTCTTGCATGGCCATACTTCTGTGTTTTGCACATAACACTTGCTCCTTATCCTACCTTCCGCACACAACTTACTTTGCCCTTTGCCTCTTATCCTCAGTTTAAAAGGTTTTTTCTTTACTTTAGAAGCTTATCCTCCTATTCTTGTCTTCTGCCCAGGCTCTTCTGAGACTCACAAGCTACAGAGTTCTTAAGAATTTATGTAATCTCCCTATCAAGCTTATACTGTATGTTTAAAAAAGTCTGGAAAATGCCAGCGGCCTTTAAATAGGATGAAATAGTTGGTTTATTTTAAGAGCTACAAAATTTGGATCAAGAAAAAAATGGTGCAGCATTTGTTTCCCTTTAAATACAGTGATTATCAGGCTGATTTTCTGATAGAAACTTCTGAGAATAAATCAGTCACATTGGCAGGTACTTTATTACCCTGCATTTAGGTATTAATCCAGTTACATTATCCAAACATACACAAAAAAACTTTACAAACAATCTAGACTACCTGTCATATATAAGCCATTTAATTTACTGAAATAGTTCCAAATATCCCATCATTTTCAAATCAACAAAACATTCCTTCTAATTCTGTTGAAATCATTTGATCCATTTAACCTTAAATTAACACAGTACCTACAAGCTGTTATATCATGGTCAAACATAGCATTCACCTAGCTTTCCAAATTTTTTAAAGTATCTTCCCAGTGTAGGACAGGAAGATGCTGCCAGAATAAAACCAGCTGATTCCAGTGAAGAATTAAGGCCTTTCCTATATCAAGTATGAAACTTTCACTCCTTATTCCTCCCTCCCTTCTTCCTGCAGAATGACCCAGGTCTCAGTTTTACTGAGAGAAATTAATGATGAGTTCCAGTTGTCTTTATGACATCTGTCTACAGGTAAGAACATGTTTAAGGAATTAAGCCATGCAGGGTAAACTAAAAATGAAGAAAAGGCACAAATGTGAGAGAGCTTTAAACTGTTATTATCTGGCACTACCTCAGCAGAGAATTAAGATCATCAAAAACACAAAAGAAAAAAGATTGATACAAGAAAACATAGAAACCCTACTAGAAACAGCAGAGAAAAGGAAAAGAGCAGCTCAGCAAAACAAAGGCTCAGCCTGTTCCAGGGACTGATTAGATGAGCACTTTTCCACTTTACTGATGACTGGCCTGCAGAGAGTCACTAGGGTGCTGTGCTATGGGTGAAGTGCATATTCATGTTTAGTCTAAGAGTGTGCTTTCCTATTTAATTACTGTGCATATGAACAAGAACTATTCTTCACTCACAAACCAGATATCATCCTGCTCTCAAGCATCCACAACCAGTGGAAGATACAAAAAGTCATCAGATTTTTTGCGTCATTAGGTATCTCCTACCACTGTAAGGTGAGGGAATAAAGTAAAGGAAGTTTCAACCTTGATTCCTGGATCTCCTGTCTACATCTAATTTAGCTAATTGTTTTTCTTTCCTAAGAAACTGGCAGAGTTTCCCCATACACTCTGGAGTCCCAACTTCCAGTATAAATATGTGAGGTTAAGCAGAACTCCAGATGTTTTCCCCTTCAAGAGGAAAGTGAGAGTCAGCATGAAAAATCCCTGCCTCGGTGCTAACCTTGAGCTCAGGGCAGAGGCAGATCACCAGGAACCATTCCAACAAGGCCTTCTGAAGGAAGATGAAGCAGTGACAGCACAGCAAACAGCAGTTGTGTGTTAGTCACTAGGCCAAGAAACCAGCTGTCTTAACACCTGGTTTTTTGAACCAGAATAAACCACTTACAATTTAGCCCTCGCCTGGAAAAGAATTTAAAGGATCAAATAAGGAATTAACAGTTTTTTAACTATAAGGATCTCCAAAGCAATAAAGGAGGAATGTGAGCATCAAGACATTGTTAATGCGCAAGTGAACGGCTGCATTTAATTTGCTCAACAGAAAGTGGTGTAAAGAGGAAAGCAGAGTCAAAAAGTAATGAATCTTCTAGCATGTCAGAGAACAAGCACTCATTCCATTTGCTCTTCTGGAAATTGTCAGAAACTGCATTCTAGAAAACAGGTCACAAAATTACTCCAGTGACTCTGGAATAAAGTATTCTTCATTAAAGCTCTAATATTACAGTAACTATGAAACACTGAAGTGTGGTCATAATTCTACAAAGAATAAAATTTTCAACTTTATTTTTAAGGCCACATATCCCCTGTACCTCCAAACCTTGTGAAAAGCACAAGCATATTTCAGAACACCTGGATAAGAATTCCCAATTTTTGTTCTTCATACTGGTGTTTACTACTTTATTTTATGCCCATTTTATCTTCCAGATCTAATAACTCTGAAATAGAATGTTGAAAACATTTGCCTATAATTATTATGGAGTAAGCTCACTCTAAAGCACCTCTATGTACACCTAAAACATCCCATAAGAAAACAAACCACAAAAAAATGTAACTCTTCCCCTTGAGTGATGCTAATTTGTGTATATATACCTTCTCTTGCAAGTTGTGTATCATTAAGATGAGATACAGTAGTCTACTCTTAGTGGAACTTTTGCTTGCTCAATGTAAGAGTATTTGGGCCAACTTTCATGGAACTACTGTATTAACTGGGCTAGAGCTAATAGATAAGAACTGACATAGTAGTATATGACTTTCTTGACCCATAAATCAAGATTAACTACAAGGTCAACATAAAAATTCTCCTTAAAGGACTAGGTGGGTAGGAAAACTCCATAGTACTGTGAACACATTTCTTCTAGCCAATGTCTGAAGCAGCAATGATGGATTCTGAAAGCCAGAAGGAGCAAACTGTGGAAAGAAGCAAATCAAAAGATGTTCAGAGGACCCCAGAAACAACTCTTCTCTCCTTTAAAACTGCCACTAGAAATAGGAAAAAAACCTGCAGAGATCACTAAAAAGCTCTGTCCCTTTCTATCAGCATGATCCTATGCACCTCATACAAAATCACTCTCCATCCATTGTTTGTGACTCCACTGGTGACCTCTGTTTTCTTTAAACTACTACAATTACTTCAAGTCATTTCCATGGTAACTGCACACAGTTTCTAATTTTAATAGCTAAACCAAATTCTTATCTGAGTGAAATAATACATATTTTAGTTCCTTATGCAGACATAATTCACTAGAAGCTAAAATGAACAAAGATATTCAAGTGCAGTTATGCCTGAAAATGAAAAGAAGGTAATTTTCCAGTTTTACAGCTGCTTTCAGAATTCTGCCTGAAGGATTACACTCAGCAGTTACTCAGATACAAAATATTACTTCTATTCCATAGATTTTGAATATGAACTATTAAATCTGTTAGATCAATAGCCATTCTTCCCACGTGCACTTAAGAAATTGATATAATGACTATAACATTTTCATACTGAAACATTTCCATTGTAGGTAAAGGATTAGAGAACAAATATATTCAACTTTTAAAATTGCATCACACCAGTTGGATGCAATGTAAGCCATAAAGCTATATAATAAAGATTAGATTATGAATTTTACCAAGATGGCAATTTTAAATAATGTACCACTGAGCTTAACTTAAAATAAAATGGGATAACAGATGTTCTTCAGTGCCTAGATATATCTTCCTCCCCTGCAATTTTTTTTCAAATGTAGCTACTAAATAAATTTGATAGTTTGTTTTTGAACTGCTCTAACACTGGTCACTGACAGAAAAAAATGAGAAAAAGTGTGAAGTAAGTTCAAATAGAGTACATAGAGATGATATATTTAGAAATCAGTTAATTAAAAAAAATATATATATAAATTGAGTCCTCCAAAAACTCAAGAGATGGCTGAAGAACAGTTCTAAAACAGTACTTTAAACAGGCTGTCCAGCAAAGTGGGCGAGTTATCATCCCTGAACTTACTTATAAGATTTGTTTGGATGTGGCACACACGGACGTGGTTTGGTGGTGGACTTGGCAGCGCTGGGGTAATGGCTGGACTCCATCTAAGTGGTCTTTTTCAATCCAAATGATTCTGTGATTCTACTTCTCCTTACATGCCACATCTTCTATAAAAAATATATCATAGAATCATCCCAAAGCACACATCACAATTTTAACTGAGGTCCAGTATTTGCCAAAGTTAATACAGGAAATGGACCAACCTGGGAAGACAGTTTACATTCCATGCATTGCTTTACACCATTTTCCTTAGCCTATGATTTGAAGGATTCTTCAGCAATAACTTTTGAAAGAAATCTGCACTAAATGAGCTTAGAGGACAGAATAAAATGTTCAGTCAACTCCCCAGCTGCTAAATGCCTTTCTAGATTAATTTTAGACACAAACTAATATTGTATCCAATATGCATCTTTTAAGAATCCCAACTTAGAAACTGTTCCTTAATTCAAGAAGCCCAAAAAAATTTTTGAAATGTTGCAGAAACCAAGTATTCTAAATGTTCTGCTGACCTCAAACATTATTATATTTACTTCCAGACATGGGGAAAACCACTTAGGTGTCAGATGCCCATGTGCCAGAGGACGGCAAAGAGCCTTGAGTTAGCTACCTAGAAATCAGGTGATGCATAGATGGTGCAGGCAAGGCATAGGTAACTACCAAGTTTCCATAATACAAAGAATAAAAAAGGATTAGGGAGTCTGAAAAAATAAATTTTCTAGCAGTGAACAGTAGCTTCTGTTAAAAAGATGGATTGCACACCCTTCTGTGTAAATTACCTGTGAGTACAGTGAACCCTTTTACTTTACTATAATTCAATACTCGTGAACATGTCTGACAACTGTTGATGATATGAGGAACATTCTCTTACTACTAATCTGCATTATGTCAATCCACAGCAAGAGGATAAAATACATTTATAGTCTCTAGTTTCACCCAAGAGTGAACTATTTCAATTTCATTCATTTTCACTCCAAAGAAATAATATAGATTTGCTATATTGAAACAATTTTTTTGTCTTTCATTTACACACTCACCTATGAAGGCAAGATGAAATATGACACAAGAAGTCATCTCTTTATAGCTCTTACATATGCTTTATATTTTACTACAAGCTAGAATCATCAGCAATAATGTCTTCTAGCCCTTCACCCCATTTTGATCTATCGAAGTTTTAAAATCAGTTTTCATCTAAATATACATTAAATCCTTCCCTTAAAAAAAAAAAGGGATGAAATAATATCTGAATGGGAAGAGTGCCTATGCATATATATGCAGTGTTTCACACAGATTTAGTTTTCCTAGCTATTAAGTCAAAATCAAGAATTCTCCTGTAAAAAAAACAAAGCAAAAATAACCCCAAATAAAACATTAACATCATTAGCAAAACAGAAAAAAAATTAAGTTGTCCTGCTACCAATGCTACAATAAAAAAAATAACAAAACTTCTAAAAAGCCAAGCTCAACAGAAATAAGAAGAAAATCTTACAGATACAAAACTTAGTAATATGCACTGTGGGAACACAACTGCTATACAAAAACACCCTAAGGCACATTTAAGATTGATTGCATGCCTCAGTACTACGTACTCATAATTTACTCTTAAATTTTTCAAATATCCAAGTATGTGACACTTAAACCCATAATTTCTAGTCTAAAAAGCTTGTTACAGAAACAGTAACATTTCTCTTTTCAGCTATTGCTTTCTTAACTGAAGTAATTTTTAAACTCTATTATCCAAATCTTGGTGGTATAAAAAAAACAGGGGTGCCTGACCAGTTAATGGGAAAATGAATACATAATCTTGGATCACATGGAAAATTAGTATGAAATAGTCCACTACAAATCCTACATATCTGAATAATCAAGGAACTTTAAAGAAAACTGCAAAAGTTCCCCTTTCAAGTCTTCTTCATAGGAGGATGTGAAAGAAAAAAATTATTTTATTTTCAGAATGTCTCAGTAATTTTTAAGACTACAGTTCTAGTCATGAACTAAAAAAAAAAAAATATTCATGGAATAGAATAAGAAAATTCCCTAGACAGACTTAGAACAAAACATTTTGGAGAAAATAAACAAACAAACCCCAAAAAAGAAACCAAACTAACTAACCAACCAAGCAGAAAAACCCATCTCCCTCCATTTGATTTTCGCTTTTAAAGTATATAAGAATTAATCTTTGCAGGAAACCATGTGTCAAATTTAAAGGAATACTACCAAATCTTAATTTTAAAAAATTGAACCAAACTGGAATTCTCATGTGACTCACAGTTATTTACATAACTGCGTGAAAGCCAAAAAAGTTTTCATTTGCGAAGTACTGTCAATATCAAGAACAGAAGTAGTGTATTCTATAATCTTGTTTCTAAGTAGCCTGGGAGCTAATATGCCTAAGTTCTTGTCAGTGCAGCCTCCAAGTCTGCAGGTGAAAGGTAAATTTCTTGGGTAGTCAAATGGCAGGGGGTGATCACTGAAATACTGCACATCATTGGGAAGGGCGCTGAGAACAAAACAGTGCTGTTCTGTCACTCTGTTACAGCTTGCTGCACCCAAATCTGAAATGCTCACATACAGTTCTGATTTCCACACCTCAAGGAGTACATACTAGAGTCACAGAAGGTACAGCAAACATCACCCAAAACCATAAAAGCAACTGAATAGATGGAACCAAAGAGTAATGGTTGAAGGGTCTACACTTGACATTCACAAAGGCTTAGTAAGACTCAAACAAGTGAATGCAGTGTTTTCATTTACTAGATCCCACAATACTGGAATAAGAAACAAAGAAGAAAAGAATTGACTAAATGGATAAAACTACTTTTTTAATGCAATGGTTAATGAGCTTTTGGAAAGTGTTGCCACTACAACCGGCAAGCAGGTGAAAGCACTCCCAGCCAGAGAGGGACCTTAGATAAATGAATGGCCAAGCTACCTATGAATATGTACTAGCAGGATGAGAGGAGTACGAGGATGGAACACACGGGATATCTGCGCTCGCAGCCTCTCCCTGACCAGCACCTCCTGCTCTTGAGGCCAGAGACTGGACACATGGGAGGTGCCCTGACCTGACTCAACAGGGCGCTTAGACGGTTAATGAAAATGCAGCTTGATTAGCCAACTTTGCAATTTGCCATTAGCAGAGACCGGGTAATTAAATTGAACAGAATACGCATTTAGAAATCAATATTTAATACACCTTCCATCACAGCTGTTATTCCCCAATACAAACAAGAAAGACAATGGTATGAAGCAAAGTAATGGAACTACTACTTTATGGATCATGAAAGATGTTACTCGCAGTACCTAAAATTTCCAAGATATTTATTACATCCGCAGTGAAGTATAGAAAAAGTGGTCCCAATCTTAAAAATGAAAAAACAGCTTGAAAGCATAAAGCTGTTAAAGTTGCTTTGTGATAAAAATGAAAACCCAAATGCAGAATCTGATGTTTTAGAAAAATCTTTTTTTTTTCTTTTAGGAGACATTACAAACAACTGTTTCCACTACAGTAGCAGCGTAAAAATCATAAATACCACATGGTTTTCCTATCATTAACCCTACCATAAAAAAACCTCTCTTAAAACATTTTTCACTTGCAAAGAGGTTTTCCCAAACACTGTATTTCTTCTGAGTAAAAGAACTCTCTTCCATTGTTTTCTTTCCTTCACTCAGTCACTTCTGTCAGTTGAAGAGACTTATACACACCTTCATGTCTTTTCTACAAATTCAATTCTCTACAGCACATAATTTGTTCAACTTTGATAGTTCATTTTCAACTGTTTGTATCCTATCTTCTTTCCTATTAAAGAGTGAATATTCCTTTTAAAAACTATCTTAAACTGCATCAAATGGAACCACCAGCCCCATCCTCCCAATTGAGACTGAGATGAGAAAGAACAAATACAGGCCAAGCCCAAGATCTTAACTTCAAGACAAGTTGCATGAGCTTCTTTTGAGGAGAAAAAGGACAACGAAGAGTAGTTTACTTTAGGGCTTTTTCACTCAAACACCTTTCTCCTAAATAGAAGATAACTTGAGGTTTGTGAACAAAGAATCAAGTTTAATTACAGACAAATTCACTTTACTGTAAATTTTTTATCATCTAAATTATTCCACAGCTAAGATTGGCCTAATGTTGGTTGACAGATGGCTTTATAAACTTAGACACTGAAAAGTAAATCTACAGAAGTGCACTACTTGGTTCATGTAAACAATTTGAATAGTCACCATGTGCAGTTTTAAGTATGGTACAGTGTTTCAGCTACACATGGGCAAACTATGCCCATTATCTGCTAAGAAATGGGAATACAGAGAAATGCTTTACACGGTTACATCAAACAACTTCAACAGATGGCCATCACAGATCAATAAACTAAAATAAACCAGAATTCTTACAAATTTGGCAAAACGTGATCTCCTTTTGGAAAAGCCTGTCTTTGTAAATGTGTATGGCAAATTTTCACAGTTAATTCCAGTTCTTGGAGTGCAAGAGAAAACACAGAAGAGAGTTTAAAGAAAAGAAGTGCTCAAGATGCCTTTTAAACATGCTCATCTTGTGCAGCATTAACTTTAAAATATACCTTGCTGTAGAATTATCATCGACAATTTGGTAATTCAGCATTTAGGTGTATCTTTGTGTATCACTGTCAAGCAGAAGAATTACTGATAATTTTCACCTATATCAGACCTCATTTATGAGATGAAACGCTGAAAACAGACCTCAAGACAATTTAGAGTTAAAGAAACTCAAAATGAATACCTCAAAATTCAGACTAAAGAAATTCTAACCATACTACAAAAAATCTACTTATTATGCCAAACATGAGATTATCTATGTAATCTAGGTCTCTTAAAAAGTTAATTGTTTTTTCCAAACCACAAAGCAGAAAGAAAATAATATACTTTTTTTTTATAATTCACGTCCAATAAACTTGATTGGCAGGCTTTCCCTATTTCTTAGGTATTTCTATACAAGGTATATTGACCCTCTACACACAATTATTTTTCAGACAAACACTAATTTTCGGATGATAAGTTGTCTGGCAGGTTGTCATTGACAGCTTAAATGCACACTAGCTTTTTTACTTTTCCTCAAAGCTGAGCTGGGCTCTTTAGTTAAGATAATTGAAATTGCTATGGCAGACAGGAGAAGCAATCTGAGAAGAAAAAAGCTGCTTTGATAAAGTTCTCGATGAAAAATATTATTGATTATTCCTGTAGAGAAATGAGCTTTTGCATCACTAGGAGCACATTTGGAGCTGAATTTAGAAGTGTAAGCTTAAGATCAAAAGTATACACAACCTGAAATGAAGAAAAAGATCTTTTAAATCAATAAACACTCCAACCCAGATGAGGCAATAGCTTTCTTGATCCTGTGTAGATGATCTACATTGTTTGAAAAATCTCAGACTATCACCTTTTCTTAGGAACAGAAAAAACACCAGAATGAAAGCCAACTGGAAGAGAAAAAAGGATGTTTAAACACTGATAAACAGGAAAATAAGCAGCAGCTATTCATAAAACGGAGACTTCAGGAAACCATTTCCTCCTATTTCACAGTTAAAAGGCAAAATATTGGAAACATGCCAATAAAGACTCCTAAATATGATCACATCTTACAAGCAAGAACAATGAGCTCTACTCCCCACCCCCAAAACAAAAAAGAAAACTGCCTGCAATGAAAATTGATTTTTGAAAATAATCTCAGTGAAAAGCCTCAAAGGTCTGGAGTAACATTTCAAAATTGCTTTTATTATTTATTACTATGCTTCTGTAACACAAATCAAGATAATTCTTACTTATTTCTGGACATTATATTATGACTGTATTACTTACAGTATTAGATTTAGGAAAAGATTTTAAAATTTCAGTTATGTAGAAATAAAGAAAAACTAATTTGAATTATGCAGCAAGGTTGGGATTTCTTCCTAATCTCACAAACACCAGCACATCTGCATAGTTAAAATAAAATACTTACACAAGAGTCAATGCTTCCTGAAGAACAGTACAAATAAAATAACAAATCAACATGTTGCCTGTGCAAGTATCTGTAGTTCTCAGATGCAGTAACTAAGGTAAAGATGGCTTCAATTACCCAAGTTTAATCATTCCATTTGCAAGAAGTCTTTTTATAAGGGTACTGAGGACTTACTGATGAAAAAATTTTCACATATTTTTCAGACTGACAGAAGGCTCTTGCCAGCAGCTCCTAGCCTATGTTTTCTAGTTAGGTCAGTGATGCAGTAGGGCTCCATTTTAAGTTAAAACAATGTTCAAAAGCTTCTTTTGGATGTCTCCATGCTTTTTCTGAACACCCCCATTCCCTACTGGGAAAGGGGAAACAAGGCATAAAAACACTCCCAGTGCTAAATTAGATCTGCAGACACTGCTTTCCCCTCACTTTATTTCAAGTATGTGGGACAATGGTTCAACTGCATTTTCCTCAAGAGTTGACTCCTCACTTGTTTCAACATCTTCTTAAATCAAATCATATTTGGAATGTTTTTTGGCAAGTTACCATCCACTAAGATTCCACCAAGCTCAGGAAAATTGCAAAATGGCTATACATAACAGATAATGTCAGAGACCTACTAGTAGGGCTGGAAGTGAGACATTGCACCTTAATCAGTAGCTAATTTCAATGACTCTCCCAGTGACAAAGGAAAATAAAATTACCACAGGACTACCAGTAGAAAGCACAGTTATCTAAGGCTGCCTGATTAAGACCAGAATTAAAGAAAAATGTTTTGTCTAGTCTACACTTGAAAATCACACCTCCTCACATATCATTACATGCAAAATAATTGTGCATAACTACTAACATTTCTGAGTTTAGAACTGCCTTACTACTGAAAAATTTACTCTTCTTGCATTTTTTCAATGTTCAGGAGACACAGTCTACAATTTAATTTGTCTTCACTCAGGCAGAGGATTATAAATGGTGTAATCATTAGAAGCAAAAACTGTTGAAGCACTAAACAAAAAATCCACCCAGTATCATCAATGCTTAATAAAAGGGAAGGCAAGTAATTTTCTCTGCACCAATACATTTAAAATAAAAATACACCTCCTTAAGTAAAAAAAATTCTAATGCCACACTTTCTACAGCAGCCAAATGCTCTAGGGGAAACACAGAGCCCTTAAATCACTATTAATTCAACATTGTAGTATTATAAAACCTCTAAAAAAAAGATTTCTCAGCTTAAAGCAGATTTAGAAAACAGGAAAAAGAACATGTCTAAATAATTTCCCATGTTCACAACATGATTCTACAGGCACCTATCAATTCTCTTAATAGAAAAATACTTCAGGGCCAAACGTTTATGCAGTAATAATTAAAATTTTCTTTTGATAAATCACATTATAATCAAAAAAAGAGCTAAGACAATAATAGCAAGTACAGACAAGAACTGATCTCTTTACCCTTTCTATATATTTTTTGAAAGTTGGTATTACTGACAAAATAGCATTGATTTCAGACTATAAACTGGTCTGGTCAGGGAAATACTTCCCCAATTAAAACACGGAATTCCAGTGTCAGCCTAAAGATGGAAAATGAATTGAAGGTTTCCTTCTGATTTTATGAACTTGTACTCTGTACAAATACAAGCTCTGTACTTGCTCCCTCTATAGCACAAACGGCAAACCAGAATGATTTTGTAAACCTAGGAAGTTTAATACAAAAAAAAGCACACAGTAGGAATAACACTTTCATCAAAGGAGTGTAAAGAGAAAGAAATTAAATAATTTAAACTTTTATGGTAGTGACACCTGGTGGCTACATTTGCTTTATTATGAAACCTCAATTTTTTTTATTTTCTTGTAATTTTTTTAATGCGGTTCTTCAAATATTGTGGTCAAGGATGAAGTTAAAAGATGAAGTAGCAAAACAAAAATGAAAGGATGAAAAAAGTGGGAAGGATAAAATAGAAAACAGCATTACCTGCTCAAAGACCTTTAGCAGTTTTAACATTCACTGCTACAAGAGGAAGATGGAATAATTATGTATCTGACACTTGTTCCTAACCTCCACAGGAAGCTGATTACATGAACATTTTCTGTGTCCTGTCTTCACTCTAAAGACTTTTCAACTCTACGTGGAAGCTGCTATAAAAGCGTAAACAAAGAAAACAGAACCAAAAGACATTTTAAAAAAAATGCACTACCATATTGAAAAAAAAAGGGGGAAAACTACCCTGTAATCACATTCTCTTATTTGCTTTTTCTGCATAGTATATGACTGTACAATTTTCAAAGACTGTAGAATAATGTATTCTAAAATCATTTAAAACGAAAAATTAAAATTCTAAAACAATTATGCCAATAAAACCCTCATAGGTTATACTCAACTTTTTTTTACTAAAACCCATCTAAATACAGCAACACCCTCTTACTTGTTATGCTAAGCTTTGGCACTGAACAAGTCATCTTCTTTGTACAAATTAGCTTGTTTATCTAAATCAGGAATTACATCCTAGAAATAACAAATCATCTGATGTGTGTGAGAAAGCACAAACAATCTTCTCGTCTTTCTTTCTAGAATTTTAGTCTTCGGTTATTGCCCTTCCATTCTTTTCACCTGTTAATCTAACAGGTTATGGCTGGCAAAAGCTACTCTGAACCTCTTAAGACAGACTGGAGCATATAAATAACAGGAAGAAGCCAAGAGTGTAACTAATCTTATCACATTACTTGACTTTGCCTAATCAGTTTGGATGGTTTGATATGTGCTTTGCCAAATACAAATTATCTTTCACGGGAAGCACAACTCCAACACTATTGTGAATAGTCCATAACACCTCATATATCAAAAAATCAAATTGTAATAGAGACAATGACACACATGACAAATGACTCATTAAAGAGGCTGAATTGCTCTTAATTCACTGTGGTATAAATTACTTATTTAACAACTAATGGCCAGAAGGTTGCATTTTTTTATCCAGCTTGTGTGAAAAAGGCACCAGCTGTAGAATTGAACATGGATAGATTTGCTTAAAAAGGAAGTTACAGGTTTTCAAAAAGACAGACAAAACCCCCAATCTGTATACATGAAAATAAAAGACACACCCCATCAATTTTTATGCCCGTGGAAATGTTTGAGCAGCTTCTTAAAACTTAGATGAACATATCAGTTCAGATGTTGACAGCGCTTACCTTTTCCAACCAATATTTAGGTGAAAGGTATCTCAAAAAGGCAACTAACCTTGCCTAATGTTGCAGGGCTCATATCCTGTTTATAATCTATGTTTGAACAATTGCTCTAGTGTATCAGACAACTGGCTGTCCTTCAAAAACCTGTACAGGATCTGGCATGTTCTACTCCCCCACTTTGGAAAAAGGCAAGCAAACAAAAAAACCTCAGCCAATAATTCTACTCTTCAATTCTTTGTTGGACCTCAAAGTGACATCTTACACAGTGATCTCACAAAGCACTTTGAGCTAAAATACATTTTTTTTAAATAAAAACAAACCAAACCACTACCTATCTGAAGCCTTTCTTGGTAAGGCATCCAGTCCATGATTATTATTATTATTAACCCAGTCCACTTTATTATTATTAAAATGCATTCAAAACTTAAAAAAAATTTCAGCATGGTTTCCTAAGTTTTTGCTTCAAAAATATTATCAGCATTAGTAAAACAAAAAGAGTGAAATGACAAAACTAGTGGCAACAAGACAGAATGCTTCCCTTCCTCTGTACTGTTGTCCATTAACAGGAAAATTTTGGCACTAGGACTTGTGACACTAAAACAAGGCTGTACAACAGAAACACCACTGAGCAAAACAGAGCATATAAAAGGCTTAAAACATATCTACCCCTTGATAAGCATATACAGCATGTCTGTGAAACAAAATACCAAATATTAAAAGAAGAAATTCTGACAATCTCTTATTAGATCATATTTTAAATCTGTGCTCACAAGATTGGAGAACACCCCTTTTTTAGGTGAGAAGAAAATGTTACATATATTAGGATTTCTGTTTTGTGTATGCTAGTCTACACACTATTAGAAAGAGAAATATTAAATAGTTAGAAGTACTTAATTTAACATGTCTAAGTAAACAGAACTACTTTAAATACATTATCACAAAACACTGAAATTGGAGACAAAAGAGAAGTTTAGCAGTCCATGCTTACTTCTTTCTGAACAGAATATTGATTGAAAGACAGATAAATAAACCTCTAATAGTAATATCTATATGTACATAGCCTCCCCTGCTCAAAGCCTCTCTCCTGGAGGGAATTTGATCAAAGTTCCTGATCAAAGGAGAGTCAACCTTCAAGTAATACCTAACTACTTATATTAATATAATTAAATAAAAAGTTCTTAATGTGGAACTCTTAAAAAATTTGTCAGCAATTTTAGATCTCTAATTACACTTTAAATAGCCTCTTCTTCCTACGGACAGAGAAAAAATACATAAAAGAACAGTAAATTATAGCCATTTTTGACTAAGAAATGCATTCTTATTATAATGTAAGCTTCAACTCACTAATGTAAATAAACATTACAGAACAACCTTATCTAAACTACCATTAATTTTTATGGTGACTCAGCTGAGAACTCATATTTTGCCTTAAGGTCCTTAGCATTAAGTGCTCATAAACTTATGCTGCTACATGACTTTCTCTTTAGCTCTTCCACTTGCTCCTCAAATAAGCAACACCTTCAAGAAATTCCGTACCATTTTGTGGATATGATAACGAGGATCAGAGATTTAGAGAAAAGAATAGGATTTCCTTGAGAAAAAGAAAGCACTTCTCTCCATGGGGATTCCACGAGTTGCTGTGCCAATTAAAAAGTTTATGTCTACAGAATAATTATTACAACACAAGTAATTTCCTCTCAGGATGATCCAAAATCTAACGATGACAGCATCTTTGGTATCTACAGGTTGTATCCTCCCTATGAACGAGCTCAATTCAGTTTTTGAATAAGACTGCTTCAATGTGATTATCAGCTTCTTGCAGAATTCCCAACACCTACAGTTAAAAAAACATCATCACTTTAACAACACTTAAACCCATCTAGCCATTTTCACAGAATGGCAGAATCTCAGAATACGCTGATATGGAAGGCACCTAAGGATCATCAAAGTCCCTGTCCTGTCCCTGAACAGCACCATCCCCGGGAGGGGCACCTTGTGCCCAGGTGTATTGTCCAAACACTTCTTGAACTCTGTCAGGCTGGTGCTGTGACCACTGCCCTGGGGAGCCTGTTCCAGTGCCCAACCACCCTCTGGGTGAAGAACCTTTTCCTAATATCCCCCCTAAACTTCCCCTGACACAGCTCTAGGTCGTTCTCTCAGGTCCTGTCACTGGTCACCACAGTCACCACTGCCCCTTCTCTTCCCTTCATGAGGAAGGTGTAACTGCAGTGAGGTCTCCCCTCAGTCTCCTCCAGGCTGAATAGACCAAGTGACCTTGGCTGTCCTCATATGGCTTCCCCTCAAGGCCCTTCACCATCTTCATTGCCCTCCTTTGGACCAGCTCTAATAGTTTAACATCCTTCTTATACTGTGACACCCAAAACTGCACATCATAGGCATTCCTCAAAGCTCCTTAGTCCTAAATTTCCCCTTTCACAACAATTTAAAACAGTGCATCGGTAGGAAATAAAAAATACATAAAAATACGTTTTCAAGTTCTATAGTAAGTACATAAGTGAATTATAAACATTTAGGCAGTCAAGGAATGATGTTTACTACTGAATGAAAAAAAAACCCAGCACCAGCTCCAGAAAAGGTGCAAAAAAACAGGAGGAGATGTGTAGATCCAGAGTTTTCAAACCAGACACCTGCATTGCAGCAACTACATTAATATTAGAAAAGAATAAGATAAACGATTATAAAACTATATAAACTAAGATAAACTATTTTTTTAGCCAAGTTGAGATATAATACATTTTCAGAAACACATAATGAAGTAGCAAATTTCAGCAACTTATTCTGGTGCCTACATTCTTTAATGTCAGGCACTGTACATGACACTGATGAACTAACCTGCAGACACGGGCAGGAAAGTACAGGTTCTGCCAGGACCGACAGAGGTATTTGGAGTGATCAATAACCCGAATCCAGTCCAACTCATCCATGGACACCTCAATGTAGTAGGAATAAGACCTATGGATTGTCAAAAAACACTGGTTAGAATACAAGTCAATAAATTTAAGGTATTAAATTTTACACTGGATTTTCAATTGTGTTTAAAAGAGAACTGTTTGTTCTTTCCCAGATCCCTATTTTCAAACTAGCTTTGAAAAGAAACTCTCACAGTTAGGATGCATTTTCAGAGTGATTTAAAATATCCACACACTCACAATCTAGAGTCATTAGATGAGACAACTATGCCTCAAAAAATGAAATGGAGACTTTTGATTCTGTCATAAAAATTATCATTTGCATTCCTTCCTCGTGGAATAAAACCAAACCACCAGTGACACAGTATTATTTATACTGGCAAATCAATAAAGAAAAAATGAAAAAAAAATTACTAGAGCAAAAATGCAAATTCAAACTCCTCACTTGAAAAAAGCAAATTTACTTTATGACCATTTTCACCGATGTCGTTTTTCACTTCGGACCCTTTCAGTTCTTTATGATACATCATTGAGCCTGTCATTACTTCCTTACACACTGCAAAATTACCTCATGGAAAATAAAAAAGCCAGTAACAGAATCTGTGTCTTCCTTATCAGTTATGTTTACCTTATAGTTTGCTGTTAAAAGACAGCAAACCCAAACTAGAACTTAAAAGTCACAGCTAATTCCCTATTATATCCATGCCCATAATGCTTAGAATATAGGAGGCATTTCACTTGTGAAACTGCAAGTCACTGAATATATGTTTCAGAGTATTTTCTTTCTCCTAAGGTGCTAGTCTGCAACATTCACAGGCATTTCAACAGCACCATGTCAGCACTTAACACCATTTCACATTGATTGCTAAAGAGGATTTGGCTCCTAGAGAGCATTTCTTATTAAACATTAATGCCTTTGTTAGTATTTCCAATTTTCCTGAGGACTTTAAAGAGTACATACATAAAACAATATTATTTTAAAATCCATAAAATGTTAGATAGTTGTAAATACCTTGGAAAGGTAAGGCCGAGTCTCTAAATGTAAATTGCATAACCAGCTTTCACATTCACACCAATCAGATGTGTAATATTCAAAACCCACACAAATACAATATGTTTTAGCAACATTACTATCACTAACATATGTATACTTGAGCAAACTAGGCCCCAAAGTTTGTATACAAAATTTACTGACAGCCCTGTGTGCCTTGAGAATTTAGAGGTTCTCACATCACCATTGCTAACCAACGTATATATTTGTAACCAATACACAACATGCTACTTTTTTTTTTTGTTTCTGAAGATACCAAGCAAAGAAATATTACCTCAAAAATACATTTCCATTATCATACACTATAGCATGCCTTTAAGTTTTTTAAGGCTGGGTAGCATCTTATTTGCAGAGGCAATTTGGATAGCTACTCCCCTTAGGACTTTTACAGCGAAGATTCAGCTGTTAACACCCCTGAACCAGAGGTGTAAAACACCTGTTAGTTTCCATTTGGTTCTGTTAAGGATATCCAATAGACCAGAGATTCACACAGACAGTTAAAATGAACAGAGTATTTTAAAAAATTGTTAAACAAAAAGCAATCATGCTGTACAGGTCTTTTCATGTCTGTACAGGTGCTAAAACACCTCTTTAGAAGACATTATTCAGGTATCCCATGAGAAAGATGCAGTTTAGTCGCCAGCAATTGTTACACAAAGACTGTAGAAAGGAAAAGTTCTCTTACAAAAAGCAAGGACAACCTCAGAGCAAGCTCCTTAAGATCTTGGCTGGCAAATTTCCACACACCTCTCTGGCCAAACTCCTCCCAACTTCAACTACCCCACTGTAAATTGTTTTCCTAATATTTAGTATGATTTCATCTTCTTGCTTGTGTTCACTGCTCTTTGCACTCTCAGCACACAGCTGCAAGAGAATTCTGTCCCTGTATTCTTCCCCTGAATAGGTGAGGAGAGCAACAAATTCTCTCTTCTAAGCCTACTCATCTTAAAACAGCAGGTTCTCATGTGCTGAAGCCTTCATCTTGGTGTCCTGCTGAACTCACTCCAGAAGGTCAGCATCTTATACTGAGGACCCCACAAATGCACATAGTACTCCAAATGTCTCCATTTCCATTTATCTTAGACAGCTGAGTTATTGGAGGGAAAAAGGCTTGGCAATTCATAGAACAGAGAATCACAGACTATTCTGAATTAGAAAGGAACCCTGGTGTGATCAATGTCCAACTCCTGGCCTTGCACAGGACAGGCAGTGATAATTCCAGTACTATACCTGTTGGGAGAAAGCCCAATAGCACATTTTCCACAGAAATCAGGATGATTAGAAAAAAAACCCAACAAAAACAGAACACAGAAACTAGATCTTACACCACTGAGCCCTCAGTATTTTATAAAGACAAAAATCTCTAGATATCTAAGATCCACCTTGTCAGATATTCTGTCAGCAGTAACAGTTTGTTCAACAAATCTCAGATGAAGCCCACAGAACACCAAACTTGTGTTACAAGATAACTTGTAAGAAGTTGTCCCAAGGAGAACATTTTTTCCCTGAGTCTGACCAGTTGCAAATTTATGCCCTGCAGATGAGGGGCTTTCTACCAGTTATGAGAGTTCTCTAAAAATTGCTAGAGAACTCATTATTAATATATCTCTAATAGTGTTTCAGATTTTATAAAGTTGGTTGATAATTGGTTCATAAAATTGGTTGATCTGGCACAACTAGTGTAATACTATACAAAGCAGTTCCTTATACCTTCAAAGATCTACGTTTTGATCTTTACAAAAGAAATAGAAGTGAAACAAATTTCAGCTGAACTGAAGTAGGAGAACTTCCTTGAAAGAGTTAAATAGCTAAAATTAATGACATTGGTTTTGAATTATTAGTAACTAACTCATATTTAAAAATTGATTGAAATTTACAAAAAAACCCACCCTAACTCAAATTTTTATATACCCTGTTCTAGAATAACATGGCTTAGCTAAAAAAGCAAAATACAACTGTTCTGCAATGCTAAGCTCTTAGACTGGAAATAAAATAAAAATAATCCTTTATCAGAAAGGTTACAAGGTATTTAATAAATGGTTAAGTAGCTTGTTTTATTGTTTTTAACAGCTTATGAATACCTGCTGAGCTGTCTACTAAACTGTAAGATCTTTGCCATGGCAAGTTACAAAATTAATATATTAAATTTGTCAGATAAAAAGAACCTTGCAATTTTTCTACTTCAGCAAGCCCTCAATTGTTCAAATGAGCCTAATTTGAATTTTCATGCATTCCATAATAATCTAAAGTAGCTCAGTAATAACTGGCAACGGCATCTATGACAATTCATATTTCAGCAGTCTAGCCATGAAGTGGCTTCTAATAACTACTATAGTCAGTTAGTAATTCACATTCTAAACAAATTTTATTACCTCTGAATTACCGAATCACAGAATCATTTAGGCTGGAAAAGACCTCCAAGATCCAGTCCAGTCTTACTGTCAAAGTGTGCCATTTCTTAACAGTTTTGATATATTGAAAAAATTGGAACAAAAAAATCTTTTAATATTTGAAATGCAAATATGTAAAAAATATTTAAATACTTTAAGGTAGTTTAACATCTCTAAATATGATCTTGTATGTAAGTGACCAAAATCATATTTAAAAACCAGGTTGTTTCCAAATGAACCTTGCAACTGTCATCTCCAGCACTATCACGTTATTTCCATAAAATATTTAAGTTTGCACTGTTACATTATTTCCAGTACCAAATGCATGACTTTCCCTTTTTATGTCACCTACCGACTGTCTCTGTCCCACAGGAGAATTCGGATGTGGTTGATGATTGAGGGCTGGCCTAGTTTGATCTCAATTCCCGACCGGCAGTCGTCGTTGATCGGGTGTCGAGAGAATCCGTGATCCAGGTCATAGTTCTGAGTATCTCCATCCAACAGGGCAGACTTCAGCTCCCCTTTTACAACTTGTGCTCCATACTTCATTGTTGCAATATTCTCCCCTGGTACTAAGAAGAAAAGGAAATAATTGCTTAAATTCTGCACTCTCATACTGCAAATTAAATTTTGTGAATATCAACTCTGTTCGCTCAGACCAAAGATTTATTGCTAGTATCCTTTCTTGGCCGTAGACACATGCTTGAGGGGAAAAAAAGAAAAAAAAAAGGAAAAAGAAGAAAACAAAAGAGGCATTAAAAAATATAGCTTCTCCAATTTTTTATGGTATCTCCTACACGTTTTATGGTAATAAAGCTGTGATAATTTGCTATTATGCAGCAGCTATATTCTCAGTCCCCTTCGTGATTTTACAGAATTTGGTTGCATCTGTCAACTGTTGCTTGCTTTTGGTTTGGGTTTTATGGTTCTTTTTTTCCCTGAAATGGAAGAAACTTAAATGTACAAGATGTGTATCAAATGTTCAAGATGCATCCCGAATTTGCAGAGTGGTATATACAGCAGTAAAGCCCTATATGCTCCTTTGATAGCTATACAAGCTTCCAGTACCCTGCAAAGCTAAATGAACTCAAGTGAAATGGGAAACTTCTGGCTATTTGGGCTTTGAACTCACATGGAAAAGCAAGTTTCTTATACCACCATTTCACAGCAACAAGCCTGTGTCTTAGGAACAGCTTCCTTCAAGCTAACTGGGAATAATGATCTCTAACTTCAACAACAACAATACTCTGTAAACTAGCCTCTTCAAATGACATTTTTTACAGCTTTGTTTGAGGAAACATCCTAGAAAAATATGATCTGAAAACTAAATGATGAAAAGCTACCCCAAACTTTTCAGCCAGGTTGACAACAGAAGTATGAATTTTAACAGGATGTTAAAAATTTGACATCTAAAGAATAGAATTTGAAGTGGTAAGTGGCCATCAACATCTCCACAAATAGAAAAAGTTTCAAGATCCCAAATGAGTACTAAAACAACAAAGAAAATCCACTCTCCAAAAAGCGGTGATTAGGAGAATTTTATTGTGGAGATAAATATCCAGGAAAAGAAGCCAGATAAGACCATATGATTTATTCAAATTTATCTACTGCATTGTCAACAGAATGTCTCACATAACAAGACTTTTACAATATCCTAATATTAAACTCATATGTTTAAATATTAATAACTATAACTTCTAAGGGAGAACAAAGAGAATATGCAATTCTAAGAGAGCAGTAATTTTCAGGACACATCATGCATGACTGAGAATACAGTGTTGACTCTTAAAGAACATTTAACTTTTTTTTTCTCTGGGTCAAATTCACACATTAGATGGCTAACAATATCTTTTTAAAGCTTGAGTGTTAGACACTTTTGTTGAATTAATGGAGAGCACAGAAAAAAGTCAAACACAAGGCTTCTTACACTTTTTAGGCTTCCATTAAAATTACTTCAGAGACTTGTTTAAACTGTTTCAACAAGCACATAGAGCAAGAGAAAAGTCATAAGTAGTGAAGAAATTATGAAAATGTTTATGAAGTAGAAAATAAGTCACTATCAACATAAAACCATTTAAATATCGTATATCTCACAGTCAATTCATTTTTATTTTCAATGATTTTGTAAAAGTTTTTCTATTAAATTACCACTTCCTCTAGGAAAATGGTATTACATTCATGTTTGAGCAATATCTGAGATACAAAGCAAGAAAATAATTAACTAATATTGAGAAATAAAAATGTCATGAACAGTTACATAACAAGATGTTTCATACTGCAAACCTTTTATAACACACAGTAATAGATGAAAACTCAAAGCACAAATGAACCATATCCTCCAGACAACCAGTCACTAAATGAGAAGGAAACAAACCAAAAACCTGATGCTTACTTAACATGCCCCTGTAGTTGAGGTCCATGTCCCGACTCTCAGAACGAATCTTAATGGCATCTAGGATGGCATCAGGTGACAACAATCCAGAAGGTCTTACAACATTCAGTAGTTCTGTTAGACTCATTAGTGGCAAACGTACTGCCTGCATGATTTCAGCATGGTTTTCCTTGGGGTTATGTTTACACCAGTTCATCAAAGCTTGGAAAATGTCCTTTTCAGGAGCTGCAAATGAGTCTCTGAGTACAATACTTAGAAGAGCAGCCTGGAAAAGAGAAATGAGAATAAATAAAACAGCATTTAAATTGAATTTTATTTTTTTAATCAAGGAAAATTCAAATAAGGCAAAAATTAATGGCTATTTTAACTTGTAGCTATTAAAAATAATCTCTAAAGGGGTGACTCCCTGAAATCGTAGCTTGTTCTAGTTATGCAAGAATTACAGAATCCATGACCCAAATAATAGGCAATACTACAAAACCACTAGAAGAAATGTAGAGAACTAATCAAATCAATATAACACCATGCAGTAGTTCAAATTTACTTTGGAATACTACAGAAGATTTGGGGACTTGGCAGGATAGTTCAAAATATTCCTTTAAACTTAGGTTGCTATAAGAGCACTGACGAGAAAAAAGAAGTCGTACTTGGAAGCAAGCATTTCTAACTACTTGGGATTTCTGTCCTGCCACAACCTTTCTATCTTTTGGTACCAACTAAGAATCACCAGGTAAAGCTCCAGTAGCTCTTATTCATGTAAAAAACTCAATCATTGCAAAGTGAGAACTAAAAAATAATCAAATAGGTTTTTGATTTTCACTTAGCTAGCAGAATTATCAGGAGCTTGCCTAGAAAAAGGGAAGATCTCCCATATATACCAGGACTGGCTATGCCAAAGATGTCTAAGTGTGCACTTCCTGATGAATGTTTGCTCATTTCTTTATTGATAATATGCTCTCAGAGCTCAGATTTAACAAACTGCACACGACAACCTACAGAGAGAGAGAAAAAAATCTTTTTCCTTATACAACGAGTAACTTACAGCAGTGTTATATACTCATTCAAGGAATAAATCCCTCACAACTTTTCCCCTAAGAAGAAACACTTAAAAAAAACCCAATTAAAGCATCATTCATTCAAGGTGCTCTGCTGCTTCTTGTGAACACTACTTGAAAACACTATTGAAATCACTGTTATGTTCAGCCCAAAGACCCCTCCAGAGTAAGTGCAAAATTTCAACTTCATAGAACAGCCTGACTCAGCCACAAATATTTAAGCATCTAACAAAAAAAAACCACACAAAAAACCCAAACCACCCTACCACACCACTATATTCTGCAAGTTCAGAACATGATGACAGTCAGCAATATAAATCACAGGGATCTCCAGAATGCTTTAATTTACCCAGCAGAAAATCACCCATCACTGATGAAGCCAATATCAAGGAATTAATAGAACAAAGTATGTCCTGTCATATTCAAGTTTATATCTGACTTCCCCTCTGCAGCATTCAGAAGGCAAATTATATTAAACCAGGAACAGATGAAATAAGACAAATTAAAATTAAATTGCCTGCTGCCATCTTTTAGAACATGTCATTAGATATGCTATATTTAGCTATATTGACTGGTCAGTACCTAAAGAATTCAGAACAGAATGCTAAAATTTTCACTTCAGCTTGTCTTGAACATTTCCAACCGTCACAGTTTCACAAGTATAAAATAACTATGAGCTAACACAGGTTTTTTAATTGGTGCCCCATTAATATGTCATCATAAAATTGTATTACCATTAAAATTAACAGTCCTGGGGGAAAAAAATGTGTAAACAATGGTATACCTTAGAAAGTGACAGGAAGCCTTCGCTGGAGAGCACCTCTTGGGCATTTCTATCCATGAACATACAGCACATAAAAGTTAATTTGGGAAGAGAATAAAGACTGGCAACATCAAAAGTCATACAGACATTCTGAATATTAAGTATTGTGCAAAGATACTCAGACGTGGAATCCTCCAGTTCTGGGAATCCATATTTGTGTGCTAGGCTTAGGAAGTCAAGAAGAACCTCTTCTTTCTCATCTCGTAGCATAGCACGACCAGTGTAAATATATTTCAACAGCATGGTAAATGCTTCTGCAGTGGTGTCCTGAAGAGGAATTTCTGCTTCAGGCTGAGATTCTCTCATTCCTCCATACAATAATGCTCTGTAAGGAAGAGTGTTCAGTTTAGTTAGTAGCTTATGCCTCTGACAAAATTCACTTGAATATTAAATGCATTTCTATTGAAAAATGCCCAGCTCTTAAAAAAGCCCACTTGGATTAGTATTATTCCTAGTTTTAAAATATATATTCTAGTCTGTGTCAGCCAAATCTCTTCTCAATTCCAGTTAATCAAAATGAAACTTGCTATCTGAGTATATTCCATACAAACACCCAATTTACACTCCAAGAAATAAAAACAACTTTGCAGTAGTACTTTCCTGTTCTCAAGTTCTCTCTCTCTTGAATTTGTGAAACTACCTTCCAAGTCCAATTTAATGAAGGTCAAAAGAATAACACTGTGACATGGTATTTATCTTTTTCTATTTGAGCACAATGATTTGATGTGCTGGGAAACATTCACACAGAAAAGGTCACACTCAATGGACAGATGATTACACCCTGAAAAGTTCATAGGGAAACAGTGTTTATCTCATCTGCATAAAAATTTCCTGTGAGCCTGACAAAAAGCCTCACTTCACCTGAAATAATGGCATCTAGCAGCCAGGATGACTCTGTGTGCTGGGAAACGCTTCTTTTCCACAATGAAGGTAACGTCACTGTATTCCTCCCCGTTCATTAGAGCACCAATGTGCTCTGACAGAATGTGAACGTGATCGATCTCCCCCACAGCCGTGTACGGACGAAGCGGGTGGCTGTTACTCATCTTGGAGGGATGGTGATACTGGTAGCCTAAAGGACAAAGAAAACAAGCAGTATTATAGAGGGCAAAAATATTAAGAATATGTAAACATAACTGCAATAACAAAAAAGTGATTCATCTAAGTAATCACATATTACAAGAAAAATTAAACCAAGAGGTTTTCTATGAAAGTTCATTTTCAGCGAGACTCAACATAGCTGGTACCAACAATTCTAGCTAGGTATTTCAGAGAATAGTCACCTTGTTATTCAGTCTACCCATTCACTTAAAAGCTTCCAACAAAGGGAATTAAAAATTAAATTATTTTACATCATGTTACCATTAGAAAGCAATTTTATCTGAATTAAAGTGCATATACACAGAATAGAAATAAGCAATGTGACCAATCCAGCTTAGTCTTAACTCTCCAATCTGTACTAGAATCAGTGAAAAAAACTCTCGCTTTTGCAGGATTCTAGTCAACTTTTCAAAATTGGGAGAAAATAATCAGGATAACTTCTAGTAAATAACAAAGCCCGTCAGAGAGAAAAGATTTACAATGTACAATTCAACTTTCCAATTCTTTACACTCAGTTTTTTTGATGACTTCTTGTTCCCTCACATATATATATATACACACAAATGAAAACAAACCCCCTTAAACCTCTTAGTCATAAAATTGGGAGATTGCCCACTAATGTACAATATAGATAAATGCATTCATCATATCTTCTATGGAATTCTTTTGTTTCTTCTTCATTCACAAAGGGGTTTAGATTTTTATGATTTTGGTTATTTTAGCAACAGAGGCTTTCTGTAGTCTCAATGGCATGAGCATCCAAAAGCGAGTTTAGATCTTATATTAGCTTCTACTGTTATGCTTCCGTTTACTTTTCTTTAAAAAGAGGTTGCTTGCTTCAGATGATGACCATCCATATCTTCAGAGACATCTTCCCTGCTCCAGTTACAAGCCACTTTTCAAAATCAGCAGATACCTAGTGCTGAAGAAAGGTGGTGTACCACAAGAACCAAGAAAATGATGAGGCCATACTTTGCACGCACCTAACACGTAAATCTTTCAAGTCAAATATTCATGACAGAAGCATGCTTTTAGGTTCTACTGTAAAAATACTATGAGAAAATATGAAAAAACCCCCAAGCAGATACACTCGGGGTTAATTATTATTTGCACTTTAATACGCGGAATTACTTTACCCAAAATCAAGATACTGTGGAAACAGTCCCAAAGCACTTCACATGAAACTAAAAAAAAAGTGATAGAAATATAAAATAAAATTTAAGAAAAATACATCATATTAAATCAATACTAGATCACAGCACAAATGGGAACAAACTCCTAGGTTTCCACTGGCTGTCTCTGTTATGTGAATTAGAAGCTGTGTGCCCATGTAGCCACAACAGCACTCCAGAACCAGTAACACTGGCCAAGATACTGGAGGCAGCCTAACCATGGGTTAACCACACAACACTGTACAGTCATTCTTCTATCCTGACATGAAAGCAAAATAATTTTCAGTTTTTCATAATAACAGACTTTCTTCCACTTGCACTGGCTAATTTATAATTAGTTAAGACAATTTAGATTTATGCTACATACACTTCTAGTAAGATATACTTTCTAACAAGCAAGATTATCTTACATCAGCCCAGCAACATCTGTTTGTACCTGCCATACCACTTACCACAACATACTTGTGTGAGAGTTTATAGACAATGGTAAAACTGAAATGTCCTCAAAATAGAAAACTTTTTATTACACTGAGGGAGGATACAAAAAGATGCATTTGCTATTTGTTACTCAGCTGCAATCTCAGGTGTTAGTACTCCTTGAAGACTCCCATACCACACCCATAATTGCTGTTGTTGATCTTCATTTGCAATAGTCAGGCAAACCAACTACATGTGAATTACACATCATCAAGGAACTCTGTATTATCTCTCTCCTGCGAGTTTAAACATTTGTTCATTAGGGAACCTGATTTATGATAGCTCATTCATGTACAAATATTAGCATATTTTAATTTTAAAATCCATTTTTATTACAACTTTTTTACTACATTCTACTTCTTTGTTTCCTGAATCCACTCTTGTCTTTAAAAAAATAAGAACAGGTACTGTGTGTGAATAAAACTGAGAGACTGTAAAAATAGCGAAGACAAGGGAAGGCCAGCTGAACATTAACTTTGCTTTCAGTAGCTGTGGATGTTTTCATGTGCCAATAAGGTGAAAAGCTCAAGGGAAATTGTTTCTATTTAAGGCTAAATAAACAAATAAAATCAAAAGCACACTTCCCTCTCAAGAGTACATAAACTTCTGTCTAAACAAGTATCAGTGTATACAAGCAGGCAAAGTCTGAAGTGGGAACAATCGCTGAACAGTGACCCAAGGATGCCCAGTCCTTATGAACATCGAGATGCTGAACAACAGCAAGCAATGAAAGCAGAAATTTAGATATCACCCTGTGTAAGCAGGAAGGCAATTTTTTTCTGATGTTTAATGCTCTCCACATTGCTGGTTGCAGGTACGATTCTAAACCAACAGTTTCAAACACAAATATGCAGAGCACAGGAAATACACGACTCAAATGATGGCTACAAGCTGAGGAGCTTTTCAAATGCTTGAATGACCCAAAGTGTTGGGCACCATCACCTTTACAAAACCATGCTCATGCCTTTTCTTTACTCTATGGGTACCACCAGTATGTTGAAGAAACACACATCCATTGTCTACAAGTAGAGATTTCCAAAACAAGTTTTGTCTGTATTGTGGATTTTTCATATCAAGCAGATCAGTGAGACAGTCCTGCCTTCAAAATATAAAACCAAATAATACGTGACTTCATATCTTCCTAGGCTGGATTAATTAATAGTACAAATTCAGGCCACCCTTTAAGCAATCAGTACATTTCTTGTTTGAGGAAGTAAAACTTAATAACCTCTTTAGTTGTGCCAAGTTGCTATGAGCTCACAACTTCCCTTTATAGCTAAACATGTCTTTTTCTAGTTGTTATTCAAAAGTACTATTCACGATTTTTAAAAAGATGAATGCTGTTAAGAAATCGGGCGAAACCTTCCTGAAGCTCCCTCTGGCATCTTCTGCCATCAAACAACTCCTTTTCAGAAAATACACGTGCTTACTCTTCCTGGCAGTCAAAGAACATGCCATTTACAAGCCTGTTGCCAGCACCATAACCTATTTCCAGGAGATATTCTGAGCTAATTAACTGCTTCAGGAGTCAGCTGCTGGAGCTTTGGGCATGACACAGAAATAAACAAAACAGCCTTCTCCGTGATTTTGAGGCAGAATTAGAACTGCAACAACCTGAAAAGGCATTTGTTAAGTCTTAAGGCCTACAAACCACCTCTCTGACCCCACTAAAAGACACACTATTTGGTGGCCATCTTCAACAGTGCGCACGTGAAAAATGCACCCTAGTATTTATGACATAAGGCAGCATGCAATACTACATAACGTGTGCTGTGCTTGGAGAAACAACCATCCCCTCCAAGCTTTCAGTTTCCTGTATTTCTACTCAGTAAGTAATCTGTAACATGCTATGGGATATAAAAACATGATTTAGGAAATGCAGAACAACAGCAATGACATCCTTTCTAAACGACTCTCAGTTGCAATGAAGTATCAGCACTCAGTCCCTCCCCTCCCTCATTTAGACTAACACTCAAGAATCCCCTGAAAATCAGTGCTGCTTCAATGAAACATGGAAGTGTTGTTTTCCTACCAGGTGTAGAGAATTGAATATAAGAAATTAATTGTGAATTATTTGAAGAAAAATTTTATATAACATGACCGAAGAATGCTTACACAACTGATAGCTCAATCAAAACTTTAGAAACAAATGCAAGTAAACAGATTATTGCTAGAATTAACTTTATCATGAAATAATTCTAGATTATAAACACTGAGCAAATAATTTCATACCCTTAAAAAAACTAATTCCTACATCCTCTAATTTGTGCCTAGCAAGCTAATACTTTTATCAGAATTACACAGAGGATTTTCTTAAATGTAATTCTTTACACTGCTTTTTTATCTAAAAATTTGCTCTCAATAAATATTGGATGGCACTTGAGTAGTATTTCAATTTTTTGTAATTCATTACTTCATAATTACTTCATATATTATAAATAAATTCCAGCAAATTATTACTTTAGTTTCAATTTCTATTACCACAGATTCCCAGAACATGATAGATGTAACAGTAACCCTAGTGTACAAACATACCACTGTTTCAAATCACATTGTTTATATTTTCAATGGATACACATATGTCTTTTTATAAAAAAGAAACAGAAGTTTTCAGTAAATACTTCAACATTCAGAGTGTAAATACTTTGTTCAGTCAGAACCCTACCTGCAGTAGGGGTTGTACTTCTAAGTAACAATAACAAAATTGCACTGGAGTGAAAATTGTTACAGGGGGGAAAACCAAACAAGTTTTGATACTTCGTAGCCAAAAATAGAAACAACACACAATCAACCCCTACCACTTTCTAAATCCAGAATATGAAAGCTCAAGCAACCGCGATTCACAGAACTTTCAAGTCTCATCTCCAACCCTTCTGTTGTGAAAGGATTAAAAGGAAAGCAGATGGTAACATTAATGGAAACTAACCACACCATCCAATCACAGCATTCTAAACTGCAATTAATACCAAAAAATGTTTTGACTCAAAGCATATGGGAAGTTATGCCCTGCTCATCTGCAAACACATTCCCATCACTTAAATGCTGTAGTGCTAACATTTTACATTCTGCCCAGACTCTTTCCTGTCACAGAAGAAAAGGAGTAAGTTTAGCTAAGTACAAAGAACAATATACTTAGCATAGACTATTTATTAACACATATATGAAACTGACCTGTTTAAAACGGCATACAATGAAAACATTAAAATCTCAAGAAAACACATTGGGTGCACTCACCAGTGAAGCTGTCTGAAGACCTACAGTGAGCGTAGCCCGTAGGCAGATTCCCCGCTTCCGGGAAATTAGGGTTCTTTGCCATTCTGAACAGACAGAGTGAACAGCAAGCTCATAGAAACGTTATTCAGCAACATCCAGCCGCACAGCAATAACTGGAGCATTTCCTGGAACAATGTGTGAAGTACACACCATCAGAAACCCTGACCACAAAGCCTTATGACAAAAGTGAAAGAGATGCGTACTTCTCAATTCAACTTTTTGCAGAAGTAAGTTCTTTAAAAAACTTTCAATTTAACAGGAAGACTTTTAAAAACATTAGAATACAGGAATAGTATTTCTATTTGGAGTCGTCATAATTTAATTTTGAGTGTTCATATTTTTAACCATCACGGAAGACAGTAACATGGTGCCATATTCATTATAAGCCAAAAAATTCCATCCTGACATTTTTGCTACAGCATAAATATCCCTGAAAACACCATTTTCCCACATGGGCGTCATAATTAAACCAGGTCCATACAAACTGTATTACACATGCTTTATTCCCTACACAGACAAAATTCTCCAAGTGTTCTTGCCTAGCTGAAGTTTTGGGGTTTCTGCTTGGATTTTGCTGGTTGTGTTTTTTTACAAAACTTAAGGCAGTTGCAGACCTCTCTATTGCACAAGCCTTTTTTTAAACAGGAAACTAAAACAAAACTGTAGGGTCAGGAAAAAGAGAACTATAGAGGCTTGACTTGCTTAAATACCTAACCAACATAATGAGTCTTTCTCAACAAGTATAAATTATTGTTAACCTTCCCATCAAACCTGCCAGGAAAAAAAAATAAACTGTATTTAATTCAGTAAACAGATGATACTTTGATCTATGAATTCTCTCATAAAGGTCACTCTAATTTTCTTTATGGGATATGTTTAAGAGAACAAAGGAGAAGAAGGTAGAAAAAAAATACTTTTAGGTAGTCTCATGAAGTAGAAAGCAATCACACCTTAATCCCGCAAATCAAATCCAGGCTTTTGACAAAGAAAGAAGATACATCAAATACACCTGCTTTGTGAGCAGGCTCAAATTAAACCCTAAAACAAATAAAAACTTTAATGATTCCAGCACAGGACTTTAAGAAGGTCTGTGTGCTGCGATTTAAAAATATGAGCAAAGGGCATTGCTCGGCTAGCGAGATCACCGGCAGATTGCTAACAAGTCAACATCAAGTTGCTTTCTTTAGGTCTGATAATAAGTCTTCTAATTTAAGAGTAATTTCAATGAATCACAGTAGTGCGTAACTTGCCGAGTGGTTAAACTACTACGACACCAAAGCAGCAGGGAAAACATTGAGTACTGCGAGAGTGTCAAAACACTGAAGTTATATTTTTAAGAAATAAAATCCGAATTAGATGCCGCAGCAGGGCCTTGAGAAGCCAGCCAGGGGCAGGACGAGGGGGCGGCAGGTGAGGCGGGCGCGGAGCAGAGACGGCGGCCGGAGCCGGCGATGCGCCCAAGGTCGCGCCCGGAGTAGCCCGGGCCGCCGGCGACCCCCAGCTTGGGAGGCGCCAGAGGAAGCGACCCCAGCCCGCCCGGCCGCCCCTCCGTCGCCTCCACAAAAAGGCACTTCAGCTGAAATCGCTTGCCCGCCAAACGCGCCCGGCGCCTTCCCCGGACAGCGGCGCTCCCCCGGCCCGCCCTGCCCGCGCCCGGCGGGAGCCGCCGACGGCAGCACCTGCGGACCCCGGGCAGCCTCGGGACCCCGCTCGGCCTCGGGGCTGCGGCCGCCGCGCCCCTCCCGCCCGCGGGACTCACCGGCCCCGCCGCCGCCGAGGCCTCCTCCCCCCGCCCCGCCGCCGTCCATACGTCACCGGCGGCGCGCTGACGTCACCGGGCAGCAGCGGCTGCGTGTGACGGAGGCGTGGGTCCCGCCGCGCCGCGGGAGCGCCGCCGCCGCCGCCGCGCTTCCTGCTCCGCCCAGGGAGAGCGGGCGGCCGGGACACAGTGCTGCCGGCCGGCAGGGACTGGGAAACAGCGACTCCTGTTTAACCTTCCCGCTGGCCCTGTCCGCTGCTCCTTGGCTGCATTCAAAATCCCTGTTTCCTTGGTAGCGGCGTACGTAGTTCCTGCCCTTCGGTGCGTGTCCTGTTTTCCTGCGTCAGGAGAGCTTCTCCCAGCGGGAATGGGGAATGCGGGCCTGTCGCTACGTAACCGTGAGAGTGACTTCTGCTGCGCTGCTTGAAGCTATATTTAAGCTCTCCGAGAGGCAAAACACTACACGCTATTTAATTCCATGCTTTATTTAGCAGGAAAGAGGCTTTCCTTGGTAGAAATAAAAGTAGTGGCCTGTAATCAGCGAGAACATGAAATAATTTCAAAAGTTTTTCTACGCCTAAAATATTTTAGTATTATTGCAGGTTAAAAGACTTATCATTAAGTGTTTTTCTTCGGTAGTTTATTCTTGGATTTCCTATCTGCAAATAGTGGTTTAAATTAGTTCACATTTTGACAGGCAGCAGTAACTTTTTTTTCAAAAAAACCCAAACCCACACCTTGCACACTTCACGATACTGCTGTAACTAGTTTGTAGATGCCAGTGTTTTTTTACTAGTTTCCTCTTTATTACCTCATCATGTATCATGCCAAGGATATAAAAAACCAAGGGTCACTCTAAGATTAGTCAACATGCTTAGAGTCAATTTTGATTACTAAGCAGGGAAGCTTTAGCATAGCCTGCTCCTACTTATGTAGTTATCCACTGGACTACATGATAGGAAAGATGTGTGCTGATGTCTTTCCAAACAATTCAACAGGTGAGGGTATGGGTGTTAACGTCTTAGAAATACTCCTTAATATATCTACCAACTTCAAGCCGCAGGTATGTTACAGTCCAGTTTGACTCCTGAAGCAGGAAAAGTGAGTATGCACAAGTCTGAGTTTCTAAACTTTGGGGGAAAATGACATGTTTAAGGAGGAAATATGTGGTAGGCAGTTTGGGAAGGCTGTACCTTCCTAGTACCTCAGCCAATGAGGAAAGAAAGAG
This sequence comes from Cyanoderma ruficeps, assembly GCA_008694505.1. Lineage (NCBI taxonomy): Eukaryota > Metazoa > Chordata > Aves > Passeriformes > Timaliidae > Cyanoderma > Cyanoderma ruficeps. The sequence goes on from VZDJ01007749.1 coordinate 14,794,734, forward strand.
GGCAACGTGCTTGGGAGTTTATAAAAGGAGGCTGTGCTCTCCGAAACCTCGAGAACCCTGCAGGTGTGTCCCCTAGTGAACTCTCTCCTTTTATTCGTATAAAGTTGTAGGACTCCTGTCCTTGTGGACACTGGCTTTTCATGGCGTGGCTTTTCCGCTCACATGGGGACTCAGCCAGGGTCCTTCCACCATCTGGGTCCAGCACACAGCAGGAGGAGCTGGAGTCACGCCTCACCCAGTTTTTAGGTGATCAGCTCCCTTTGGCGCTGGCCAGCACCAGGCAATTAATTGGGTTCCCATGGCTGTCCAGGAGAAAGATGAGAGGTGGACCAGTGAGGTGTGTGAAGAGTCCACAGGAAGGGACCACAGGAAAGTTCACTGCTGAGTACAATGATTCAAACAGAATCCTCAAAGCAAAACAGTGAGCCTTTCAGTCATCTAGAATTCAACAATGAGCAAAGCCAACAGGCCATCATGCTTTAAAATTTTTTGTAGTTTTCATCAATACTTTATTGAGAAGTGAGCTGCAGTGCTATTACGCTATTCATTAGCCTTTGGTTACACTACCCATTATTTGATAGCCACATAACTGAAGAGGTTAGGTGCTACTCAAACCAGAATAACACAAGGCAGAGGGTTTTTCTTCCCTTGTTGCAAGAAAAAAAAAGGATTTCAAAACTTATCATTTACATTGTTTATAACATGTGAAACTACATAAAATCAAATGATTTGTGTAACTCATGGAAATGCTACATGTTTTCCTGCTGCTTGCAGGTACACACCATCACTTGTTTTGGGAGGGCAGATCAAATGTCTAGTAATAGGAAACTGCTGTTTCAGATACTCTTTTTCATTAATTTCCTAAGGCAGAATACACAGAGCATTTAAGTCAAATATAGCCCCAGGCTTCTACTGAAACAAAAATGATGATCCAGTCCCTCCTTGTGTTGAAAGAGACAAGGGTGACTGAGTTAGCAACTATGAGACCTCTTCCCTTGGCTGTCAATCAGCAATCAGAAGCTGAGCTGAAAGACTGAATTCTTTCTGCCACACAGATTTATTGCCTCTATAAAATTTCTTTTTGCAGGACTGTTTAAGGCTGCTCCTTAAAAGAGTTTTGCCTGGAATAATGTAAGTAAGATTATGACTTTTATAAGCATGCTATTACTCCAGTCAAAATTAGCCTGACATTTAATTTTCTAGTATACAAGACCGGACATGAAGTCTTCACGACCTTTTGACTTCATAAAAAAATATACTGAAGTTTCTTTTTGCCTCTTCGCTGATGCTCATCAGTAGTAACAGAGGATTTGTAGTCGTTGTTAGTTTAAATCTAATCAGTGTGAGATGCAGTGGGTTTCTGGTCATGTATCTTTTGACAGTGTTTATTGAAATATCAAGATAATGAATGTTCAAGAGGAGAATCTGTTTAAGTACTCTTCCAGAAAATTATTGACTACTCATAACTGGAAACAATTTGCAGTGGCATCACAGGACAAGAAAAAAGGAATCCAAGTGAGGTCCCAGGGGATAGTCTTGGAGGAGACTCTGAATGTGACTGGTTCCTCTATTAAGTAAATTTCACACTGTTATGGATTTTCTCCAGGAGTCTGAAAGTGGGCCTCTCAGATACAATATATACCCTAAAACTAAGTGAGAGTCACCATGTGGTTAGGATTCAAAATTTCAATCCAGTAGCCATCAGGATCCTGAACAAATGCAAGTCCCTTCATTTTACCTATTAGGGAAAAAAAAGATAATATTAAGATTACATGACTGGTTCTAAATATCAAATATGACGACTTTAGTTCAAATTTAGACGGATAATTCTAAAAACATCCAGATTAGTTTTTAATTGGCATTAGATCTTTGTATGCAAAACTGTCAATCCTACTCTCAATAAAGCTGTAGTTAAAAGTCACTTTGGAATTCCATCTTTTGTTAATTGAAGTTTTTTGCATATGCCCCTGTAAGTGTACATTTTCAAAATTCAGAAAAATATGTTTGTGCTCTGGGGATGTTTTGATATATTTTCTTGAACTGGCTTTGGTGGTATAAGATCCTGCGCTCCTCTGCCCTGTTCATCTCCCATCATTCCTGACTCCACACTGAAATTTTACTGTAACATTTTTACCCCTGACATGACAGTACACGTCTGCATCACTTCATAAAGCAGAGAAATGTAGGATTGTTACAAATCTTACTGTTGGAAAACATATTATTCATGAAAACAGGGGCCCCAAAAGTTGTTTTCAACGGTAGATCAGGATAATACAGCTTAACATCTTTAACTTATCTTTAAAGTGTTAACCACACACTTGTAGTTATACTTGCTCCATTAATTTATTTACTATAACAGAACCAGCCTAGCTCTTAATATTTTCTAGTCAAAAAAAAAAACCCGAGAAAATAGATGTTTGATCAGTAAGGCAGGAAAATAAAGCCCATGCATGCTCTGCAAACAATGTGAAGCCCAAAACTTCCTTCTCCTCCTTGGCATTTGCTGCATCAATTTTGTTTCTGAATTTAAAAGAAGAGCTTTTGCTCTGCCCCCACCCCTTGTCTGCTTCAGGAGTTCTTTGTCGTGATTCCCTCCATTTATGGTCTAAGCTTGTCTTCTATGTACTTTCATTCCTACCACTGCACAGCTCTAGGTCAGCAACTCTCATTTCAAGCCTCTCAGGGTTTAACAATTGGACAAATTAAAAAAGGCTCAGAAACTCTGAAATGCTAGAAATACCAAGATCTATTCTTAATTCAAGAAATCAAGTTATATTTTCAGCTATATTTCTTATTTTGCTTCAGCTGAGAAAACAGTGAATAAGATGAAAATTACTTAAATCTCGTTCTAGTATTACATGTCTGTTTTTAACTGCATCAGTCCTAAAAATCTCATGAGGTCTTTTTATGAAAGAGAATCCAGCTGAAAAATGCAAGACTTCTCACCACTTCTGCACTTTGGGATATTTTCACATAGACATTCTTTGCTTATATACTTTCTAGACGTTTGTGCTATACATTATGCAAGTCAATTATGATACACACTAATGGGGCTACTCCTACCAAAGCTGACAGAACAGTTAAAAATATAGTAACTAGTAGGTTGTACAGTAGGTGTTAGGTGGATTTACATGAAAATAGCCAGAAAAGTCAAGAATGACTCAGTTTAAATGGGTGGCAACTACTGGGTTTTTTGACTTATTTTCCTAAGACGAGAACCAAGCAGATGTACCATGTGAATTTGATCCACATTACAGTAAATTCTCTAACAACTCTAGGCAGCAGTATACATGACATGTAAACTATGGCATCAACACAGAATGTGTATTTTACTGAAGGTCAGGCTGCTTACAGAAGGCACATAGCAGACTGATGTATTATTGTTACTGGGATGGATCTATTGCCAGTTTTGCCCACTCTGTAAGGGGGTGCAGGGGTAACTGGTCCTAGAAACCTCTAAGCAGTGGCAACTCCTAGCAACACATTACCCAGCTTTCCAGGAAGATCTCCTACACAGAATATATTAAAACCCAGGAAAAAAAAATTACTTGCATTTTGGATCAAGACTTACCATCATCTGGTTTCTTCACAAATTTCACTCCTAGTTCTTCAAACCTCTTACAAGCTTTATAGACATCAGGAACAGCAATTCCAATGTGTCCTGTGCAAGAAGGTAAAAAGAGTGAAGTGCATTGTAAGTATTGCTGAGTTTTCTGTGCAAACTGTTTAGTATTTCATGCTGTATTTCACATAAGCTATGACTATATTTAAGAAAAAGTTCCAGAAAGAAGAGCATTTTGGATATTAACATTATTCTTCTTCAAAGACTTATCTTTTGATAATGCCTTTTAAATACAAATGTTAGAGTTGAAGTATCTTAGGTTGTTTAGATAAGAACTTTATTTAGGAAAAAGTAAGATTTTCAATCAAACTGTTATATCAGTATTTTTTTCCTTGAAGCACAGCTCCATAACAGGATTTTATTGTATTTTCTCTGTTTAACAGCACATGGAGTTCATCATTAATGCTGTTTTTGCAGAGACTGACACTAGTGCTATGCAAGGACTGAGCTTACAAATCAATTCAGGAGCTTTAAATGTCAAGTGGCTGGACCAAGTATGAAACTTATTTCACAGCAGTGACCTTTCAAGCACTCAAGAGTATCAAATCAAGGCACACAAGTAATATCCTCAGTGCTACAGACAAACAGAATTGTCCTTCTACCTTACAATCAGTAACTAGTGGATTATACAGCATAAATCCAAGATTAAATCAGTTTTAACACCATGATAATCTAATACACAGGCACAACTGATGTTCTTCACTCAGTAGTTACAATTAGCACCTTTGCTTGCCAAAGGATTAGATTCTTGATAAAGAGTGTAACTATGGCTCATTACTCTGAAACACATTGTTTCATTTGTCTTCATGATCTTTCACAATATACTTGCTGAAAGAAGAGAGATAAAGGATGAAAGGCAAGTTCCTTTCTTTCCAAGAGTTAGTACATTTTATTTCAAAGCTTAAAAACTACAAGCACAAGACTAAAGACCTACCAAATCCTCGGGGATCTGAATTGCCGTTGTGATAAGACTGACTGTCATCATTTTCAGTGCCCCAGTTGCTGTAAGAAGTAATTATTACATATTGAAGAAAAGCATTAAAAATAATAAATCCTAAATGTTCAGTTTCCTTGGGGAGGGTAAGTTGTTTCTCCTAAGAAACCAGAGAATTTCAGCTGTTGACTGCATTCATTAAACTGCATTCATTAAGGTCTTCCCTAGTAATGGGCTTCAGGGATGGTATTGGGGCTAACTCAGTCACATTCACATTCCTTCACTATTATTTAGGGTCTACATTTGAACGAGTCAGAAATACTCCTGTCTCATACAGATTAGAGAGAAGGTGTTGCTGCACAAATCAGTTTATCTACCCATGACTGGAGAACAACAAGTGAGGGCAGCAGGTGCTGGAGTTAAGTAAGACGGCATTTGGGAGATTGTTTCTGCACAATTATAATGATTAGTAGCATTAACCAATTGTCCTGTTTACAGGAAGCATATGTTTTGACTTAATACCCCTTTTAGATTCCAAAAGCAATAGTTACCCATTATTAGGATGCTTTGGAGATCCAAAGAAAGGTCTAGCCACGTTGGGATTCCCTAAATTACTTACCCAGATGGCATGCATAAAAATACAGCAACTACTATTTCATATTAATGTTCACCTAGCAGTTTGAAAGAGCTCTGAAAGAGGAAGGTTAACCTTTCCAAGTATCCAATCTCAGATATATTGTAAGGCTATATGACAGTGAAGATGTATCCACAGTAATGATTAAATTTTTTATTCAATCTAATGGAATTTACACTTATCCAATCCTGTTTAATCACTGTTAGCTAAGTGTCATCTCTCTTTATGCAAATACTTACTGTGTCAGTTCAAGTGTAGCTTTTCTAGAGAAGGTCCAAGGTGTTCTCTCAGCTTTATCTTTCGGGATATCGTTTTTATCTTCATACCCCAGGAAATAAAGTGAGAACTTCATAGTAGGAAAGTCAAATTTTTGAAGCAGTCTAAATGGCAACAATTATTTTGAAATAGTAACATAAAAGGGTAGTCAGGTAGCTTGCAAATACACCAAGATGCTTCCCCTATGGAAAAATTATTTCCATGAATTTTTGCTCTTCTTTAATCCACACCTTAAAATAGCTACATTTTAAACTATCAAATAAAAATACTCCAGAATACATTACAAACCTACAAAATTTAAAAGAATCACATGTTTAAAAACCGAACTACCAGTAACTGAATAGAAAAGTCAGTACAAAGGCTTGCATCTTCAGGCTGTCACTCTGTTACTTGACTGTGTTTTCACAGGAAAACCTTTAACCACTTTAAAATTTCACCAAGGAATAAAAAGATTTACTTGGAATCTTACTCATTCTAGAGAGCTCACAGGCACCAGACAAAGTTTTAGAACACAGCAAACATACCTTTAGATGAAATACATTTACCGTTTCAACAGCTACAATAGCTACAATGATAAAATCCCTTTCAGATGTGACAATTTAATCAATTAAAATACATGAAGCATATGTTTTTATGTAGGACATTTAACTGGAACAAGTAGGTATGCAAAATTAATCAAATTTGTTTTTTACATGGTATTTAATTTTATTTTCACTACAATAGAAGTAATTTATTTTACTTTAGTCTGGACTCATTTCAAGATGTTTAAAAAGATAGTATTTTGTTCTGAAATAACTCAAATGCTAAGAATGCACAAAAAGCCAGAACACAAAAACATTCAAAACCACAGAATAAACGTGTTAAGCTACTGTATGGCATCTGGCTCCCAAAAGATTGAGCCTGGACCCTGTCCTCACCCTTTACTGCCTTGTCCTCATGTGACTGGAGGCAGTCATAAGCCGCCTTTGAGAACTATCAGAACAAACTTAATTTCAAGGTTTTTAACAATGACTCCTCATTATAAGCAGAGTCATAAAAGTTACCAGTTAGCTGCAGGCTCACTGAAGAGGAAGGAAGCAAGTTGTACCCTGATAATTAATGACCTATTTAAGAAAAAAAGAAATTTCTAGTCAAGGCCAATATTAGTTCATTTGCAGCTTAGGCATCTACAGCTTACTGCCAGACTGCTCAACTGAGCATCAGCTGATGGGCCAGCATTGTTTATGTAGTTAGACCAATTAGTATAATTACATCCAAAAAAATAATTCTTTTCAGAAGAGCAACTGAAACTTATCACAGCATACAAATTCTACTCACGTCATTCCAAGTACCCTTGTATAAAAATCCAGGGACTTCTTAGGATCCTTTACCCTTAACATTGTCTGCTGAAATATGAAATCCTGTGGGGAAAAAAGGTTTATTCTTTATACATCAGCCAGAATTGAATTATGACTATTAACAAAGATGCCAGTTAGTAATGACTGTAAAACCAGCAGGTTCAGAAGTAACAAAGAGAACTACATTATGTGTAAATAAAACCTTTTGTCCTGATTCTATACATACAGATTTGTGCTAAATAAATGTCTTTGTAACGTAATGTTTAAAACAAGTAAACAAACCCATGAGTGGTATCATTCAATATGTATTAGCAGATGCACCAAAAAAAGGTATCCTTATATTTATTATTCTTTTATGGGGCTGCAGCATACATCAACAACTTCACACATATGCACAACAGACACTTGAATATTCAGTAGTGAGTCTCCTAGGCTCCTGAGCTCATTATTTTTATTATTTCATGGCACAGGAGTTGAACCTCTGTCAAGCTTGATTATATCTTGGCAATAAAACCGGCCTGCAACTCTGCAAGGACTTTTTCTTGAAGGCCTAGGGTAACTATATACCAAGAGACTTGTGAACGACCAAGTGAATTAAAATTGAGTGGTAGAATAGTTGACAGAGGTAACGGGAACAAATCCCAAAAATATGCAATTACAAGATTCTCCTAATAAAAAGCAAAAAGGCTCGGGGCGTTTTGACAGGGTCTTTTTTTGTGCCGCCCAGGCAGGCACTGGCCGAAGCGCCTGGACCGCTCGCTCAGAGCCAGGACAGGCGCGGGTCCGGCCCAGTGCGCCCCGGGAGGTTCGGGGGCTCACAGGGCCCGGCCCGTCCGCCCCTCGCCACGATCCCGAAACCCGCCGGGCCGCCCGACAGACGGGCCGCCAGGGCAGCTCCGTGCCCGGCCACACTTCGCCGCCGCGCCGGAGCCCGGCCCCATGCCGGCCCCCATGCCCCGCACGTCCGCCCGGTGAGGCGCCGTGAGGGATCGGGGAGGGGTGGGCGCCACAGCCCCGGGGCGCGTCCGTCACCCCCAGCCGCCCCACCTTGGTGCTGGCATCCGGCTCCGAGCAGGCGGCGTAGGCTGCCTCGTCCGTCAGCCCGCTGAGTTCCGCGGGGGCCGCCATGTCGGGAAAGGAGGAGGAGGAAGAGGGAAGGCGGTGCTGCGGCCCGCCCCACCCCATCAGCTGCCGGGCCGCTCCCCCGCAAGGATGCCCGAGAAGGGCTGCGGAGGTGCGGGATCAGATCGAAGTCTTGCCAGTTCATCCCTAACTCATTAGCGAGCCCCTCAAGCTCTGAATCAAGCTTTTCCATTTTTGTTTTGCTGTTGGTCAGTAGCTATATCTGCACAGTTATTATTAGGCGTCTATATTGTGAACGTCGTCTGCTTGGCTAATCTTCTGTTTTAAGGAAAAGAAAAGACAGTCCTAAGATGAATGGGCTGTCTGCACGAGAGCCAAGAGTGAAGTCAGCAAAACTGAGCAGTAAATGGGAAAAAGGTAATCCCAGTAATGGGCAATCACGACCACTGACTCCTGCTCAAAACGGACCCCAGACTTAAATGAAAGGAAGATTTGCACCTGTGGACTAATTAGCATTGGAAGTGAGAGATATAACTAGCAAATGCGAGGCTGAGCACTAATTAATAGCAAAGTTATGTAATTTGTTACCGATGAATGCTGACGTCTTTTGAAATTGAAATTTATAAATACTGTAAAGTTTTGATTATTGGGGAGCCACCATTTTGTGCATTGCCACCCAGCTCCCTACTTGGAGCAAACTAGAATAAAAAATAGAAATATCATGCCTCAATGTGTGAATTGATGCTGCACAGGTAACATGCCCGGGTTCAGGACAACGTAAGTACCAAAGGGAAGGGGCTTCCCTGACTGTGTCATTACTTAGCTGGAGCATGGCATGAAAGTGAGGACCTGACGATGCATCCCTCCGGCTGCCACTGGGAGGCCAAGGGTACCACACCAGTGCCAGAGCAGGCACAGCTGATAACCCAGCTCTACTGGAATGGTGCTGCTTTTGTAAGTCCTGTCAGTATCAGGCTCTTTGGCAATCCTGGCCTGTCCTTGCTATCATGCTTACGGGCAGCCTTGGTTTAGTACTCACAGAGGTTGATTTCTGCTTTTGCCTCCAGGTGCTGGGAAAAGATTTCAAGTAGCATTTGTCACAGAATCAAAGAATTGGGCAGATTGGAACGGGCCACAGCAGATCTGTTCCAATCTCCCTGCTCATGTAGTGTTATCCCAGAGTACATGGATTGTGTCCAGATGGTTTTTGAATCTCTCCAGTGAGGGACACTCCACAACCTCTCTGGGCAATCTGTTCCAGGGCTCAGTCACTCTCACATTAAAAACATCCTCATATTTAGGTGGAACTTCCTGTGCATCACTTTCTGCCTTTTATCCCTTATTTCTTGGCATCACAGAGAACTGCCTGGAAACATCCTCGTGGCACTCTCCTCCCACCTCCCCTTTAGATATTCATACACATTGATGAGATCCCCTTTCAGTTGTCTCTTTGCCTTCTGGAATTACTCACTGTCCTTTAGTATAAAAATATAATTTCAGGCCCAAGAGTGAAGGATAACATTTCTCTCAAAAACGCAGAATGAAAACCAGGATTGAATACACTTGGGGGGTGGAATTAAAACTCCACTCGTGTTATAATCAGAGCAAAGCACTTTCGCAGCGCAGAGCTCGGTCCGCGTTACTCAAGTAACTTGCACAGGCGCATTTAACCCCGCCAGCTGCGCAGGCAAGCGGCTCCCAGGTACACCAGAACTTTACGGTGGAAGGACGGTTCGGGTTCTGGGGGTCGAATTTTGGCCGCGCGGGCACGGCGGGCGGGCGCCGTCAGCGGCCTCCGAGCCCCGCGCCCGCGGCTCCCGGGCGGGCGTTGGAGCCGCGGCCGCGAGCCCGGCCCGCTGCGGTTACGGGCTCCGGTACCGGCCCTGCCCCGGCCCCTCCGCCCCGCCGGGAGCAGTCTGCCCGCGGCCAGCACTGGACCGCCCGCTCCGGGGAGCACCGGAGGGCTCTGCTCTGCCGAGGGGCCGAGCCCCGCTGCCCGTCCTGTGAGGAGACACAGCTCCGGTCAGGTCTGTGAGGATCTTCCCCTGCATCTCTCTGCCAAAGCTGAAGTGCAGGGTAAGGTAGCTCAGCTTTGCAGAAGAGAGCCGAAAGGCTGTACTGCCAATGCTTAGTGCTTGGGAATCATCCACTTCTCCTTCCCTCTCTCTAATCCTCCTTCAACCTTCCTAAAATGATGCATGCTGGAAGCCAGACCTACTTTCCTCAAATGAACAGGTCCCGTAGAGAAGGTTTGGGGCATCCTGGAGGGAAGGAAAGGCGTTTTTGACATTCAAGTATGCTTGTTATTCCAGCCGGGAGAAGTGGGAAGATGAACCTCATACAGGTTTTTGAAAAGTGTGAGAATATCGCATGAGCTGCCAAGTATCTTGAGTATAGATTTTGGAGAGCCAGGGACGATGCAAGGATACAATGCATTTTTTAAAGAAAGCTGCAAGAGCCCCACCTCTCCCATCTTGTGCTTTAGGGGAAAGTATCAGCTAAAAGCAAACCAGTTAAAAGACAAGGAAATTAGCATCCGACCTATTCCACTCGAGTGGAACAATCAAGGAGGAAAGTATCACTGCTAGCCTTGTAGGTGACCAGAATTCATTTTTTGGTGGTATGTTTACTTCAAGAAAGAGATGAACACTTTCTGTAGCAGGTGATTGCATGTTTAAAACCATAGAACATCAGCTAATTTGTCACCTGTTATGTGGGCAAAAATAAGGAGCTAGTAATGTACTACCAGGAGTTGTTTTTCAGGTGTTGCTTTTCATGTCAGCCTCACCTTTGATTTTGGTTTCCCAAATCAGATAATAGTGTCAAAGAGAGTATATGGCACTGTTACCGCAGTGGTAGGCTCCCCTTAGGCCTCATATGAACTACTAAGGAATTCTTGATAGTTATCTTGATCCTTGTAAATAGTACACTGAGCAGAATAGCAATTTCTGTGTATGCAAGTCTTTTTGTAAGCTCAGGTGCTGAATTTGGGTATATATTTTAGAAATGAAAATTTAAATAAGTTGTTTGTATTTGAAACCATTTCTATTTCTTAGTAATCAGATATGAACTGAAATTATTTATATTTTAAAACATATTTGTTATATAGATAGGAATTCACTCCACAAAATGCATGTGTATGAAAATTTGTTGTTTAAAAAGTCTCAATCTTCATCTTGACATTTGTAACCTATCATAAAAAATGTATATAAATGTCTGGCCTTTTAAGAACTGGAAGAGGACTTGAGACTATTAAATTTATATACCTGGAAAGTCAGTTTTGCGGTGCTCCTGTCTTCTGGAAAAGGTCTGGATTGTTATAAACATAATCTTCTCTTTTCAAATTTCAGATTTTAGAATGGCGGGGTTACAAAAAAATACTAAAAAGGATTCAATCACTGGAGAAGATGTACCCAAATCTTCTCAACCTGCTCAAGGAATGGAGAGCGTTTCCTCTTCACAAGGATCTCGTTCTTTTGGAAGTCAAACTTTGACTAAGTTTTACCGCCCTAGCGGAGTTCCTAGCCTGCAAAGTTTCAAAACAAGAAAGGTTGTAATTTTCTGATTCTTCCCTCAGATTATTAAATTCAGTTTATATTAATCATTAGTTTAAATATTTTTGGTTTGTTATTGTTTTTGTTTAGACTCAGCCCTTTCACTAAACTATTTCTGGCACAAAGTGAGTCTTTTTTCACATGTTTGTAATATTTTAAAAACTTTAAAGTAATAGAGATCAGAAGCAGGAGATATTAACTGAATAATTTACATTGAAGCAAAGCTGTACTCATCTTAGTTCCTGCAAATATTTACCCATGCTAGATACTTATTTTAAATGGATGTTTTAACCTTTCTGTATTAATTTAATAAATTGAAATTTTGATTGTGAACAAGAAAACCAGTTAATGCCCTGTAAAAATCCTAAAATATAAGTGTACTATTTTTAATGTTTGTTTTTCCTTGACATATGCTCAAATTTGAATTCACATCTTATAATAATACTTAATAATTTTTTCTTCTGTTAGCCTTTGAAAATTTAGGTATTTTTAAAGATTAGGGCATTTTGCAGCAGTACATACAGGACAGTAGATTTCAGCATTAGTTGCAAGTTAAGTAGCGGGTCATTGTTGTGATTACTTTGTGTATTTTTAGTTTGACAGTCTTGTTTAATGTTTTAGGTTCAATATGAAAAAGCAAGAGAAAATCGAAGAGCAAAACTTAATGCTTTATATAAATACATATTTGAAGTTCTCAGTGCCGTTGCAGGCTTAGACTTATCAACTGTGGAAGAAATGATATTGGATGTCCCTACGGTGAGTCTGTTCTGTATGCCTGTTGACTTAAATTATTAGTTGAACTATGTAGCAGATTACCCCTTTGATAGGAAGTGTTCTCCATCATTTTGATGGTTTCTGCCAGAAAATGTGATTACTAAGGCACACAATCAATCTAAAAGGATACCTGACTACATCTTTCAGCTAAGTTTCCTGGCAGATTTGCAAATATCCCCAAGGTTTTTGATTTTGTTTTTTTAATCTTTCTTACCTCAGGTAAACATAAATACTACTGTTATTTTGGCCAAAGGATATCATTTCACATCTACCAGTTTCAAAGTTTCATCCGTCTCAGACTGACTTTATCATGTTCTAATTATGTTCACTTTTCTTTGTTAGGCAAGTTCTCACAGAAATTTCAAAGACTCTGCAAAAACGTGTAACTTATGAAGAAGCATTTTCAAAATTAGGATGTCATTAGTAAGGAAGATGAGAAGGAAGAATAATCCTGCCATTTAAATAAACCATTAAAACCATTTAAATACTATGAAAATGTTTGAAAGACCCACTAAGCAATTTCAGTTTTGACCACTTTATTTCTGTTTGGATATTTAAAGATTGAGTTAAGTGGGTTTGTAGAGTGTATAGATCTCAAACCCGTGGAACTTCTGAAAGCTTTCATTATTTTTGTGTGTTTAGTGTTGTCTTTCATGATGTTTCAGAGTGATTAAACAAACAGGAAGAAACAGTTAAACTGTACTTTTAGTAGTTTATCAAAACTCAGTATGACTCTTGTGAAAAGATAAGGCTAGACTTCTCTGATTGCGTTGTTGTTCTTTGACTGTTGCATCTGATTGAAGTTATTTTTGTCTGTTAAGACAGATTTGACTTTGCATTTAAAACTCACCCAGATAATAGCTCCTTTGATAAAACAAATCCATTCTTAGAACTTCAGTTCTACACTTACAAGAGGAATTTAGCCTTAATCTAAGTTTATGGTTTTGTTTGTTTATTGATATTTTTATATCATAAAACGTATTTAGCCTCATTTGTTTCTTTTTTTTGTGCTTACACAACATAGAGGTGTGCAAAATATTGTCCTTTTTTCACATTTGCTAGATGATATATGATTTTAAATCATTCCGATTTCTTGTATAACTGCTGTTCTACACCAAGTTTGACTAAACCAAACACTTCAGAAATTTAGAAATTTTGGGTTCTTGAGAGGACTTTTTTGTATTTGGTTTTTGTTTGAGTTTTCCTGTTTGTTTATTTTTGTTTGGGTTTGATAGGGTTGGATTGGGGTTTTTTTGGCTGTCACCAGGACCATCTGAAAATTTTTTGTGGTTGAATATTTTCCTGCTCCCAGTTTTAGTTTATTTATAAACAATTTAGGCTGTTGGAGCTGCATCAACATTGTCCCTCAACAAATTGTCATGCAATAAATTCCCATAAACATGTGTTTTTGACATCCATGAGTTAAGTTTTGCCCTTCAAAGTGTTAGCCTGCAAATGTATTCACATAGTGGGTGTGAGAACCACATGGACTTGAAACAGAAGCTCTTTGCAGAATCAGTAGCTGTGGGGACAGTTCACATCTTGCCTTGTAGAATCATAGAAACCCAAAGTTACTGTTTGTCCTCCTCTTCCTCACAAGCTGGAGTGCTTCTTGTAGTAGTGGATTTTTTCCTGCTTTTTGTCACTGCACTTTCAGCACTTTAACAATTTTTTCTTTCACTCTTTTGGGGGTGGGTGTTTTTTAAATGTATTTTTCTCTGTTTTGACCTTGTTATTCACTACTGCTGTTAACAAAAGTGAAATGTACTTCTAGAGCTTTTACTTTTTTTATTTTCATGCAATGTTTTCTTCTCACAAGAATGGCTTTAAATTCTCTTCACCTGGGTGTCACTCATTTTCCCATCACTGTTCTGATTCATCTTTAATATTTGATTATTTTGGGGTAAAAAACCCAAATATGCTCAAAGAAGTACACTACAACAAGAAGTGTATCCTTTGTCCCTGTACAGGTGATGCATCTCCACACATGCTTGCTAAATTTCTGACCCTTTTTTTGTGATGTGGAGGAAACAGGAGCTCTCACTACCATGGCTGAGTCCTTCAGTTGGACACTTCCTATCTTCTCACAATATTTGAGGATAAACATTGCAAGCCAACAAAACTTCAAACAGTAGCATGGTCAAATTAGTTTTGCACGTCTTAAAGGCACATAAAAATATTTTGAGTAACATGTATTCACTCTTTGATTTAACAGTTTGATCCCTTTGATTCATTTTTTGCCAAGGGAGGAAGAAAATCATTGAAAATTTTTTATCAAGAAGGAAATGCACGAGGAGCAGGTAAATGTTTAGCAATAGTAATACAGGCAGTATAACAGTGCATTCTATCGTTCATTTTGTTTGAGGTTTTTCAGAGTAAAATCTGTTTTTGCTTGTTCAGAATTTTGCAATGTTTTGCTCTGATGACTGAAAATTCATATTTTGCATGCTTGCTTCAAGTCAAATTGTTTACGAAAAAAAAATCTCAATTTTAGCCATTCCTGGAAGAAAGACTATTAAGTGTTATCCTGAAATACTGAATTGGTTGTGACTTTTTCATACATGAGTTTTACCCACAGTTCATTAGAAGGCACTTTCATAAAACCTGTCTCTGAATTTTCATAAATATTTGAAATTTTTCAGGTTTCACATGCATGGTAGAGAATTAGAATGTAATGTCTGAAATCCCTAATGATTCATTAATTGTTCTGTTACTTATTTATATTGAGCTATCAAATTGCATAGGAATGTATCCACAGAGGACCTGAGGCCATCTTGTAGTCTCTATTTTCTCACTTAGACCTGACATCTTTTTAGGTAGGATAAATGAAAATAAAGTACCTTAGTCACCAGCAAATTGTTTCAGAACTATGGGCCTGAGCAAATTCCCCTTTCAGTGTATTACAATGTACCCCAATAGGTTTGTAAGATATATGTTATACATTTAGTGTAGTTTTCTTATAGTGTGATTAATTACAGTTACAAATTATTCTGGATTTTGTTCTCAGACAAAAGAAGAAAATAAATTATTTATATGTTCAATTTTATTCCCTTATATTGATTTAAACCATTTCATAATACCCTCATTTTTAAAAAGAGTCATACCTATGAAATTCCTTTTCAGAGTGTGGTCGGATAATTCCAGGTGTTGAAAAAGGAAGTAGAATTTTGCAATTTTATGTGGAGAAGACACCAGACAAGATAAAAGGACTCTGCTTATTTTTTGTTCGCTGTAAGAATGACACGTCCATAAGTGACAAAACTATACATGAGGTATTCTCTCATATATTTAAAAAATTAAAAGCTCTAAAAGCAGCTATTTTTTGTTCCATTATTTTTTTCACTGTGGTCATGTAACTAAAGTTACTAGTAACTGCTTTGCTCTCCATTTTGGGTAAACAACAAATAGCTGAATCGCTTCAACAAATACTTGTGAATTTAATGTCTTACAGGATTCTTCTTAAAGAAATAAACATGAATTTCTCATTCTACTTGATATTTTTCAAGACAATAAAGCTGCTAAGTATATTTTAATTGTGATCAAAATCCCTAAACTGCAAGGAAACACTGAGAAGACTATATTGTAAATACCGGGAGACAAAAAGTTTACCTGTACCTTTCTGATTTATGTGTTCTGATAAATAAAATACAAAATACACATTTATCCTGTGTAAATTATGTGGCATAAGATTTCTGCTTTACAAGACAAATTCTTACATAAATGTGGGCTTCATTATTGTTCATAGCTACATGCCTTAGGATCTGGGCAGTGCTTAAGGGACTGTGGATTGATAACTAATAGTTTTACATATGCATCTTGTAATTAGTATTATTTCAAATTCTTCAGACAGAAAATCCATTGTTAGTTTACATGCTTTGTATTTTGTATTAAAGTATTCCATTCCTTTTGAGGAGTAAGAAGATGAAAGAGAAAAAACACTATTAGAAGTAAGATACAAGGTCTGTTTTTATCAAGAGCCTCAGTATTGGTCATAAATATTACTTTTCCATCAGATACTTTCCCAATTAATTCCAAATGCTGAAGGGATAAAGGAAGGACATTCATGTTCTAGGAAGTTTGTTATATGGTGTATGTTAATACTTTCTTAGTTGAAGGACGTTTAAAATACTGGAATATTAGAAATAGTCAGACCTTGTAAAGTTTTGTGTAGGCGAGTAGGAAAACATTTAACTTGATTCAAAGTAATATGTATTTAGTCAGATAATTGCTTCTAATATAATTTCAGATAAGGACATTCAGAGAGTGTTTTGCTACTTGCAATTCATGAATTAGTACCTAATTGTGGGTGAGGACATTTTTCTACCATTTAAAAATTTCCAAGCTCTGTGTGATAGATAAATAACTGATGTAACAAAAGCATAACCCGACAGCTTTTTAAAACTGTGTTAAATAATTGTTGACTTTCCTTTTCTATTGAAAGTGCTATCTTATGGGCACACTGTAGGTGTCTCATGTAGTGATTTTCTCTCTTTAAATTAAAGTTTTGTTTGGCATATTGGAGGGCTTTTATAAAAATACGTTGAACTTATAATACTGTTTCTACTGTAAGTTACTGCTTTGATAGCCATAATGTTTTTACACTCCAGGAAGTTTCCTTTGGTGTTTTGGATGCCTCTGATGGACTCCTACCTGGTGTTAAAGATGTAATAGAAAAGGTTTTTCTCCCTGCTATCCTTGAAACAAGTAATTGGGGTAGTTTAGGTGAATCCAAAGAGGATACAAAAGACAAGAAGAAATTTGTGGAAACAATTAAGAGATACATTTCATTTTTAGGAGGTAAGCATTGCTTTTAGGAAACAAACTAGAGGAATTCTGCTTAAGGATTTCCATTTAAAGGCAGTAGTGCATAGATGGAGAACTTTTCACATTCTGCAAGGAAAAATAAAATTATTAGTTACTTGCATAATATATACATGGGTGGATTATTTTCTTAACAAAATAGTGACACGTTGCTTATAAGGAGTATCACTGCATTTAAGATCAAATATTTCTGCTTTATGTGAGTGCAGTAAATTGCTATTACATAAAACAAGACTGACTAGAGATGTATATTTTCAAATTGAAATTACTTTGACTGGGGGAAATTTATTTTAAAGTCTTAATTGGTTCTATATTGTAATTGCCCTTTTCTCAGGTGCTGCAGCAAGCATTGAAGGAACAGTTGAGTTGGAAAAAATAGATTACATTAATTTTTCTGAACTCCAGACCTTCGATAAAATAACTGCAGCTGCTGACAATTATGACACAGTTCACCAGCTAGAAGAAGTACTTATGATATGGTATAGACAAATTGAACATGTAAGTTGTTCTAACACATCAGTTCAGCATGAATGTGGATAAATATTTATAAATTATATGTGAGACTTGCCTGAAATTAGCCAAAGGCTTCAGCTGCATCTCCACCCGAATTAAGAGAAGTGCTCTGTTTCTATTCACAAGTGAAGTTAAGTTGAGTGGATAGTCCTTATGCCTTGGAATTTACAGTCTAGCAAGAATAAGAGTTTCTGAACACTTAATACAGAAATAGGAGGAAGAGAATGGAGGGTTGCAGGACAAGTAACACTGCTGAGGACAACATATGCATATAGAGCACACCTAACTGTACATTACCTGTTAAGTTTCTGCTGCCACTTTTGGTGGGAAATACTGCTTTTAAAAAGATTTTTGATCAGGCCCAGCAGGGCATGCTTTATCCTGTGTAAGTCTTGCATGGTAAGGTCTCAGTTATGCAAGATATTAGTGTCTGACACTTCTGTGAAAAAACAGAGACTCCGTCAAAATATGAATCTGTGTAGGGCAGGGACATGCTCTATTTGTAAGGCATATTATATTTAGTGTGTTTAGCTCAATAGAAGGAAAATGTAAAAGACATGTAAAAAGAGCTGACTGCACATTTATCAACATAAAAATGGGTAAATTTATGACTGATATTTAATACTTTTATTAAACAAGTTCTCGAAGTTCTGGACAAATTACATTTGGTGCATTTCAATTCATAGATTCTGGTTAAAGACTTTTCTGTATATGCTGATATTCAGCCAGGATATGACAGCAGTTGAACATAAGTATTAATTGCCTTAATTTCAGTTTAAGATTATGATCAAGTGCAATTCACACTTAGAAAGCTTTTCCAAATGGGAACAATTTTCATGTGTCAGTAACTGCAAGCTTGTTCCTTTTTCCTCATAAGCATTTATTCTCTATAATGACTTGTCTATTCACTGTAGTAGACATTTGATTCTTTTTTTTTATTTTTTTTAAATTGGGTTTCAGGTTCTCATTGAGAGCAAACAGCTAAGGAGAGAAGCTAAGGATTCAGGTCCACTGATGGAACTGGAGAACTGGAAATACATGTCTGCTAAATTGAACTTTATTATTGAGCAGATCAAAGGACAAAACTGTAAAGCCGTTATTAATGTTCTGAAAGTTGCACAATCTAAAGTATTAAAGGTAATTATTTTTTTCTTTTTTATGCTGTTTTTTGCTATAAAGATTATTCTTTGGGGTTTTTTTTTATTTTTATTTCATCTAAGAGAGATTTGCTGAGGAGAATTAAAAGAGGAAAATTTAGATATGTTGCTGGTGTGCTGAATGTATCTAGACAAAGTACAAGACATTTCAGGGATACAGTCAAAAATGAACATAAAATACATTAGTTGTGTAAAAAATACAAAAAATTAACTTTTATTCCCTGCTTTGACAAGGCCTCTTAAAATTCATTTACCAAAGTTTACTTCTGGCAAGTAAGTGCAAGTTAAACAAATAGTTCACTAATTATGAAGATTTTCACAGTTCTTTTTTTCCCACTAGACATGGCAAGAATTAGATGCTAAAATCACAGATGCAGCAAATGAATCAAAGGATAATGTGAAGTACCTAAAGACACTTGAAAAAGTTTGTCAGCCACTTTATTCCACTGATGTTGTAAGTAGGCCTTTCACCATTCTTTATGCATTTAGGCATTTACATAGAGATCCCAGAGCAAAATAAATTTCCCTTCCTCATATTTTCTTAAAAGTAATTTTTTGTAGCTTACATTTCTAATCTTCTTGATTTTTTCCTAAAAGCTTGGCAAGCTAAATGTTGAAGCATTATTTTATTATGTATTTAATAAAATATAGTATTTTGAAATATGCATTTAGTAAATAAGCATAAATACATATGGTTGTCTAATAAGTCAGTCCTGCTGCTGGTATTATTTTTAAACCAGCTACAAAAATCTCCAAAAACATCTTCCCCTGAAAATTCCATGTGTCAATGATCAGATAACTGTAACCAAAGTACCAAAATTTCAGTTATATAGAAAATAATGAAATCTTATGAGGTCCTAAATGGGCAAACCATTTTTTTAATATAGAATACAGTATTATCTGCTTCTATTTGCCGAAGTACCTGCTAGTTAGAATTTAGACAATTGGTTGTCCAGGTACACCATTCAGTGCTAGTTCAAGATAGTAGTTATTTGGTATAATAACTGTGAATTGTTATTGCAGGTGTATTTTTTCTAATGTTTATTGCAGAATAGGAAGAAAGGAGTAAATACCCTAGAAAAATAGTGCTCATTCCCCTTTGTTTTTGAGTCCTTCACGTTTTGGTCCTCTATGCCTCCAGCAGGAAGTGCTGCATTTCTTTTGAATATCTGGCAGTTTAGGATCCTACTACAAAGGTCTAACTGAGGGCAAGCAAAAGGACTTTGATAATTTATGGCATAGAGCTAATATTGCCTGGAATAGTATAGCAGGCAAGCATGATAAACAGTATCACTAAGCTGTTTACCTTCAGCTCTTCAAGATATCACTAGAGGGTGCCAGGTACCAGGCCATAATGATGAGCTACTTCATAGGTGTTACGAAAATAAAAAAAAATAAAATTCTTTGTGTCATAAACATTAGTGGGTGAAAACCCATTGAAGAGTTCATGATTTTACTACTACAGGATAGTTAATTGAGTTCTTTGTGTAGTCTGGAACAATTTGGGTACATATGAATTTCTGTTTCATCATGTTATTCAGCTTAAAAAACAGTGATTTCCAAGCTAAATAAATCCTGTTTTAAACAGACTTTCATTCTGTGTAGAGTTGCATTTAGTATCTGGTATGGACAAGTCTTTTATATGTTAGTGAATAAGGAATGGCATACATGTGGATTTATGGTCATATTGGGTGTGTGCATAAAATATGGCATTTAGTATATGCAGTATCACACAGTGACATTTGTGCTGAAGTAGGTTAATATATGAAAATTCAGACTGAACGTTTAACTCAGGCTTTGAATCAGAGAAATATCTGATTCAGTCCACTATTCAGGGTTTTATTTTTTGGTTAAGGATTGAAAAAGAAAACCTATAGACTCAGAATTTCCTGATTCTATTTCAAGAATGGTGTTGGTGATGAATAATATGGACACAGATAGTTGTTTTTATACTATATAGCATTTATTTCACACTCTTGCTAAATGCAAATGTCTTTTATGTCTATTCACAGTATGAGTTTGAGTTTGCAACTCAAAGTTAATTACAGGAGCTTGGCTTCTCCATTGAAGGGTGTCAGCTAAAATTACTTTCCTGATGTTCTGAATTGCAATTTTGATGAGTCCATGATAATGTTAATGAATTATAACGTTTTAGATTTTTTTTTTTTCCCCACCATGGAGTGGGAGTATTTGAGCTACTAAGTACTTTTAATGCCACAGTATGATTTTAACACTGATTTCACAAAATACGTGAAAGATTTAGATATTTCATATGATTCTTGAAGGAATTAGGCATTTGGTTAATGAAACTAACATTTTGACAGTTATTTAATGAGTTTTCTGAAGTGTCTGAATGAAACACTTTATGTAAAGATTGTTATCACAATGAAAGTACATTAGCAGCCTCTCCTGAAGGGAAAAAAAGCATCCATCACAGATAATTGCTGTCAGAAAAAATGCTTCTTATTGCACCAAAGAATGCAACCTTTACATTTTGAATCAGTGTTGAATTTTGTTCATCAAAATAGGATATTACTATCATTGTATCTTGCAACATCTTTAATCTGATTTCTTAGCCTGTTATAAAACTTAGCCATTTATTGTTCTTCTTAGTTGATGTTTGAAATCTTATTGAGCATGGTTAGTCCTTTTCCATAAGAACTTTTGGTAAAATGCCATGACACTTTAAAGTCTGATTTATGTGACTTACAGAAATATATGATTTAGAAGTTGTCAATAGAATAGAAACATAGTTGCTAAGAATAGGAAATAATTTTTTTCTTGAAACTCTGCTTTGAGGCATTAATGACACAGGGAATTCCAAACTTGGTAAAGTCTGTGCAAATGATTCACCGTGTTTCAAAATATTACAATACTTCTGAGAGAATTACATCATTGCTTATAAAGGTAAGTTTATTTACTTACAAAATAATAATTACAAAAATTGTGTGACTTTCCAGAAGAAAAATTAATTTTGCTTAAATCAGTAGAACATTTGTTTAAAAATGATAGTAAATAGTGAGGTTCTGCATTGGAAAGGAAGAGAACTCTGTTGATCATGAGAGGATTAAACTTGGATTACAGACTTCTCTTCTGAAAGGAACTTTGTTTATTCTTGGTTCATCAGTGTTAATTTTTTAATATTCTTGATTAATCTTCTGATCTGAGTGAATCTGATCAGCTGTTTCCTAAATCACAGAATCCTCAAAGGATTTTTTTCTCAGCCTCCAAGACCTAATGGCAAATGGCTGTCAATCTGGCTAGGGTGTTCCTCCAAAAAGTGTGAAAGATAAAAGGTTCCTGTTTTCCGAAGCAAGTCATACTTGAAAAGTTAATTGAATTTCAGATTATGAACTTTCGCTCCTTGAAGAGAAAATTAACACTGGCTTTGTGTTTATACCAATGTCTTTTACAGAATCCAGGTATTCTCTGCATGAAAAGATGGTTTGTATAATGGTTTTATGGAAAAGAAATCATTCATAGCTAAACCACACACCTGCAGTAAGCATTTAGAGGAAATTCACAGTAGACCCTCATTACACAGACACCCTTTTTGTTTCCTTACGCCATGGGGTTCATCCTAAAATTTTGTTACATTTCAATTTGAAGTAGGATATTAAGAAGTATGTGCCCTTTTGAATCTCTATCTGCTCATAGCTGTGGCTGTTTTCTATATATCATGTTAGGTATATTACCTGTCATATAATGGGCCTTTGTATGTTTATATATTGACTCTTGCTACTGTCTATTATTAAATGGTCTAAGGGAGTATTTCACTACAGATGCTTCACTAATGAAGCTTGAAATAGCAAGGAAAAAAAATCTATTTTAATCCAGTTGTTTAAGGTCCCTATTTACTGTTTGTTTCCATTTCCAGTGATCATTAGAACTGACACTAACTTCATCGGTAATTTTCTGAAAGTTTGAGGCTGCTTTTTGTATGGCAGTTTCCAGTCTTTTTTTCAGTTAGGGATACTTAAGACCTGCTTTACAGTACTCTCATGTCAGTGTTGCCTTTTTCCCAACCCAGAAATGAAACTCAGGATAATTTTAGTAAGGAGGTAATATAAAAGAGGATCTTTAATGAAGGCCTTCAGAGGGAGTTATGGAAAGATGTCTACAAAAGCCCACCCCTGTGGGGCTGAGAACACATTTATAGGTTTCAGGAAATAAGCATAATAGATAAAAAGTGCCAGTTAGGAGAACAAGTGGTGATGCAATTTTCCCTCAGGTCAAGCCCCTTCTCTGGAGCCCCTCCTTCATCACTAGTCGTACTTTGTCCATGAGAATGTATCTCGAAGAGCTGTTCTCAGCCTTGGTTCCCAGGAAGAGCCAAGATAGCACAGGGGTCTTGTACCTCCCAGGGCTTGGAGCTCTGGAATTTGCTTTTTCTTTCTGCTTAAGGAAAGGCCATGGAAAAGTTCTGAAAAAACTAGCTACTAATACAGTATGTGACAGGGTTACAAATATATGTGTGAACAATATAGAGAACGTATAAAAGAAAAACAGCAAAACCCAAACAGCATCATCAAAAGAATTGTTTTGAATTGTTCGTATTATTTAATGGATAAAAAAATTGTCTACCTGTAACTGCTCTCTGTGGTATGTCTTCTATATCTGTACATACTCCTCTCTCTCTTTCTGTCATTACTAACTTGAGATTTTTGTGATTGAGAAGTAGAAGAATTTTTTTCCTTTTTATAGCCACATGAAATTAAGGTAAAGACATACTGCTAGGATACAAAATTGATTAAGGGCAGTCTTTAAATAGGTGCTGCAAAGTGTAAAGACAATAATGTAAGTGAAGAATAGTTGGAATTCAATTAATTCTTTTTGTTCTTGAATTTTGATTGATGACATTCTGTGTTTATGTATTACTGAATTTACAAGACTTGCAAATATATCCTGGGACTTACATATACTTCTGGGAGTGTTCTCAGAGTTTTCATAGGATGTTTGTTGTCTATATTGCGTATATTTTTTAGCCACTATTGTTTCCAAAAGTGAAATTTATTCCAAATATGATAATATTAACACAGAGAATTTTATTAACTTTTGTGGAACAGGCAAATTTACTGTTAATCTTAAAATTACTGTTAAACGTTTTTCATTTGTCTGCCCTAGGTTACAAACCAGATGGTCACAACATGTAAAGCATACATTACAGATGCTGGCTTGAATCGACTCTGGGATCAAGAGACACCAGTAGTCATTGGAAAAATCAATGTTTGTATTTTGATGTTTCATTATTTACATGTCAAACCTATTTACCTGTTGATATCATAAGGAAGTCCATATCAATATGTGTCAAGTGCTTCACACCTGTTGGCTTTTTTTATTTAATGATGCTTTGAATATTTTCCTAATTCTTAGACCATGGGCATTATTGAAATTACAATGGCTTCATCTTTATCGGTGTGGTCTGTCACTGACCTGGGAATTGGCATCTTTGCTTTACGTGCAACCAAGGAATTAATATTCCACATTTTTCCATCTTGAGGAAGAGGGGCTATGGAGGAGGGTATATAGCTCTGATTTGGTACCATCTTCCTCTACCATGGAAAATCTGATATTTGAATAGACCCTGACTTTGTTACAGTAGTTCCTTTCCGTACAAGATTTCCTTGGCATACCATGAAAGATCAATGTTAAGATAGTCTTCCTCTTCTTCATCTGTGGTGTCCTATTAAGAACAAATTAAGTGAATGCAATATGCTATGGCAAAATATATGCAGCTGTGGGAACACTGACTGCCAATGTTAACTTCATTTCCACCTTCTCCTTTTCTAGATCTCAGTAACTGAATTCCTATCTTCCCCCAAAGGGATAGAATACAGGGGAAGAATCACTTCCATAGTTCTGCTGGCCACACTATTGCTGGTAGAGGCCAGGATGCCACTGGCCTTCTTGGCCACGTGAGCACACTGCTGGCTCTTCTTGTTCAGTCTGCCATCAGTACCTCCAGGTCCCCTTCTGCCTGGCCCATCTCCAGCCACTCTGTCCTCAGCCTGTAGTGCTGCAGGGGGCTGTTGTTGCCAAACAACAAAGTGCAGGACACAGCACTTGGTCTCGTTAAACATTGCTGGATTCAGCCCATTTATCCAGCCTGTCCAGGTCCCTCTGCAGAGCCCACCTACCCTCCAGCAGATAGACACTGACACCCACATCTGCAAACTGGCTGATGGTGGACTTGATCACCTCATCCAGGTCATCAATAAAGATATTAAATAGGACTGGGCCCAACACTGATCCCTGGGGACACCAGTAGTAACTGGCTGCCAACGGGATGCAACACTATTCATCATCACTCTCTGGTTCACTGTACTGTACTGCGGTATGTTTGTTCGTATGTTGCAAACACTTTTTTCAGATACTGAAAGAAAACCTCTGCATTTAAGTTGTTGTTGCCTGTTGATTGAAACCAGTTTAAGTGATAGCTAATGGCTTTGGAATGTCAATAGATTTGGGTTCTCTAGACCCTCACTCACAAGCATAATAAATATGGTATTTATTCCTTCACCTTTTAGGAATGCATACATCTGTTGAAAGGATATCAGAAATGCTTCCATGAATCTAGGGAAGAGACTTCAGAACATCTAGGAGAAAAGGCATTGGAAGTATCAGAAGTGTACATTTTTGGAAAATCTGAAGCTTTTTGTAGGAGATTAGAAAAAGTGAGTATATTGAGTGCTGTTATTACTGGTAAAGAAGTGTCTCTCCAGAGAACAGTGTAAAAAGTTGATGCTTGCCAACATACATTTTTTTAATCATCTTTTAAAGGAGTCTATAACTCTCCATTGAGAGAATTTAGGCACTTCCACAGAGCAAGTCATTCCAATGCTTGATGCTATTACCTCACAATTGCCTTCTCAGCTTGCTAATTTATCTCTTTTAGTGTGGAGAGAAATAACCTAATTGATCTAGACTTAGATCATTATTTGAAGAGGTTTAAAATTATGTGGAAAATAACAAACTTTTGCTTTTTTTGAATGACATTAAAAACTCCTGTTTACTGCCAAACATTCTTGCTAAAATTCAAACAGTTCCTCAGATGATTCTGCTGCTTGGTGTGGTCTTAACATTTAGCTTGGTAATGCATTGAAGGGATTTTAAACTAACATTCTTGAGTGGAAAAGGTGATAGGTGTTTCTTCGTACAGAATAAGGTCAGACAAGGGATAAGACGATAATCATCACAAGGCAGGAATTCTGTGAGTCTTTGATGTACTTCTTCATCACTCAATATACATACTAATCTGTAGGGCTGGATTTTTTTATTCTTGGAGATATCTTTTTGTCATCAGTATGTGTATGCCATGTTCATACTCCTTTTTCCATGTAATCCTATTGGATCTAGCAGTAAAACATAAAATCCCTCTTTATCATTAAGAAAAACAAAGACTATTTTACTTCGTGTTGAGTCGTGATGAGAACTGATGTTGAAAACTGAATTAACCATGCTTCAATTATTGAAGATATTTGACTCAGAAACAACATATTCGTAATTGAAATAGCTAGAGGAGTGGCTGTTGCTTATCTTATTTTACTAAGGTTCTAGTTTATAGAGGAAATAACAAAGAATTCATTATGAGCATTAATATAATATCTTTGTTTCAGATAATGAAGATGATAGCCATAGAACAGAATTTTAATGCACTGACTCAGTGTGCAGTTGAAGGTATAGATCTTATGGCAGTAAAATTCAAAAATATCTACCACATTTTTCAAAAGAAGCCATATGATACCCTTGATCCAACAGTAACAGAATTTGATGTGGATTTTGTGAAATTTATGTCAGAAGTTGAACGTTTAGAGGTAAGTAATATTATGACATATTATAACTTACTTGGGAAATAATCTATCGAATCATTAAGACTTGGATTGGGAATAGGCTAAATTGCTCTTCTAAAGAGCATGGAGTTTATGTTTGTCTGGAGGGAGGGTTTTTCCATTCCTTCTCCTTCTTTCAAAGGAAGGTGTAAAATATATCAAACAATGCTCACAGATGAGCTCTGCAGCCAAAATGACAAAAATTATGAGACCTGAGAGAATGATCTATGTGGAAGTTTTTTATTAGCCTGAAGAATGTGGTCAGATTTTGGGCAGAACAAAGCTGCAACTAATTTGTTTATTTCATAGAATTGTATGATATTTTAGATATTATTTGACAGAAACTAGGTATTTATTAATTATATTAAACATGGCCTGATGAAGGCCGCTATTTTGTGCTTTAAGTAGTAACAATTTCGAATGCTACTATGTTAAGAAAATACCATCAAAATACTGTTCTCTGACCTGAAAAACCAGACTGAGTTATCTATTCTTCAGATACAGCTACAGAATTTTATGCGTACCTGTTTTCGGAAAATTTTGTCTTCACAGAATTCACTTCAGTTACTTCAAAGGTATTGGCAATTATGTCTTAAAATATTTTAAAATAACTTTAAATTACTGATTAGCACAACTTAAACAGCCTGGCAAATTTTAGAACAAAGGGCCTGACTGAGAGTTTTTCATTACTGATATTCTGAACCACATAACCATGATAAAATATATTTTTTATCTCAAGGGAATAAATATATTCTGTTTCTTAATTTCATTAGAGTATTTTTATACATAAGAGGATACTAAAGGAAAAGCCTAAAACATACTAAGCAACAACAACCAAAATACCCACCAGGGCAGAAATTTTCTACTTGTTTAAACTTTCTTAAAGCAAAAAAAGTTTTCCAGATTCAAAAGAATTTCCTAGATTTTTGCTTATTTTACTTTATGTAATGTTCATATACCTCAAAATAAATTAAAACAACTATTATTTTAGAAATGTTATTTTTGGGTATTAATTTTTAATACAGGTTTCAAAATCTGAATATGCCATGCCTTGAAGAAGAAATAGCATACACAGTTGGTTGTATTCTTCAACATTATGTAGCAGAACTTGAAGCTACTAAAAAGGTATTTGATTCCCTTTCTGTAAGTTGTAAACACTGTGTTAAAATAGGAGCAAGCATTTTGTAAAATAGGAGCAAG
Source organism: Cyanoderma ruficeps (assembly GCA_008694505.1). NCBI lineage: Eukaryota > Metazoa > Chordata > Aves > Passeriformes > Timaliidae > Cyanoderma > Cyanoderma ruficeps. The sequence continues at coordinate 14,822,468 of VZDJ01007749.1, forward strand.
CATTTTATTAGGAATAATTTTTATTTATTCTGCCTATTTCACTAATTTACTCCCAATTCTCAATTTATCTTACTTCTGTTTTCCTGTTACAGAAAAGGCCTCAGTGGGTGGACTACACAATATGCATAATTGCTCTTGAAGGCAAATTTGCCATCACAATTTTACTTTAGAACCAAAATATTTTCTGTTATTCTTTCATCAATTAAATTTAAAGAAGCATGTTCTTTGCTGGATGTGTACATTGCTTGCATGTACGTTTTAGATTTGTATTAAATGAGGTTTTCACAGTTATTTTGCATTTATAAGTAGCTATTGTCAAATGCTGTGGCAGCATAAAATGCATGATATATAGGTGAATTTATGTTCATTATAAAGTAATTTTTCATGATTTTTGTGGTGCACCCTGACTGAAGTATAAATGAGAATTAAGTTCTGGGAACTGCTCATATCACTTGACTGTAAACTTTTACTTTGTCTGTAAAATAAACATCTGCATCAGAACTAGATGTCCAAACTTCCTTTCTGTTCAAGAGAAAAAGAAAAAAAAATTACTCTAGAGTGAGTTAATTTGATCAATTTTATTTTTTAGTGTCCTGAAGATTTAAATAATTCCCTCCAAATGACCATTTTTCTTCAGTGAATATAAAGGGAATCTGGAAAACCAGACTGTTGAAAAGGTTTTTTTGAGATGTTAACATTTTGTAAGATCAATGATAGAAGTTTACACAAGGAGTCAATATCTATAAACTCTGCACTTACTAGAAATTTTTTCCTCCAAACAGTGACTTAAAACGGTAGCCTATCAAAGCTGCTCTGAACAACGCTTTATGGTGTCCTTTCAATACCTGCACACTGTACATAACAATCCCTGAACCCCTAATTACTGGCTTAACTAGATTAACAGATTTTCAGCAGCATTGCTTGCTTAAAAAAAAAAATCATGTAGCCCACTCTTAGCTGCATTTTCCCTGGCAAAAGAAAAATAGGTACATTTACTGAGAGGGTTTCATCCAGGTGAGTTCCTCTCAAGGTCACCATGAAGCTCCTTGGATTTCTTTGGTCGGGTCTGTGCAGGAGACAGGGTGGAGCTAAGAAGTCATGCTAGTTGGTAAAAAGTTGTGTCATCAGAGTCTGCGTTGTCACAGCCTGAGTTGGCATGCCTAAAGCTGGGTGGATACAAATACTCCTTTCTTCTGTCAAAGAACGTGTCTTGATTCTACTGACTAGTTCTAACTATTTATTTATCTCTAATACTTATTAGACATTACTAGATTTCCTTTTATCTTTGCACAGCAAGTTATTTCTAATAAAAAGTTGCTCCTACTGCAGTGCTGGTTCTAAAGTGATTGAATACTTTGTCAATGCAAATTTTGAACAGTATAATATTAGGCCTTTTTTTTTTTCACTGTAATGTAGCCTTTCACTGAGCAGGGGACATTTTTTCTCATCTTGGGCACACATAAAAGCATGGGCTGTGTATCCAGGAGTATCTACATGCATTTTGATTAGAAGTTAGTAGAAAAGTGCATATCATAGCACTAAATTATCCTGATTTGGAAGGGACCCACAAGAACAATTTAGTCCAAATCCTGAAAAGTTATCTAATAGTCAGATATGTGTGTTTGAAGAACAGCATTGATGTTTCTACTCAGGAAAAAGCTCTCAGTTAACAATCTATCTTGGGCCTCTCCTGAGGCCAGTTCCCAAGCATTGGAGGAAAAACCCCACAAGGATTCTCCTGACACTACTTCCTTAAACAGTTTGCTTTCACAGCAGATGGCTTCAAAGTCAGGTGTCAGACGTGATCCTGAATACTGGCTGCTCAGCCCCGGGGTTCACAATGCCTCTTGGTGTACTCAGGGCTCTGTCATATGTAAGCACAGCTGAGAAACAGCATGAGATAATGGATACAGGAGAGGTACCAGCATTGATATGTGCGCATCTTTGAAGTGTACCAAGTCAGGGAAGAAATACATTTTTCTCTCCATGAACTGTTGTGTGACACCATGTGAACTTAATCTGTTAGGAGGAGGAAGAAATTGTGGTACCAGAGACAACAGTTTGGCATTTCAATAGATTTTTTAAATACATGTGTTAAATGATATTGTTCTTACTTATTGTAGCTTTACCAAACTCAGAAAGATGACCCTCCTCTTGCTCGAAACATGCCACCTATTGCAGGAAAGATATTGTGGGTGAGACAGCTATTCAGAAGGATAAATGAACCAATCAGCTATTTCCATGTAAGTTGATGTGCCAAAAAATTAGGTGTTTTCTGTGAACTGTCTTACTTCAATAGAGTGATCATAAAGTTTCTAGTTATGATTATATCACTTGTTATGTGCTAAGTAACTTTTTTTTTTGTATGTTTATGGTGCTCTTCAGTAACCCTGTTGTAGACCCAGGATGTAGTGTTGGAATAGAACAGACTAGACAAATTGAGTTGAAAATAACCTTGAAGAATTCTTGAAATGTTTGAGTGATTCTCCTACAAAGCATCTAGGGTCTATGCCAAGTTAACTTCTATGTGAGAGATGTTTTCACTTTCCTGTTTCCCTCAGATGTGAATAATGACCATCTAAATCTGTTCCAAGGCAAACAGGCATAAATACCATTACTGATTAAAAAAGGGAACTTTTTATAATAAATTTTCAATTATTCAATTTTGAGTAGAACTGAGTATCCATTTCACTGTGATTTGCAGGTATTTATGACAGTATATTGAAGTAATTGCTCTTACTGATGTTAAATATTTAGTATTTATTCCTTACAAGTTCTTACTGACTTTATTGCCCTTTTATTTGAATCATAAATATTTGACACAGTTTTTAAGAACTCCATCAGTATTACTCGTAGTATTAACATACACTATGTATAGACAAAGTTAAATTGAAAAAAACCCAAGTGGTATGGGCGGTTTTGGATATAGTTTTAATTAGAATGTACTGTGTTTTAATAGAAACATTCAGATATCTTGGCAAGTCCAGAAGGTAAAGCAGTTGTTCAATCATACAACAAACTTGCGTATGTTTTGGTGGAGTTCGAGGTAGTCTATCACGACGCATGGATGAAGGAAATTTCACAATTACAATATCGTAAGTAACTAAATACATACTTGCTTCTTTAAATTGTTGTTGAATACTAAATTAACATAAATCAAGTCAGATAGTTGTCTTAAGCCTCAGTTACCCTTAAAATGTGCAAGTTAGCCATGATCCAATTAGCAGGCTCAGTAATGCAATCCCAGTGCCTTACTGACCTTGATTCTTGGTTTTGATGCAGAGGATTGCAGATTTGGTGCACTGTTCGACAGATGACTGCAAACATTAGTGACATAAATTTAAGATACACATAACTTTGGTATTTAAATTCTCTACATGTACTATTTAATAATTCTTTCTGTGTTTTTTCTGGTATAATAATTCATAAGATTGTATTGCCCCTCTAAGACGAGTATTACTTAATATCTAGAAATGTTTGATATTCAAGTGTTGTGTTTCCTGGTCCTCAAAGAATTAATTTCATTATTTTTTAACCTGGGCTGAGAAAAATTATAACACAAATAAGACCGGGTCTGAGGCTTGTTTAGTTAATGAAGAGAAAGGCAGAAAGTTAATATGAGGGAAGTCAGTCATGTATTTTCTTTAACTGAAAACAACATGAAGCTGTTTCACAAGTAGCCCTACATAATTAATCACTATATTTTAGTATTAGAAATCTGGATTTCATAATAATTTATAGAATTTAAGTGTTTTTTTGACTTAGAAACTGATACTAGAATGTCTTTACAGCCTTACAATCCACGATACTTGTGCGTCATCCTACAACTGAGCAGTTCCTGGTTAATTTTGATCCCCAAATCCTAGAGATTGTGCGAGAGACAAAATGTATGATGAAGTTGGGTCTGGAAGTACCAGAGCAAGCAGTAAAGATAGCAATAATAGAAAATGAATTGAAGTCAAACAAGTTGCAGTTAGAGGTAAACTTGAAAATTTTTGCTGTTGAAAAAGATTTAAAAGGAAATGTGTTTAAGCATAGATTCTTTTTTTTTCTATAGCCAAAGATTAAAGCTGGGTAAGAAGTAGTTTAAGGTAAGTTTGCAGAATGCACAGGTGGACACAGGAAATCGCATTTGCAAGTCTCCTGCTAAGTCCTGTGTGGGCTGGTAGATACTTAAATAAATATAAGAATATATACTTCGTATACTCAATGGCACATTAAGTATACTTTGGTCATGAAATAATCTAAGCTCTACGAAAAAGTTTTCACAGTCTGAAAATCAGTAGATTGCAGTTTTTTAGAGGCTTTGAGAAGAAATATTGGAGTTAGTCTGGTTTGGAATATATGGTGAGCCACAGAAATGTGAAGAATTTTGCAGGTTATCCAAAAGAGAAGTTATATTTGTTATACCTACTGTGGTCTCTGCTATGGTGTTATTTCAATGAGCCTGTATCTTGGCAATGAGGTTCAGCATACAAGAGTTTTCTCTGTGTGTGTGTGTGTGGCAAAAGACAACAGGCTATTTTAAAAATGAGTTCACACCTGATTTAAGCATCTAAAGCATATGATACTCAATTTTAAGAAGGTATTGATACTCAATTTTAAGAAGGTATTGCAAGTTATGGTCGCTAAAGCTCAAGCTGTTTTTAGTTCTAGAAAAAGGTCATTCTTTTTCTATCTTTGTGCCTTAAGAAAGTGCTGTACCAAGGTGGCTTTCATCCCTCCTTCTATAGCATGATACAAATTTATTACATCCCAGAAATGATATTTATAGGTATGTAATGTCTATGTAAAGTTCTACAATTGTTTTCAAATACAGCATTGTGCTGCTTTCAATATCTTTTTCGGATGATTTGATTCTATGACAAATTGTTTTCTTGAGTAAAGAAATGCTTGAAATATTATGCTTGATACTACCCCTTCTAATAATCAACAGGGTGTTGTCCAGTCTTACGAAGATTTGCGTAAAAGAACACCAAACATATTTGTAAATCTGCTGGCACCAAAAGCAGAAAAGGTTGGTATTGCTGCATGCACTTCAGTATACCTTATAAGAAGTTAAAATAACTGAATAATAATTTATATTTCTGAAATATTTAGATGGATCTGCATGTTGTGAGCTTAATGGATTTTACTGAGACCTTTAAGACTAAAAATTTGTTCTTTGCATCCTTCATACAGTTCTCAAATAATGTGTTTTACAATCAAATAATCTTAGTGCCTATGAGATAGAAGACCAGTAGAACAAAAAATACGGTCTTTGAGGTCTATTTATCTCCACAAATCTCTGGCTTTAACATGGAAGTATGCTCTGAAAGAATTAATAACCTTGTAAATGGAGTGAAATCTTGAAATCTCTTCAGCGGTGTAGAATGCTGCACTATGATGTTTAATGTTACACTAAAGGTACAGTTTTATTGCTGATGCAAAATGTCTACCCCACAAGTTTGGGGTTTTTTTTGCCAGACATTTACAAGTGCATGTATGTGACTGTTCTAAGTAACTCTCCCTGTTTTGGTTGTAAATAGTCACACCAAAAGGTTGGAGAGTTTGTGTAAGTTTGTATAACTACAAAGTTGGACAGAAGTGTGAGAAACAAAAAACCTGAGGCTGTAGTATGCACTGTCCTCCCCTTCCTTTCTACAGCATATATTTCTTTGACCTTTTTTATTGGAAACTTATAAACTCGCTTGCACACCACTCTGTTTTATAAGCTATGTTAGTGATTCTAACAATAGCACTTGTTTCAAATGTTACCTGTTGTGATTTTTTTTTAAATCTATTAAATTATATCTTTATGCTTAGATGGAAGGTGTGTTGAGGCAAGGACTTACCATGTTGACTTGGTCATCTGTCACGCTGGAAGCTTTCTTTCAAGAAGCTGAGCAAGTTCTGCATGTATTTAGACAGCTTTTGAGAAGGGTAAACATTTGCTTATTACATAAATAAAACTAAAAGCTAACAGAAACTATTTCTAGGACACTATTTTTTCATATTTGAACATAATCTGTACTTACTTTTCTACCATACATGGAAATTTTGTTACTTTTAAAAATAGGTTCCTTTTTTTGGAGTAGGGATATACTCAATGATTCTCTCCTGTTGTTGCCATCATACATTTGATTTTTGCTTCTGTCCTTAAAATAGAACCTATTTTCACTTCTTGTCTTCAGATCCTGGGGCTTTCACTCTGATTTTCAGAGTTGATGGCTGTCTTTCAGTGCTTGTCCGTGAGTGCACCTGCATAAAAGATACTTCCATGTAAAAACTGTTGAGTGGAAAATTTTGAAACATTAACTCTATTCATAGCAGGCATGTTGTGAAACTGTGTCCTCTTTGTGCAGTCCATAAAATAATGAAGGAGAATATGCTTTTTCCTCACAGTTCTCTGCGTGCTGCTCTTTGCTCTTTTACTCTCTTGGTATTTGTCACATAATTTCTGAATTCATTTGAGTCCATATTCAATATCTACATAAGTAATCTGGACGATGGGATCAAGTGTACCATGACAGAGTTTGCGAATCACACAAAGCTAATAGGAAAGCAGAGGGCTACCCTACAGGAAGACCTGAACAGGCATGAAGAGTGGACTAACAAGAACCTTACAAAGTTGAACAAGGACAAATGTAAGGTCTTGCACCTGGGCAAACATAGTTCAGGAGTGAAACATAGTTCATAGTTCAGGAGTGCAGCATAGGCTGAGATCTACCTGACCAGGGAACAGCTCTGTGAAAAAGGACGTGGGCATCCTTGTGGATAACGAGTTCAGTCTGAGTGAACAGTGTGCTCCTCCAGCAAAGAAATTCAGTAGGATGCTGGGCTGCATTAACCAGCAGAGTTAACAAATCACCATCCTCCTCTACTTGGTGTTGGCGAGGCCAAACCTGGACCTGTATTCAGTTTTGCTATCCAGAAGAGATTTGGAGAGGGTTCAGGGAAGGACGAAAATGATGATCAAAGGACTGGGAAGTCTGACAAATGAGGAAAGGTTGAGAGAAACTGTTTTGTTCAGCCTTGAGTAAAGAAGGCTTAGGGGAGACCTTATCATCATGGTGTAATATCTGAAGATTAGCTGCAAAGAAGATGGAGACCCCCTTTTTACAATGATTATGTGGAAAAGATGGGTGATAAAGGGTATAAGTCACTCATGGAGAGATTCCAATTTGACCCAAGTGGAAAATTCTTTGCAGTGAGAACAGTCAGCCACTGAAATAATCTTTCACTGGAAGTGGTGGATTCCCCCGTGTTGGACAATTTTGACCTTCAGCTGGACAGAATGCTGGGCCATCTTGTCTAGGCTGTGCTTTTGCTGAGAAAGGTTGGACCAGATGATCCTTGAAGTCCTCATTCACCTTGGTATTCTATGATTTAACATGCTTGGGCCACTATTGGCTTGGTTTTTTTGCAAGAATTTACCTTTACTGTCAGGTTGCCCTTCTGGCTTGATGGTTAAACTGCGTGGCTATTATCTTTTCTATGAATGTTGTAAATTGTGTCTCCTGTGGGAGGAGATTGTTAGTCACTGGTCAGTGTATCTAGTTCTTTCTATGTATGGCAGAAAATCATAATTATGATCAATGCTCTGTTTGCCACTGAAACCCAGAACTGGAAAAAGGTTGTCTGTGTTAGAAATTAACAGCTTTGTAAGCCTTGGTATAACTAAAATAACTGTATTTTTATGTAAAAACACTACTTTTTCTAAATATTTAGGTGGTATGCATTTTTTTTACTTCTCCTTCCCATATCAATTAAAAAACCTAACCTTGGTTAGACTCTTGATTGCTGTGAATGGGGTATTATTGTCAAATAGGAAAAAAGTGGTGTGAAATGGAAGCATGAGGTGCATTATGAAAAACAAGATGGAATATCACAGATGCAGACTACTTCAGATAAAAGATTAAAAGATGGACGGAAGTCAGTTTTCCTTCGATTTTGCCGTGGCAAAACTAATTCAGTGTAGTTGACTGTATACTAATAATGCTGCAATTTAGAATCACAAAGCCAGCAAAAGCCTCTGTTGATTAAAAGAAGGAGAAGGACAGAAGATTAACCCATCGAGGAATTTACAGTAGACCCACCCTTGCCTTGCTGCTAGACTTGTGGTCAGTCAGATCATGAAACAAGAATCCAATTTTATTGATATAGTTGTTCTATTATTCTGTTTTCTTTATTGTAGAAGTAGTGTATCTTGCATGACAGGAATGGTCTAGGGTCTGACTTTTTGTTACTGCCTGTCTGCCTAAAACTGTAGTTAAACCACCCAGGATTTTTTGGGAGTCTAGCCATTGTAAATAACCCTCAAGTTACTGTTACTCTAGTTATGATTCACTTTCTTAGAGGATTTTCTGCTCTATAACATTCTTGCATTTATTTATCTGCAAAACATTTCTTACTTGTTAGAGCTCTCTAAAATAGAATACATTATGCTTTAAAGATAAGTGTGTGGTATTAATGTGATTTTCTCTTTTTAGGTTACTGTTATAAGTGACGTGCGGATTGGTTTGCTATTAAAAGAAATATCATGTACTTCTTTGGTTAACTTACCAGTAGATGGTTCTATCAAAATAGAGGATCTGTTGGCTGACAATGAGGTGTGTGCCACTTTACATCTTTCAACTTGAATTCTAGGGCATGTTAGAAAAAAAGCTGTAGTAAATGAAAATAAAACTAAAAAATTCTCTATGTGGAAATACAGAACTTTATTTGTAATTAAATTATTTTGATTGAAACATTTTATATGAAGATACATTGAGTCTTTGGTATTTTTGGTACTTAAGCTGTAGTATTTCATAAATAATCTTATTTAAGTGCTTTGTACTTTGGTGAGATTTCTTGTGTATGAAGGTCCTCAGACAGATATCCCCTTTCTTCCCCCCTATTTTTTCCAAATTGTTGTTTTAAAGGAGAAGGCAAAAAATACTTTCCAACTAGTATATTTGAAAATCTGAAAGTTTTCTTATTCCAAAATAGGCAAAAAATGTATTAATTATCAAATCAGTGCAAGCAAATAAAATTATTAAGGACAGTTGAAACAGTATTTGGGTAATTTCAGATTCAGACTGTGACCTCCCTTCAATATTCAGGATTTTTTTTGAGCACCTAGAAGTACCATTAAATTTCAAAAATGGGGTTTTCTTAGGCATGAAAAATATAGTGATAATATAACAAGTTTTTATAAATATACAAGTATGTTTTAATAAATATATAAGTTTCATTAAAATAATTTTTGTCTGATTAATACAATATTTAGGGAAATGCTTTGAATCTCCATGAAGAAAAACAGTACTAAGATAACAGTGATACTAAGACAATGCATTGATATTTTTATTTAACAGGATTATACTAAAGAATGTTCTGAGGTATTGAACATCAAAAGCATGCGCATTGAAGATGCTGTTGAAGATTTAATAGATATATTTGAAAGGCATTGTGGATTTGCAACTCCTAAGCCCCCAGAAACACAAGGTAGTTAATGTCGCTTACTGACTAATTTTTTGATAAAAACTGATCTGTTTTGTCTAATTTTCTTCAGACTTCTCCCACTACAATTTCATCTGTGTCACAGTTCTGCCTTCTTTAACCACTGTTAAACTAAACCACTACCTCATGAAATATGGAGGTAGTTCAGTTTCGGTAGAGTTTCTAGAGTTACAAGCTGTCCTTCTGTTTACATTAGCAAAGTATTTGCTCTAGAGGAAGAACATTAAAGTTCCATTTCTCTCAGTCACTCGTAATAACTCTCCCATTTCACATCACCCCATCTGTAAGTGAAATCCAGTGTTCTTCTCTTCTCAGCTCTGTCAGCTATTTGATACTGTCCCTCTGTTTTTAACCTTCCCGCCACAGTAGAATTGTGTGCTTTTCTGGCTGCTCAGTTTAAATTAGTATAGTCAACTGCTGGCACTCGTATGGCTGGTTCCCACTTCTTTGGGGTCTCTTATAAGATTTTTAGAAGATCCTGTACTGTTACAAGATAAATAGTTTCTATTTGGAGGGAAAAAATGTTTTAGGGAAAAAATTATTTTAAGGCTTAATCAGCAACGGAGCTCTTTTGTTTCATGGGATTTTTTCCTTCTGGGTTCAGGTTTCTCCAGCTATAGAGGCATAGGCAGGGTCAATACTCCAGGTGGTTCAATGGGATGCAAATAGAAAAAAGATGACACAGAAAGAGTTCTCTATCTTTTGTTAAATTGTTTATACTGATTCTGATTTTTTGGCCATTTTCACTGATATATTCATATCTGCCTATCTGTGTTTAGTAATAGATTGGGAGTGCACGGTGTTTGGCTAAGACTGGACCTTACCCACATTCCTGGTGTGAAAAAGTGTCACAAAATAAAACCAATTTTTGGTGATCCAGATGTTACTAAACTAAAAGTCAATTTTTTTTTTGCCTCTAATAAGGGGACAGCATGCTTTACAGAAGAATATATATGCAATTACCTTTTTTTTTAATTTACAGCAAAACGTATAGCATTTGAAAGTAAAGAAAAGGAGAAAGAAAAAACTCCTACTGAAGGATCTCAAAGTGATGATAGCAAGGGCAGCAATAAAGAAGAGGAGTTTAAAAAGGTATTTTGTGAAAATAACAAAATTATTTTTAGACCAATTGGATTAATAAACAGGATCTTGAGTTTTGGTAGTGGCATACCTATATTACAGAAAGACATCATATGAACAGTATCAAATGTAATGTCCAAATGATGAAATAGCTTATGTAAAAAGTGCATTTAAGATGGATTCCAGTTTTCACAAGTATATTGCATGTTATTCAATTACTTCATTAAACAAATTCTTGACATGAGTGGTAAGTGTAAAAATTGGAGACAATAATGTGTCTAAGCCAAAACACAGGCTTTCCTTCTTGGCTAGACAGGATCTTTCCTCCTTTTCATCCTTCTCTTCCAACTTCATCAATAAAGATTATCTTTGTACTTTTTCCATGAAGACTGCAATCTCTTCATGTTCAGCAGAGAAGGAAAATAGTAGTACAGAACAAAGACTCTCAAACTTGTGAGCACAAATGCAACCATGCTACAATGTTGCATTGTTTTTTAAATAGTGATCACTTCATGTTGCCGTATTTTCATATTCTTAATCCAATTGGATTTTACTGTTAGTCTTTTATTCAAAATGGGTACATGTGCACCAATATTCTTTAATGATCCATGGTTTGGTTTTGTGGCTTGGTTTTGTTTGTTCTTTTTTTAATATGGACAGCTTTTCTGAAAGAGTGTAATTCCAACAGATTTTAGATTCTGTATCTGAATAAGACAAGTTGTTTCCTCACATACTGTATTCTCTGACCATTTTCCATGCAGCTTTTACTTATTTACTTACTTACAACCCCCCAACTTCGTCTTTACGTTTTTCGTGTAGCTTACAGCATGAATTCCTTCTGACAAAATCAATTAGATTTGACTTCAAACCTTTTTTGCAATAATTTTCAGGTTCCTGTGTGAATACGATGCTAAATAATGTATGGTTTATTTATTACAGAACTGTAAAGACTTACTTGCCTATTTCAGTCGCCGGCTGCTAGTCAGTCTCCAGAAAGCAACCCGACTGTCTTTGGATCGTGTTAAAAGAAGAATGGGTCTTCCAACGTAAGTTGCAAATGAAAGATTCCTTCAATAGTATGCACTCTCTATGAATTCTTCATGATAATGGCAAGATCCATACAAAATCAGTCTCCTATATTTAGTATGATTTCTATAGATTCTTCTCTGCTCAAACAGGCATACACTTCAGAGACAGAATTGTTTCAGTATAATATGTTTTATATTGAGAAGCCTACTTAGAATTCTATTAAGATAATTTATTTCAAGCAGGTGTTTATGATGTTTTGTCATTAATGTTTGTTAAAGTCTGAATTACTTTCTTTTTCTAAGTATATTTTTTGTATAAAATATATTGAAATCCTTATCAAAGTCAATAGAAATTTTTTTGGTTGTTTCCTTCATATTTGTCTACTGTATCATATTGTTGAATACTCCTTTATTTGGTCACTATATCATACCACAGCATTTAAAATTTTATTTTGCTCCATGTTTTTAGGTTTCAATTTTAGTTTTGAGTAGGTTAACATCATGTTTTTATCATTTTGCATTACCTTGTCATCTTTGAAACTTTTTTCCCACTCTGTTGAATACTTATCTAAAATGTAATGGGGCAACTTTTGCTCTTGATAGGCTGTTGCCATCTGATAATGTTGTCACCATGTAATGATTGGTGAGTCCTTTTTATGCCCTATTCAAAGCACTGGCAGAGTTCCATCATTCTGAATCTGAGAGATTAAAATCCAGAATCAGAAAATACTCTGGATAAAAAATTCTGAAAGCAATGGCTGGATCCGAGCTAACCTCTGTCAGAATGGTGGAACTCTAGCTATTTTCTTTATCCTTTAAACAAGAAACTTCTGTAAGTTTTGGAAATAGTACATAATTTCATGCCAAAATTCTCCATGTGGGCTTGGTCAGAGAATTTAGCTCAAAATTATATTTCTCCAGAGAAACTGAGGAGGTTTTGGGGTGAAGTGTTTATGATACATGTCAAAATTATTTTACAGCCGACCTAAGGACCTGGCTCCTTTTCTAAAAGCAGAAATACACCTTGATATTCCCAATCTGGTAAGTTTTATGTCATATAGGTAAGGTAAGATAGACTGTTTTATAGTTGCCTCTGCTTTTACCCAAGTTCAGGGTGTGGGCACGCTTCCATTGAACCCGCATCTGTTCCAAAGGAGAGCAGTTGCTCATGTCTTTCAGTGCACTGAGAGCACTGATGAAATGTGCTCACAGTCCCAGTACTCTGGCCTCTGTATCAGTGGTGCTTGCAGAATCTTGCTTTTTAACCCTGTGTGGTTTAGCAATTACACTGCCATCTGTTCATCCGTGTTCTTTGCAGAATGATTACAGTTCTCCTCACATGTAGTAGTTGCATTATCTGGAATAGGTTCTTCATCTTGCCTTATTTATTTATTTATTTATTTAAACTTTTACATGTGTAATCTAAATCTTTTTGTTGAATTTCAATAATGAACATTATCTTCATCCAGTTTGGCTTTAGTCACCTAAATGGGGAGTTAGATGACCAGAATGAAGAACACCGAACAAAAATACAAGATTCTAAACCAGAAAAAGGAGTTGTGGATTTCTGTGTATAGGGGAAAAAAAGACAGACCAGTTGCAAAGAACTAAAGTATTGGTTTGTTTTCCTTTTGTAGAATAAGATAACTATGTGTCAGCAATATGTGTTTCTTTATTTTACGAGAGAAGGTAATGAAATTTCTCAAATGTCTTATAAAGATTAATGCTTTTATATTGAAATTACAATGAAAAAAGTTCTGCTCTAAGGTGATACTCCTTCGACATTGAACTGGTGTTCATATTGTCATTCTGTTATACATTCATACTGCATGTGTGTGTGTACACAATATGTATATTACGCAATATGTAAGTTCTGTCAAAGTGCAGACTGTTTACCTTGTTGATATTTATAGAAGCTTAGAGCACCAAGCTCTACCCACTGCAAAGCAAATACACCTCTTTCTCCAGCCCTCAAATACTTGGCTGATCCAGGGCAATAATTAAGTAATTCTGAATAAAATACCACTTTTCTAATTTTGCCAGAGCCTTGGTTTTATGTATGCTGCTGCTCATACATGAGGCCTCAGAAGGGTGGGTAGTGGTGGTTGCATCATAGCATGCAATTTCTAATGCTTTGTTGTTCTAGAGTGTAAAGAACAAAGTTTGTAATGTATTCCCACACATTATAAAAAAGCCATTATAAAAAGGATGCTTAAAATGTTTTAGGACATTTTAAAATAGCTGTAAAAAAAGCCAATAAATCTACCTGCTTATATACTTGATTGCCATTTCCCCCACAGCATGACTGCATAATTAGATAGTAGGCCACTACAGTATGTTTCAATTCTTTAGAAGCAATTCTGAGCCAGACAACCTGCTAAAGTTATATTTTCCAGCTTCTCTTCTGGGGTAAATGCTAAAATTCACTGTGAGTGGAGTAAAACTGGGATCTCCAAAAGGACAATCATTTGCATTTATTTCAACAATTTTTCAACTGTTTTAAATAGGTAATTGTTCCAAGTTTAGATGATATACAGCAAGCCATCAATCGCATGATTCATTTAACACTGGAAGTAAGTCGAGGAGTTGCTCAATGGGGACAGAGGCACTTGCAAAAATCTATTTTAAAAACAGAACCAGGCACACAGCAAGCAGCTTCTGCAGGCTTTGGATTGCAAGGAAAAAAAGGCAAAAAAGGGGAAAGTAAGTGGTTTTTTTAGGTTTTGTTTTACTTTTTGCTTTAATAACTATGCCATGCATAAATGTTTGTGAATAACCTCACTTTTCATCAGAGAAGCCTACTGTGGATTGTTTTACATTAATATTGGGGGGTTATTTTGATTTAATTAGGTGTATTTTTCAGAAATAGCTTTTCAGGGTTACATAAGTATTACAACTCTGAAAAACAATAAGCAAAAAACTGAAAAAATGCTAGGTTCTAAATATTTTACTTAATTTAAGGCAAAGTCAGCTGTTGATCAATCTTTTTATCTACTCATTGTGGAATGTAGTCATAATGATATAGCTGAAACCATAAACCATGATTTTATGCTAAATCTCACTGAAATGTTGAGATACGGCAAGAACCAGATTTCAGGAAAGATTTTAATTACTGGATGTATTCCTGGATTGGATTATAAAACACCTCAAATGTTTTTTCATGTGAATGAAAAATACTTGACTGGAGACAAACCTACATGCATTTTAGTCAAATACTTTATTTCTTAATATTATTTCCAAGCATGTCTCCATACATTTTGCAAGCCACCATAAAGACCTAAATGTTTTTACTATTGGGTTTTCTTAGCTGTTTGCCTGACCCAGTGATATGCAATCCAGTTAATATCTTTGTTATCATTCCTTAGAAAAGTCTGCAACATCTTGGAAAGTTTTTCTTTCTGACAGTCCAGAACTGTTACTTTATTCTTCCACTGATATGTCTTGTATGATTCTAACCTCTTTTAATGGGGTTCAAGCAGGGTGGCAGGAGCCAATCCTCATCAGGCACTCAGAGTCTTTTCCTCTGTTGTGCCAAAATACAGCATCAGCAAATGACCATTTTCATCACCTTTAACTAGATACCAGCAGCACCTGGGGGCATATGTTAATGTTTGGGCAATGAGGTTATGGAGTACACTGGTAAGGATCGATGAGTCTGAGACTGTTTCCAGTAAGCAGACCCCAGAAAAGGTCTTCAGAGTAAAAGAGAACTTGGAGCTGCCTTAAATTCCTCTCATTAAACAATATATGCTGTGGAATGGGTGAATTTTTCTTCTTCATTCGCTGAAATCTGCTTCAAAATGTTCAGGCATTGTTACGACAGAAGTAGTGCATCAGATCTGAAGAATACCAGTTTCTATATTGACCCTGATTGTCTCAGCAATTAATCAAAGAGTTCAAGAAGCTTACACTGCTTTAAAGGTGTATGCAATTTAAAAACTTCAATTATAAGAATTTTTTAAAAATGTTAAATTATGTGGAATGTTTATGAGGTCTTTGATGTTCTGCTTACAATTAAATTAAAATTGAGAAAATGAATTTTGTGAATGAAGAAGACTATTTTCTTTCCATTTGAAAACCTTCATTTTAGACTGAATTTCCTCTAGCTGCACAGTGCCTGGCATGAGCTAGCAGCTGGTACTTCAGCTGAAGTTAGGATAGGATATTCAGCCTTACTGAAGAAGCATCATTTCTCAATTTAGTATGCGTAGGTTAGAAGAGAATTCTAGTCAGACTTTCAACAGTTCATTGATTTATATATAATTTTATTTTACAGAGGGAGCTGATGATAAGGTTGTCAGGAAGCTAAAAAATTTTTATGCAGGTGTTGCAGAAAATGAAGCTATTGCTAAAATAATTGTGCTTCTCTCTTCTGCTGGGAATTCTCTAAAAGAAGGAGTTAGTGAAGTTCTGCAAGAATTTGATAAATATAAGGTCCTGTGGACAGAAGATAAAGATACCATATTTCAGGTCAGTATAACGATGATCAGCTACAGGACTATTCTTCATTAATCCTATCTTTTGGAATCAGAAAACACTTGGAAAAATCAAAGAAAAAAAAGATGTAGAAAACACATTTACAGCTGAAATTATTTTTTTATCTTTCTGTAGGAATGATCTATATCTGCTAAGGAGAAGTAATAGCATTTTACTTCTGTGGAAATAAATTTTTGTGTTTTGGTTTGCCTTCACCTGTTTCTATGCCATTCTAGATACTGAAAACCTGGTAATTGCTTTGTTTGTGTAACTCTGGATTTTTGGCTGCAGGAAACCTATCCAATGTGATATGAGGCATGCCTCTATGCAAGCACAGGTAGTACAGGGAATTAACAAGAAGAGTTAGAGACATGCACACGCCTGCGAGGCTACTGGTATCACAGGGATATGGTGGGACAGCACCTATGAGTGGAGTTTTGGAATGGAGCTACACAGGCTCTTTAGGAAGGTTAGGAAGGGAGGACCAGGTCAGGATTAAAAGGAGGCCAGGGACAGGTGACATTATCCTGCTACAGGCTGCCTGACCAGGAGGTCCAAGCTGATGAGACTTCCTGTAGACAGACAGGAGCAGCCTCGCATTTGCAAACCCTGGTCCTCATGAGGAGCTTCAACCATTCTGATATCTGCTGGAGGAACAACACAGCAGGCCATAAGCAATCCAGAAGGTTCCTGGGATGTGTTGATGGTACTTCTTTGACCAAGTAGATGTAGAGTGAATGAGAAGGGGTGCTATACTCTACCTTGTTCTCACCAACAAGGAGGAGCTGGTGGGGAAGGTGAAGCTCAAGGGCAGTCTGGCTGCGGTGACCATGAAATGGTGGAATTCAAGATGAGTTTATGAGGGTTAAAACCCCACCAATTCATAAGCAGGGCTGAACATTTGCTGTTAGTCAAATAAAAATTTTAAGTCTAATCGATTTATTGTTACTAGCTTGGTCTAGTTACTACTGAGGAATAGGACACTGTTACAGTGAAAGCTTCTATAATAAGGCAGTTAAATTTTACGCACACATGTTTAATTTCTATGTACTTCCTTTTCCACAATGCCAACCCTTCTACTGCTTGTCTGAGTGCTCTTGGACAGAGGAGTAGAAGTGGGACAAAGCTTTCAGCATTTATTACTTGCCCAAGCAGCGTAAGCATAATCAATACAGGTCTTAAGTAACATTCCTTAAATGCAGCTTTTCAGAATAACAAAACTTTTTTACCTTTTAGGGATCTACTTATAAACTCAGAAAATGTATTTTATTGTGATTGTTTCACACATAATTTGGCTTATGAGGTAGTCTTTCTGTAAGTGTGGGCATGTACTTGATCTCTGTTTTGTCACGTGTTTTCACAAAACAAGTATGTCCTTAACGTGTCTTGGTTATCTGTTTCTCTGTTAAATTTGGTTGGAATTTCCCAACAAGGTTGAGTTTTAGTGACAGAGAAATTTATAAACATTCGTTTTACTATGCTAGCAAGGCGACAGAAGGCTAAAAAGAAGTATAATAATAGCATAAATTTTTAGTGAATAACAGTTACAAAATGTTTTACCAAAATTATGGAAAAGGACACTTGTTGATTGATATTTTAAACTACACACAGGAAATTTTTGCTACTGATCCCACCGTGTCTGAAATTAAAGAAGAAATAGTTCACTATGATACGTTTGAGCAAGAGCTGAAAAATTTAAGACCTGTTATTCTTCTTGGTCCACTTGAATTGCATACAGGTATGACTTTCTTATCTTAGTATGTACAGTAAGATAATGAGTAAAATAGTCACAGAGTCACAGAAGATGCATAGTTGAAAGGGACCCACAAGGATCATCAAATTCCAACTCCTGGACCTGCACAGGACACCCCCAATAGTCACAGCATGTGCCTGAGAGTATTGTCCAAATGCTTCTTGAACTCTGTCAGGCTGGTGCTGTGATCACTTCTCCGGGGAGCCTGTTCCAGTGCCCAGCCACCCTCTAGGTGAAGAACCTTTTCCTAATATCCAACCTAACCCTCCTCTGACACAAGTTCAGGCCATTCCCCTGTGTCCTGTCACTGGTTACTACAAAGAAGAAATCAGTGCCTGCCCCTCCTCTTTGCCTCACAAGGAAGGTGTAACTGCAGTGAGGTCTCCCCTCAGTCTTCTCCAGGCTGAACAGACCAAGTGAGCTGGGCTCCTCCTCAATGGCTTTCCCTCAAGGCCCTTCATCATCTTCATTGCCCTCCTTTGGACCCTCTCTAATTGTTTTGTATCTTTCTTATTTTGTAATGACCAAAACTGCCCACAGGGCTCGTGGTGAGGCTGCTCCAGTCAGAGCAGAGCTCAACACTCCCCTGCCTTACCTGGCTGGTGATGCTGTGCCTGATGCACCCCAGTATGTGCTTGGCCCTCCTGGCTGCCGGGGCACTGCTGACTCATGTTCAACTTGCTGTAAACCATGACCCCCAGGTTCCTTTCTGTGCCACTGCTTTCCAGCATCTCATTCTCCAGTCTGTTCCTACATTCAGGGTTGCCCCATTCCAGGTGCAGAATCCAGCACTTTCCCTTGCTGAAATACCTATGGTTGGTGATTGCCCAGCCCTCTGACTTGTTGAGGTTTCTCTGCAGGGCCTCTCTGACTTCAAGGGAGTTAACAGCTCCACCTAGTCTGTGAACTTCCTTAGTATTCCTTCCCGTTCTATGGCCGAGTCATTTATGAAGGTGTTGAAGAGCACAAGGTCTAAACTGGAGCCTTGCAGAACCCGTCTAGCACCAGGTCCCCAGTCTCATGTTACCTCATTCACTGTAACCCTTTGTGTCCAACCTGTGAGCCAGCTGCTCATCCATCACATGACAGGTTTATCCAGCTATGTGCTATGAGAGCCAGGTTTATTCTTGTAAATATGAATATATATTTTGAAATATATCTAGACATATTTCAACATGAAGCAAAATCACTGAAGAGACCTCACTGACTGTCAGCCTGGGTTCACTCAGACGCTTT
Organism: Cyanoderma ruficeps; assembly: GCA_008694505.1. Lineage (NCBI taxonomy): Eukaryota > Metazoa > Chordata > Aves > Passeriformes > Timaliidae > Cyanoderma > Cyanoderma ruficeps. The sequence goes on from VZDJ01007749.1 coordinate 14,841,521, forward strand.
TAAGAAATCTGACTTTAAAAAATCCTCCATTCCCCTTGCCTTCTCCACTTGTAAATGTGGACACATAGTTCTGTCATGACTGGGAAATTGTTATAGAGGCTTGCCAAAGAGTTAATGAATGTTTATTGACACTGATTTGATCATCCTTGGTACTCCTGTCTGGCACCAGGTCAGCCGACGATTATAAAGAACATTGGAAGCATAAAGCACCTTCTTTGGTACTGGTGAAAGACTTGCACTTAACACCACTGTTTTTTTCACTTTCAGTGTTTGTTTCAGAGGAGACATGACTCCTCAGTCATTCCCATGTTTAGTATCTCTAGCTTTCAGAACATTATGTTCTGAATTAAGCTGTTTATTCTATGGCATTTGTGCCACAGCTGATTGTGCTTAGGATTCCATTGATGGTTATCCCTTTCACCGTATAGATTATGACAAGGCTAACACATCTTCTCTGGACCAACTATCTGGTTGGTATCTAGCAACAAGTAGAAAATGTGTCCTGTTGCTAATATCAGTGTGGCTGCATTTTTAATGAGCAATAACTTTCTTCTGACAGATTTGTTTGATTAGATTAAGAAATAATCTGTAAAATGTGCCTTTCTTGCACATCAGAGAAGCAGAAGCTGCCTGCTTTGAAGACTGGAGTTCATTTCAGGATCTTGGTGGTGTGTTAAACCCATTTCTTTCAGTGAACAAGCAAAAGTGTCAGATCCTGCACATCCTCATCCAGTCCCTGGATGCAGTTTCTTCTTAATGAGACCACTCAGGAATACTCTATCTATTATTGTGTGACCAAGAGTAGTAAGAAAGGATGTATCCAAAAGGATATGGATTTTGTTGATGGTCACAGTACTCCCTCACCTGTGACCCCTGCATCAAAGGGACCCAAGTCCTCTAGGTTACAGAACAAAGACATTAAATGTCTTTTATGATCTGGGACAGTGGGTACTTTCATGGACTCAGTTTATGTTTGGGAACTGATTTATTGTGATTCACAGGTTTTAACTTCTGTCAGAGTGTAGTAATTTTCTTGAATTACCCCTGGGCTTCAGGAATCCTCTCTTTAATATTAATAGATACATAATTAAAGGAGACTCTGTATATGCTACAATAGCTGTTTTGTGAGCAGAAATGTTTTATGCTGTTAGTATATTTTGCTTTCTTTTACCAGAGTACAAAAAGCTGCCTAAGAAAATCCTAAATTTTTCTGAAAATAAATTTGAATTCTTTACTCTTCTGGCTCTTCAGTGTTGGTTTGTGCTTATATATTAACTGCATATAACATGATGTGTCACCTTAGAGTTTTAGCTGTCAGCTATTTCAAGTCCCAGTTTTGAAATCCCAAGATGCCATTTCCTCAATGGCTATAAAGCATGCAAATATCACTGATCTTTATACATTTGATTAATGTGTATCAAAGCTATTCTCTGAAAATCCACATTAATAAGTAGACATTTTATTCTTTATTCATGTTCTTGATGTGCTCCACTAGGTAAGCTTACCAATATGTTTTACAGATACCATAATATACAATGAAACAACAGAAATATATTTAGTTATAGTTGAAATGGTTTTGAAACTTTTAAAATGCTTTAATGGAATTGCTTGTCTGCTGTTTCCTAATTTCTGTTAAGGAACCATATGTGATGATTTTAAAGAAAAACGTTAATATATGAATTGAGTAATTTTTATTTTTAATTGTTTTTTTAAAACCAGCACCACTGAAAAAATCTTTAACGATTGAAGCCAATTCCTGGAAGATGGTCCTCTGTCGTTATTTAAATGAGGAATATAAAAAGAAATTGCTAGACTTGGTGTCATTCATAAATGACCACGTAAACAAATTGTCTCGACCTCTGACTGATTTAGATGATGTCAGATTAGCAATGGAAGCTTTATCTGCCATTCAAGAAAAGAGATCAGATATAGATATCTCTATGGGACCTATTGAAGTAAGATGACTTTAAATTTGTTATATTGTAAAAATATTGTTGTTGTTATTATTAACAATAATATATATAGTAAGTGTCACAAGGTAAGATAAAATTTGAACTCTAACAATTAGTTCACTGTCTTGAAGGAACTAGGCTGAAGATGGGAAACAAAATATTATTTTTGGTATTTTATATTATAAATTATGAATCAGATAATTTGATATATTCTGTATTAATACAAAACAAAAAATCTAGGAGGCAACATGCAGAAATAAGCTGAGAACACAAGACAAGGGAGCACTATGCTGCCTTTTGCTTTTCATTAGCCATAATCCTTTTTCTGTGTATGTAATCAAAGGTCTTGATCATTTAACCCCTTGAAAGATGGGGTTAGCCAGAGAATATTCATGGAACCAAACATCGTGGTATGCTGCCAAAAACTGGCAACATTCTTTTAGTTTTCTCTACAAGAAAGAAGCTAAAACAAGCTCATAAGTACTTGGTATTTACTATTGCTATCACTCTCTGAAGCAGTCAGCTTAATAGAACAAATTAGCTTTATATTTTCATCCACATTTTGAAGAAGAAATTTTTTGCTGTATAGTGAGATTTTCTTTTTTGAAGACTGATTTGCTACTTGAAAGGAGTTTCTGTAGTTGTCACTTCTGCTGCTAGTTTCATGGTAAGAATGTGGGTTTTGTCTTAGCAGTTTGTTCAGTGGTTTGTAAGAAAACAATGAGTTCTGTGCTTAAATGATGTAGAGGTAAACTGTGGAAATACAGCTGCCTTCTTAAGTGTGCATCAAGTATGTTAGAAAGTCTTACACCAAATAGAAGAACCTGAACAATAATTTAAACATTTAAAGTAATGTTCACATCTACTAAATGTTATTAGTCTGTTTTCAGGTTATGATGATCGTACTCTTAGCTGTTAAATAAAGCAAGCAAGAGGAACTGAGTTCAACACTCACTACTTGCTAGGTTTTACATGTGTAGGAAACTTTGTAAATAAATAAAAGGTATTAAAAAAGAAGAAGAATTAACATCATTNGCCACTTTGAGACAAATATTTAAGATAATGATCTTTCCCAAACTACTTATATTTCATAAGTACTTATATTTCATAACTACATATATTACATATCTCATGAACATTTACTTCCTTTCTAGGTTAAAATAATGAGTTCTGTCAATGTCAGTAGGGCTAGTCCTCTTAACAAGTCACCCTTAGATCCCTTTTCTCTAGGAGATGAATAACCCTAGACACCAGTGCAGGCTAGGTAAAAAAATCAGCTTTGCAGTACAAGAATTAAGCTCTTTTTTGAAAGTACACCAGAGTGAATAGAAACCAGAAAAGTGCCTTTGCAACAAAGGGATTTAAGGGTCTCCTGGGACTTTTACAAGCTACACTGCCAGTCGATTGAGGGACATGATTCCCTCTGCTTTGGGATTTGAGATTTATCTGGAGTGCTGTCCAGTACTGGGCTTCCCATTCCAAGACAGACTTGGACATACTGGAGTGAGTCTAGCAAATGATGAATAAAATATGAAAATGAGCTTATTTTTAAATAAGGCAGTGTGTGCAGGAGAAGGATTATAAAGCAGAATATATGCAAACAAATTGTGGATGAGAACAAACAATAGGAAAGGTTCATTCTGTTACAGATACATATGCATATATTTGACAGTTTGGCAAACTTAGCAAAAAAGGTTTTATAGATGAAATGGTAAAATATTTAAAGATGTGTAACTTTGTGTGCATAGTTATTCGGAGTTATGGAAATTTCATCAAAATCTGCATTCAGGTGGAATGTAGATAATTGGAATAAAATACCTTCGACGTGATAAAAATTTATATTTTCTGATATTAAATCTATGGTGTTTATATATGTTTTCCTAGTATTTCATCCAAGGTGTCTTTGAAGAAATAGTTTTTGCTGTTGTTCCCTAGTTCTTCATTCCTCATCCTTATTAAAAAAAACAACAAACCACCAAACCACCAGTTATGCCTGAAATATAAGAACATTTTATTTGATTTTCTTTGAAATGTTTTCTTTACGAATTTGCTCCATGTTTCCTCAAATTAACTCATAATATATTCCTAAGTTGTTGGTTTTTTTGTTTGGTTTTTTTCATCTAGGAAGCCTACAGCATTTTAAATGCATTTAAAGTGGAAATTACAAAAGAGGAATCAGATGGTGTTGACACAATGAGATATGCTTTTAGTAAATTAAAAACTCAAGCTGTAAGTATATATAAAATTATGTTATTTTCCATTTGTGGAAAACGTGTGAGTTTCTTCAGGTTATAAATGAGTGTGGGACCAATTGTCCATCCTCTCTGACTTCTCACTCTTGACATCAGTTGTGCAGTACTGTCTGTATCTTCTATTATTATGTTCATTTTCTAATTTCATTTTTATAGATAACTTTGATATTTCAATATTATTGTAGCTTTTACATATATGTACAAAATGCTCTGCAAGAAAGTCCTCTTTCTGCTCTCCTTCATTTCCAGTTTTTTGTGTCATTCTTGTCCGATCAGGGAGTTTATTACCCTTACATTTTTCTAAGAAATGCATACTCTGCCAGAGCCCTGGTGATGTACATTCATCATGAAGTGATGGTTGTACATTCATCTTTATTATTTAGGGTAGCCTTATATCCCTCAAAAACTCCTAGTTTATTGAGTATTTTATGTAATCGACGTGGTTAGATGGAAATACATCGATATTTTGTTGAATTGATTAAGTTACATCCTGTTCCACAGATTAATCACTCGGGAATGGACTCAAGAGTATGTTCCACACTTTCGTGCAGCTCTGGGTGATTTCTCTAAAAATTTTGATCAGAGAAAAAGAAATTTTTTAAAGGGAAGGCTGAGCCCTGTTTGAGGAAGATGTCTCTATTAGCTTGGGGTTTGAGGTTTTTTGGAGGGAGGAAAGAAAGAGAATAGGATTTTGTTCTATCACCGCCTTGTAATGAAACACATTCCTTTAAAGGCCAATGTGATATTTTGTTACATTTTTTGGTTGAGGTGGTTCGGTTTTTTCCCCCACCTTTCCTCTCAAAAACTGAACATATAGCACCATAAAGGGAAAAAAATGTATTAAGCTTCAAATAATCAATTTTTCTTCAAAAATTTGAGATGTTTTATTCATAATTTTCATTTATATCTAACTCAAATATCTCTTCCTGATTCTTACAGAAATATATTTTATTTTAATCTTTTCCATGTCAGATTGCAGTTCAAGATGAGTTGGTTGAAGTTCAGCCCAAATTTAAGAGTGATTTGCTAGAGGCAGTTGCAATTTTTAAGGAGGATGTATCACAGTTTGAAACAGCATATGAAACGGTAAATGCGTCTAGTAGTGGCAGGGAAGACTTGTACTCAGTGTTTCAATGGTTTTGGTTTGCAGGAGTTGGGTGCCAGAATTTTATTCTGCTCAGCTACTGATGTTTGATGCCATGGCTGCTAAGCAGTCATTACTGTAAGTCAAAGTTTTCAGTATGAATAGCAGTGCACACAGCTTTATAAAGAAAGAAAAGGAGCACTGGTGATACAACTTGTAATGAAATCGTAATTATGAGTTACAAATTCATTTAGAAACTATAGTATATGTTGTGGCATCTTTGCATACACATCAGCATTAAAAAGGACCACTGTCTGGGTTTTGTTATTTTCAGCAAAATAAGGAAGTATGAAAAGTTAGAGTCTGATCTTATTAACTTCAATTAAGTTAAGGAATTTTCAATTCCATAAAAGTTATCTCTTCTTAGATTTACCATTGTAAGTATTGAATTACAAAGCTACATAACTCGCTTGGAGTTTGAATAAGAAAAAGATATATTCTGTAATGATCTGTAAATATAGAGTGGCCTTCAGTCATTTTGAGAATTAATATTCCATTTCTGTTAACTGCTTGTTTTGAAAGGAGGGGCCTATGGTTCCAAACATTCCACCTCAGGAAGCCAGTAAGAGGCTGCAGATCTTTCAGGTAAGAAAGTAGACTGTTGAAATTGCAACTAATTAATTAAATCTGCTCTTGCTTATCATAACAAGTTTACCAAATTATAATTTGGATGCTACTTATAATATTATGTTATCTGTAGTTTCTCTTATGCAACGTTTTCCTTAGCATAGAAGATTGATTAATTGATCCGTAAACTTTCTTCACTCTTCATATTTTGTGAGCAGAAATTATAAATGTGAAGTAATAGAGGCAGTACAAAAGGGTAGAGTCAATCATGACACCTGGACAATGGCTCAAGAGAAGCCAGGTTACAAAGCAGTCATGAGCCAAACTTCTAATCTTTCAAAGATCACATTTTTCATTAGATAATTCTCTTTCAACTTGTTATTTACTTGTTGTGAACCTTATTTCATAGGTTCAGAAGCAGTATTTTCTCTAGTTTTAATCCTTCTTTTTTCTGCAAGTTATAGTAACTTGAATAGTACTTTTGTCAGTCTAACATACTGTATAGATTGTATAAAGTAAATTCCGGGTTTGTGAAAAGCACTGAGGGACTAACAGAATGTGCTTAATCCTTCTAATGCATCTCATATATACTGAAAATTGAATATTTCTGGTTAAATTTGCTGTGTTTCTTATTTTGCCAAGACAATGCTCTGTACTTTTGGATACATTTTCTTTCCATTTTTCTGTGGGGATCGTATCCTTTGGACCGCAGTTATACTTTAAATTAATTGTGTTATCTGGCACTCTGGTGTTTTTCTTCAAGCTATATATTTGTTTATATCAAAAATATTTTCAGATATTCTACATATACTTCTGATAGACTTAATAAAAGTTTGAAACTGTTTAATAATTTATTTTTAGATAATTTTAAGTTAAAGCATATAAACTTATATTTTCATTTGGTCTATATGAAACACAACTTAATCAGGCTAACTTTGATGAGCTGTGGAGAAAGTTTATCACGTACTCGTCTGGTGAACGGTTGTTTGGATTGCCTGTCACAGAGTATGACATTTTGCATAAAGTCAGGTAACTGTGGATATATGGCTGCCTTAAGTGTCTTATTAAGTATGTTAGAAAGACTTAGACTTACATCAAAGGCAGAAATATTACAACGCAAAAGTTTTCCATTGCCTTGAATAAATAAATAAATAGGTAAAGAAATAAAACATTTAAAGTTTTAATGCATTTGTTAATTAAAAAACCCAGTATTTATTTATCATTGTAATAGAATGATACAAGATGATTTTACTGTGTATAAATACTATGTAAAGGAGCAATATGCCCTTTTCTAGACATAAAAAGAAATAGAAAGATATATGTATATATATAAAGATATGATAAAAAGTGAAGAAGAAACTGTAAAGAAGTCATTCTATCGTGATATAAGAAGAATTTAACTACAGCTTTTATGAAAGTCTGAATTTTTTGCACAGCTGTACAAATGATGATCAGATTCTTAAGTTTTTGCACCAGCCATTTCAGTAGTTTGATGATAATTCATACCAGAGGAGGACCTCACTGTTCCTGTCTGATTTTAGATTAGAGTTTTAGTTCAGATTCAGAGAGTGCTTCTAAGTAAATTGACAGTTTTTTCCCACCTGCCAGGCTCTGCTTTGCACTGCAGAGCCAGCTCAGGGTATATAACCTAGGTTTCTTTTGGACTAATATGGGTTTTGGAGAACTAGACAAAAGCAAAACTTCCTCCAAATATGTTTATTGTGGATGTTAGGTCCTTAGCACCAGCCATCTGCTCTTTTTGTGGATTCTTTTTGATGACGTATTCTTTTCTACATTAAGAAACGTACTCTAATTGTCTACATCTATTTTTTGTATTATTATTTCATATATCATGTATTAAAATATTTTGAGATATCCAGAGAGCTGATTGAAATTATTGGCATAGCTGCTTCTTTTTTCCCAGGAAGGAATTAGGCTTGCTTCAGAAATTGTATGGATTATATGATACTGTAATAAGCACTATTGATGGCTACTATGACATACTTTGGACAGAGATAGATATTGAAAAAATCAATACTGAACTCACGGATTTTCAAGCCAGGTATGTTTAACATATGAATGGTAACAGATGTTAAGTGCATTAAGATTTAGATGAGTTCAGCAAAGCCATTGATATATTTATCAAAACCTCCATGAATAAGATTTATTGTAAACAATAAGATTATTCAAGAAGAAATGAAATAACACCATACTTCTAGTTAAGCAGCCTTTTACCTGTAGCTTTGGAAACTGAAGGGCATATGATCAGTTGAAGTGCTGGTCTCATTAGCTAAACCAACCGAAAGGTTAGGAGGACTGAAATTTTTTTGAAAAAGCTAAGTTCTTCAACTGGGATGATTAGCCCATTGATTTTTAAGTTTTGCATACAAGAATAATGGACACAAAATTCTTTTTCCCTCAGAGAAAGGCAGGTGTTAAGCATCCACTTTGACATCAAGTGGGGAGCTAACCAACATGAACTTACTGACAGCCACCCAGCATAGCTCTGACATAGCTCTAAGCCACACACATGCTGCTGTATTGTTCCTGATTACTGGGAATATGAAATCATATCTGTGGGAGGTAGAGAAGTAAGTGATAAAGGATTCAAACCCAAGGATTTATTGTTTTTCCTGATAAGGGTATACTTTACCATTTGGAATAGGGCATTCCTGTGGTAGGTCACCTGCTCAGTTCCTGGTGTGTTGGCTCTTTAAAAGTGTGATCAAAGAGATGGATAATTATATAACTGTTCTTGGAATTTTTCCACATTGGAAGTATATAATTTTCATTAGTGAATGGTTTCAGAACCACTAACCAGAAGTGGAGGAGGCAGTCATATTTATATGACTTTACATGACAGATTTTCATGTCTGTCTCTGAATTGGTATGTTACTAAGTTCCATGTGTATTAAATAGAAGTAAATATATTTGTTCAAGGATTTCATATGTGAAATTTCACTACTTTTTTCTTTGATTTTCTTTTCCAATAAAGAGCTTCTGATGGTAAGCAGGAGATAACTATGTTTTAACAGAAACTGCAGTATTTTTTATTTTCTTTATTTGCAGGGAAAATATCAGTGTTTGAGACTATTAAATATTATGATTTTTAAGCAGGGCATTCATATTAGCTTTTCCTAAACAGGTAGGCTAGCTGAAGTAGAAAATGTTGACCTTAATACAATCCACTTCATATCTCCATGTTTAAAGTCTTGCTTAAGCAATTCTATTTTGACAGGAGGGGCATTTACTACAGTATCACTTTAATTTAACTGCAGGTGCCGTAGACTACCTAAAGGCCTCCACCACTGGGAAGCATTTTCAGATCTCAAGAAAAGAATTGAGGATTTTATTGAGTGTTGTTCTTTGCTGGAAATGATGTCTGACAAAGCAATGAAGCAAAGACACTGGGATCGTATTTCTGAAACAACAGGACATCCATTTGATGTAGAATCTGAGACCTTTTGCCTTCGAAACATCATGGAAGCACCAATTCTTGAAAATAAAGAAGATATTGAGGTAGGTACATGTTTTTTCCCTCCTCATTCATTTTATATCCTCAGCAAAACTAATGTGATTGCTTATAAAAGTTACTCTCTTTAAAAATAACAACTGCATTAAAGTCCTTGACTCTCAATCAGACCAAACTGGTTTTAAAACAATCTGTGTTTTATTTAGAAGCTCTTATCTATGTGAGCAAATGTAGAGGTAGCAGCTGGAATCTCTAGACCCTTATTTTTAGATAATCTCTTCACATTCCTTCTGCCAACATTTTGTATTATTTATTAGCTCTTTTTAAGCAGGAAAAAATCCTCAAACAAAACTTTAAATGGTCATTGTCCCCTAATTTTTTACCTCTGTTGTTGCTTTATAGTTTTGTAGATAAATCAGAAATTTTAGATGAGGACTTCATGCTTAATAATAATTAATATTAAGACTTTTTCTAGATTATTTTGGCTTCTTTTGAACCACTCAACTTCAAAAAAACCCACCCCATATAACTTGTGAAAAATCAGTGGAGTTTCCACGTTTCATATGGTAAATACATATGCAGAAATCTATTATATCTATACTTGATTTATATGGAAGCATTCCAAAGTGATCTGCTTAATTTTGAATTAAGCTCTGATTTGAATAGAATGTTGGACTTGACCTTTTTAACTTAAACTATTCTTAGATTCTGTGATTCTATAAATGGAAATGTGGTAAGAGTCAGAGTTCATCTAGTGATGAGTCTAATCACTACCCCTCCTCAGCCTTGTTGAAATTACGATGCAAAAGTCTTTTCACACAGAAATAAAAAGCGGTGAAGCCACAGAAAACAATATACCCATCCATTTCCAAAAGTGCTTTTTTTCAGTTATCCATACAAATAATTTGAGTGAGTAAGATTTGTAGTGTGATAGCTGCATTTTAAAATATTCTATGACTGGACATGCAGTATTAGGAAATTCATTTCACAATATTGAAGAGTCTAAAAAGTGGTTCTTTTTTTGCAGGATATATGCATATCTGCTATGAAGGAAAAGGATATAGAAGCCAAACTGTCTCAAGTAGCTGAAACCTGGGCAGCCCAAAATCTGAGTTTTGCACAGTTCAAAGCAAGAGGAGAGTTACTGTTGAAGGGAATTGAATCAGCAGAAATTATGATATTGATGGAGGACAGTTTAATGGTTCTGGATTCTCTACTGTCCAATAGGTACTTGGCATGGTTCATGTATGGCATTCTCAAAAATACACGGCAATAGTAACAATACTATTATTAGCTAAATTAGCAGCAAATTTGAATTATTTTTTTAATGAAAAAAATATTACAAGGCCTATTGAAAAACATCTTTATGAGAAAGATTTCCATGGACATTCAGTTGAGGCAACATTCATCTCAATATACTTGAATGTAAAGAAGCTGCTAAAATCTTTCCATAATGGTGTTCTTGTTCTAAGTGAAACAAGAGTTAGTTTCTTCTGAGTTTGGGGTTTTTTTCACCCTTTTAAGTATTTCTTTTCGTAATAGCTTTATTTAGAATTAAATAGTTTATTCTCCTCTCCGCTTTTAGATACAATACGGCATTTAAAAAGCAAATTCAGAGCTGGGTTCATAAACTAAGCAACTCTTCACACATAATTGAAGAATGGCTGGTTGTGCAGAACCTCTGGATTTATCTTGAAGCTGTTTTTGTAGCAGGAGATATTGCAAAAGAGTTACCCCAGGTAAACTTTACAATGCTTGACTAATACTGTGTACTGAAAGCTTTCTCTGCAATAATTTTCAACAGATTATGCTTTGGTTTTCCTATATATAGGAAGCAAAGCGTTTTCAGAATATCGACAAATCATGGGTAAAAATAATGCAACGAGCGCATGAAAACCCAAATGTAGTTGCCTGCTGTGTTGGAGATGATACTATGGAGCAACTTCTTCCTTATTTACATGAACAGTTGGAAGTATGTCAGAAATCACTTACAGGGTATGAATTGTTTGATTTTTACTGCTTTACTGTATTGTAAATAATTTGTATGAAACATTAATAGTATTTCAGTCTTACTTACACCCCTATGTAGAAAAAGTTACAAACTGAAATATTTTAATAAAAATCTTATTTAATTTTAAAGATATTTAGAGAAGAAAAGACTGCTGTTTCCAAGATTCTTTTTTATTTCTGATCCTGCACTTGTTGAAATTCTTGGACAAGCAAGTGATTCTCATACAATCCAGGTATGAACTTAATGATTTTTTTCTACTTATATTAAAAAATAAATAGAATACAGAGGAACATTTAATAACATAGGATGCAAACATTTTCTTTTTGTAAAGTTTGTTCGAAAAAAAAGTTGTTTCTTGCTCTCCATTCTTTCACAAAATGTGAAATGGATACCTGTAATTCAAAACAATCTTCAGAATTCAGAACACTAGAACATGGTTTGATCAAGTGATTTGGTGGTGCTTTCTTTCCCAACTAAACTAATAAAAGGATCCTGTGAGGCTTTCCTGCTTTGTATATTGCAAAATTCTTCCAGCTAGTCTGGATTGTTACTGAGGGTTGATGGAGATAAGCCAGTTGATCTCTGCTAGATCATCTCTAAAAATAACTCTAAAAATACAGTAGACAAAGATAAAATTCTACACAACCATTTCTGTAATTGTTTTCTACAGATGACCAGAAGTTCTTCTGTATGTTCTGATGAATTTTGTAAGATAATCTTATTTGAGAGATTGTTTCTGTTTGCTAACGCAAAATATTTACATTGAATGACTCCTGAATTATCCTTACAGCCACATCTGACTTCCATATCTGACAACATAAATGAAGTAGAGTTTCACCCCAAGGATTATGATCGCATACTGGCAGTCATATCAAGAGAAGGAGAAAAAATTGCAGTAATTATCTGATTTTTTTTCCTAGAAACATTAATAGATAAATAGTTTTATTATTGAACATACAAGATGTATTAAGGTGAATAATTGTTAATTACAAATAAATATTTCAAGGACTGATGTTAATTAGACTAGAATATGTCTTCATTAAATAAATTGTTTGGATATTAATTGAAGTAAAATCTGCAGCTGTCATGAATAGAAATTTAGTAACTGTGTAGTAACTCATATTCTTGAACAGAAGGTTGGTAAATATGCTTTATTCTATACATTTACTTTCTTTAATTTTGCAGTTGGACACTCCAGTGCTCGCAAAAGGACCAGTAGAAATTTGGTTGAAGATTTTATTGCAAATGCAGCAGAGGTCATTGCACGGCATAATTAGGGCAGCATTTTACCAAATTAGTGACCCAGGATATCAGCTGTTGAATTTTCTTAATCAATTCCCAGCCCAGGTAAGAATAAGAGATGTGTGTGTGCAGTCTGGGTTATATCTGGGGGTAGGTGGAAGGTAAAGAGCATGTGGGACTGCCAGTATGAGGAAACTCTCATAGAGGAAACAAGGGGAAGGATCTGGTCAGTAGAAGGTAATCCTAAATAATTTTGATTTTGATACCAGTATATAGCATAACATTTTTCTTGCCATCTGCTTTAAATTTAGTTTTTTCAGTTCTCTTGGAGAATATAATGTAGAACTTATATTTTCTGTAATGGATTCTGAATCCCTTTCAGCTGCAAATAAAATTGCACATGCAGGTTGATTTCTCTCATGATTTAAGACTGCAAGAGCTATGATTATGATTATTTATCTCATAATTTACAAGATTTACCTTATAGTTCATGTATTTGTCACTATGATAATGCAGTCAAGGCTAGTACAAGGCTATGCTGTAGGATTCTAGAAACTCCTCCATTTCCCTGATAATTCATAAATTTCATTAAAAATTAATGAACTATTTCCCATCCTGTATGAATTCAGAATCTGTAAATTTGCTGACCGGTACAGTGCTAGTTGTAATTTTGGATAAAAATTTTGCAGATATTAAAACTGGCCAGTATGTTGCTATTTATTAAAAAATCAATACATTTAAATATTGATTAGAATTTTCTTAAAGCTCTATTTACGATGTTATGGGGTATTGTCTCAGAAGTGTTTATTTGAAAATTTTCACTACCTTAAACAAATAAGGTCTGTCTTGTTTCATGTCAGACACTTTGATATGGCTTTACTACCACCGAAAAAGATCTTTTCTCACATCTTGCTAAGTTCTTATGATCAAAAAATTGTTTGTGTTGGAAGGATTTGGCCAAGGAATTTTTACAAAGAAAAGCTGTGTTACAAAAGAGAGAAGAAATTGGGCAAAATAGTGACTAATTAAATGTTCTCTTTAAACTACCTTTTTCCTGTCTCAGAAGCTGATGTTATAGATAGTGTGAAATAGTCACATCCAAATATTTACTTTATTTATTTTTTTGTTTTCCTTTGACTAACTGGTCATTCTAATTTTTTTTTTTTTGACTCTACCTATGATAGCTCACCATTTAAAATCATTAAGCTATCTTCTAATACACAAAGTCTGTAACCATGAGCTCACTACAGGCATAGGGAGCCAGAAAAGTAGGGAGAGATGTTGAGAAAAATTTTTAGGGCTTGATGCTTTGTGATTATAAAAATGTGAGTAATAAAGGTAAAAAAGGGATACAGTGCTTGTCTGTCTTTTTTTTGTTGTGGGTATTGTAAATCAAAACCAATCTGAGACAGTAATTTATGTACAACATCCTATAACTCTCTAAATTTATTTGGAAACAAAGTAACTTGCAGTTCAATATGCTCTTGGCTGTGCTCCAGGCATGACAGAATGTTAGAAGGCAAGCCATACCATGTTCAGTGAAAATTCACAGAAATTTAATGTTCTTTAATTAGTTACAAATTGACAATGGAAAATTTTCAGAAGGCCTTCTCCCCCCTGAGGTATGTATTACTGGGGTCCTCTAAAGGATTAGAAGGGAAACTGACACTAGTCCTTAGTTTGAGTGTAACTCACTGTGTGACAAATGTTTGTATAATTTTTAAATGCTTTCTCAGCACCTTGTGCAGCAGAGCCAGTTAATTCAGGGATGGTGTCCTGGTGAGATAGATTCATGTTAGATCTAGTGATATTTTGGAACTGTCTACACCATAATTTATCATTCCTATTATAACTAAGCCTTCTGCAATACAGGTAGAATTCAGCAAGCGATTAGTTTGTATCTTTTTCATGTATTACATTTTTAGGTTGGATTACTGGGAATTCAAATATTGTGGACACGTGATGGAGAAGAAGCTCTACGCAATGCTAAGGACGACAAAAAAATCATGGATGTAACCAATGCTAGATTTCTGGATATTCTGAATACATTGATTGGCCAGACCACAGAGGATCTTTCCAAGTTTGAGAGAGTGAAATTTGAAACACTTATTACCATTCATGTCCATCAGCGTGATATTTTTGATGATTTGGTAAAGTATAGATTTTTATTTCTGGCAACTAAATGTATTTCTGTGGTAGTTACAGTTACATGTATATGCATATATAAGAGAAAAATGTCCATAATCTCACCACTGTAAAAAAAATACAATTTTGCTTAAACTAGAAGAACATTAGTTAGTTCTGTCAACTAATATTTTTGCCAAATGTTTACACTTTTCTTAGAATATTTAAATTTTCTATGTCCTCCTAGAGAGTATTTTTTGGTAGACAGAACAAACTATTTCCTTCCTTTGAAAAACAGTTGTACTATTCTTAGTTGCATAACTTAAGAAGCTGAGACTGCTGAGGATGTTGTAATTGAAGCATCATTTCCTCATGACTTAATAGAATCTCAGCTGGCACATGGCTGCATGTTCCTAAGGAGACCACGTGGAACACAAACAAACAAAAAGCCTACTAAAATCAGCAGATAGCTGCAATCCTACGGCTGAACTTCTGAGTCTGTGCTAAATTGTTACCATCCCTTTATTCTTTGCAGGATGGCATCCTTCAACATCCCTCACATATTTCCAGAGGCTTTTTAGATTATACAGCCTTTGCTTCTCTGCCTGTCACATCCTTTCCTCATCACGCTCTTTATTGCAATGTGTATGGTGGATTTAGTGGTGTGCTATTTGCATTTCTCTTGGAAAGCTGATTGCCCTACCAAAGCAGTTTAAGATTTATTTGATAACACAGATGTTGGGATGACTGGGTTAAGTGATCAGGATGTTTTTTAATATCAGTTTAGCATAGATCTGAACATGTTATGTCGTAGTTATTGTATTTAAGTTTACCTACACAGGAATTTTAATCTGAGTAATCACTCATTATTCACATACAAATAAGCATTTTATCACGGTTGGTAAAGGCAATAAGTGTAGATGCTTGGTTATGACACGTTTACTTTCTTTTCAGGTAAAAATGAACATCAAAACACCGACTGATTTTGAGTGGTTAAAGCAGTCTAGATTCTACTATAAAGAGGATTATGATCAAGTCATCGTAGCAATTACAGATGTTGATTTTGTTTACCAAAATGAATTTCTGGGTTGCACTGATCGTCTGGTTATAACACCTCTTACAGACAGGTTAGAAAAGCAATTACAGATAAGGAGTACTTTTAAGATCTATAGTGTTTATTTAACATTTATCTTTAAAGAGATACAATCTGAGTTGAGTCCTGTGTGGGCTATATCATTCATGAAAACATTCTCATACATTTGGTTAATATACTCTTTTAGAAAAGGGAAAACATAGTCTCACTAATCTGTAGACTTAGTAATTCCTTTGTCACCGCCCAGTCTTAAAAAGAGCATTTAACAAGAGAAATTCATTGTTTTAAGGTTATATAGTAGCATATAGTGTAACAGTATACTGAAGAGAAGATTCAATCAAATATTTCAAATTTTATAATAGAAGATTCTCTAAAGATTCTGTGGCTTCTTTTAAAGTCTAAGGAAAAGCTGTATGCACTCACTTTTCTATAGCCAGGCAAGTAAGTGGTCATTTTGTTTCAAATGTGTCTTAACAAAAACTATGCTTCTTTTTTCCTCTTGGGAATTTCTTTGCTTCCTCCCTTGTCCAAATTCTTTCTCGATTTGATTCTTTCTTGAGATGTCATTTTTAACCAAATGAGAAAATAGAAGATCAAGAGATACTTCACTTGCAAGAAGATCCCCTCAAGAAATAAAAGCAACTTCTAACCTACAATGATTGACTTTGATATCTATGTGGTGCATGGGCTTCTATGAGTTTTTAGATACCTTTATTTCTCCAGAAGAAGTAGACCTGCTATTGTGACAATATGGACAGTTCAGTAGATTTCTGCAGAGAACTGTATTGCCCTCAGCAACTGAGTATTTTTGATGTAAAATTGTTAAACTCTACCCCAAAATCAATCAAAGTAGAACAGCAGAGATAAAGCCTTCCTGTCTCTTCAGAGTTTCGTATTGTATAGAAAGCAAGAAAGTTCCTGCAGCACAAGTTGGGTGTAATAAATTACAGTGATTCAAACTAAATTGAGGAATCAGTTAGTTATAAAATGCTGTTCAATTATGGATTAAAACCAGAAATACTTCAATTAGAATGTGTCCAAACTATGTTGGTTTGACAGTGAAGATACCCCATTGCTTAATTCCTTTAGCATTACCCTTCCATACTTTGCCATGAATGAAAATCATAACTAAGGCTCACATATAAGTAAAACTGTATTATAGACCTTTTAAGACTTTTAAAAAAAGGGGTAAAGATTGGGATTCTTTTTTTCCTAGAATTGTAACTATTTCTTACCCATATATCCTTATTCTTTCACACTTGGGGATTTAGTCAAAGGTAACTCAATTAAATGTATACAGGTTAGAATGGTGCAGAATATGGTGATATAGCAGAATTCAACAGCAGAATGTGCTCTTTATAGATGCCAGAAAAGTCAATGAGGAATACCTTTATGGGATGTGCGTTGATTTTTTTTTAGCTTGTTAACACCAGGGTTTTTTGTTTTTTTTTTTAATTTGTTGGTTTGGTTTTTTTTTTATAAGTAGCATTTAAATGCTACATTTTGTTACTTTTACCTCTCTGAACTTGCACTGAAATCCACGGAATTGCTTTATGAAGAAGTAGCATTTCAACATAGAGGCTGTAGAATCTATTGCATAACTTGATCTGTATTTTATATACACACACACACTTATATGTTTAATATAATTTTTTATATTAACTTCAATTAATATTTGTAGGTGCTATATAACTTTAGCGCAAGCTTTGGGAATGAACATGGGAGGAGCTCCAGCAGGACCAGCTGGAACTGGTAAAACAGAAACAACAAAAGACATGGGAAAAGCTCTGGGAAAATACGTAGTAGTCTTTAACTGCTCTGATCAGATGGACTTCAGAGGTTTGGGCAGGATTTTCAAAGGTAAGATTCCTTTCTGTAGGATAGAAGAGACTTCCACAGGTCATTTAGCAGGAGCAGGTGGAGCAGGGTGCTCACTCAGTTCCATATTCGTGTCGGGTTTTGGCCGTCTCCAGGGACGAATGTTCTGCAACACCTCTGCTCAAGTGTTTTGATCATTCTCATTATCACATTTTTTATACTTCTCCTGGCTTGGAATCTTCCACATTGAAACACGTGTCTGTTGTCTTCTCTTCTTCCTCTGCACCTCTGAAACAAGCCTGACTCCAATTTCTCAGTGCCTCCTCTTATCTAGTTGTCAACAGCAATAGGCTTTTCCCTTTTTCTCTTCAGGCTCAACACATGCTGTTGTCTCAGTCTCTGCCACTGTGTCATGTCCTCCCTCTGACCATCACAGCAGCCACTTGGTGCACTCATGCAAATGTATCAGTGTCTCTCCCCTACTGGGAAACCCCGAAGTGAACATGGTACTCCAGCTGCTATCTCACAAGTGCAGGGTAGAGGTGAACAGTGATCTGCCTCACCCTGCAGCCCACACTCTTTCCCAGTCTGCAGCTGCCTTCCCTTGATGTAGGGGCATAGTTCTGATTCATGCCTACTTAGTTGTTAAATGGAACAGCAGAATTTGCAAATCTGCTTTGCAACACAGTCAACACAGAGCTTGTACTGCTGCCTGGGTATGTCTTATTTATTCTGGTCTAAGTAAGGAACTTCACTAGATTTTGGTCAACTCATGTTTGTATTGTATGCATAGGGACTCAAGAGGCATAAAAGTGGCTGAAGCTGTGGGTTTATAAACATATTGCCCATTTGAAAGTCATTAAAATTTTAGAAAATCTTGGAGTGACAAAATTCATGGCAGAAAGTCTTTAAAGTGATTTAGCCTTAACTGTGCAACACGAATAAACCCTGAATGACTTGCATAAATCATTCACAATTAAATAGCAAGCTTTCAGTACACAGGAAAGAAAAACATGGCTTGCTGATACTTAAATATCATTTGAGATAGAATGCTCTTGAAACTTTCTTATAAAACATTGTGAAATGAAAACCAATTCTCTTTGGTGCTATTGCATATGTTACCTTTCCAAACAGAAATTAGGCAACTGTGAAAATAATCCTGTATAAAAAATATTTTTTTTATTAATATAGTACTTCTAGATTTCTCTTTTCATTTATTTTTCTTTCTATGGGTTTCTCTTTTTCTTTCATAGAATATCCACACTTTGAATGTTGTTAATATCCTGTACTATTACATGAGAAACCTGTTTAGTGGAGACTTCGAATGGTAAAATAAAAACAGTGACAATTTTTGGTGACATTTAGGACTAATGTTTTGTAGCTCTAAGTCACTTATTTTTAATTTTTTAGACTAACAGTACAGCTTTTTTGCAATAATTGAATGGTGCTCTACAATAAAAGGCTACATTCACAGAATGATCTATAAAAAATATTTGCCAAATGCCCAAAATTATCAAAATATTTTTCAGACTTTGATTCACTTTTAAGCATTTTGTATAAATCAACTAATATTATTTCAGACAGATATGGAAACAATCATGTGGATTGGAGGAATATAGGCCTTGACCACAAGGCAATAAATAAAACTAATATGATATAATTACTTGCAGGAAAAGTAATTTAGTTCAGATATTCAAATATGCATTAAGGACAAGAGATAATATTTTTTTCTTTCCCTGTTTTAGGTCTTGCACAGTCTGGATCTTGGGGATGTTTTGATGAATTCAATCGAATTGAATTGCCTGTCTTGTCAGTAGCAGCACAACAAATCTATATTATTTTAACAGCAAGAAAAGAAAAAAAAAAGCAGTTCATATTTTCTGATGGAGACTGTGTAGATTTAAATCCAGAGTTTGGAATTTTCCTAACTATGGTGAGTGTAGTAATAACTTCAAATAAGTGACAATTTATACTACATAGAGGTTAAGTGACAAGGTGAAAAGAACCGGTTTCAATAATAAAATAATGTCACTATAGAATTAGATTGAAGTGCACAATACATAAATAAAGTGATTATTCATGAATGGCATGCCTTCATTTTGACTTTAATATTATTGAAGGGTTCATGATTATGTCCCTTCATTGGTGTATTGCTATTCACTATGCAGACTAAGAGTTTGACCACACTTGAAGAATTCTCTGTGCTCACTGAGAGGCCCAAAACAATAATACACTGTACTACCATATCTTTAATAATGCTAATAACAATGCATTAATAATTCACAAATGTTTTAATAAGACTAACATATTAGTAGCTTAATAGTATTAATACTTTAACAGTATTAATGAGAAAGATACTGTAGGGAGGGCAGAGAAAAAGAAC
Organism: Cyanoderma ruficeps; assembly: GCA_008694505.1. Classification (NCBI taxonomy): domain Eukaryota; kingdom Metazoa; phylum Chordata; class Aves; order Passeriformes; family Timaliidae; genus Cyanoderma; species Cyanoderma ruficeps. The sequence goes on from VZDJ01007749.1 coordinate 14,861,579, forward strand.
ATTCACTTAAAGAAGGAGATATAAGAAAGTTATTTTTCAGGCACACAGGTCTTGACTAATGGGTACCTACATGGATATGTAAAAATTCTTTGACCTCTCGGAATATTAACTTTCAGAATATGCTGTCTTTTTGCCATAGGATTCTTGAGGCTTCATAGCACTATTTCCTGTAATCTCATGGGCAGGAAATATTAAAGTGTATGTTTCCTAGTGCCAAGGCAGATGGCAATCCAAGATTATTTTATGAGAGATTAAAATTACAATAATTGATAGGCAAGACTTCTAACTCCAAACTGCTCTAAGTATTTTTATATGTATTTATTTCTATTGAACAATAAAAAGGAGGCTATTTTGACTATTGCAAATAAAAATGATGCATTGTGCTTTCTTATTTAGAATCCTGGGTATGCTGGACGTCAAGAACTACCAGAAAATCTCAAAGTTCAGTTTAGAAGTGTTGCAATGATGGTTCCAGATAGACAGGTATAATTTCTGACTGAACTGAAAAGAAAAAATGTGTTTTAATTTGTTGACCTGTCTTCAGGAGAAAATAACAGAATTCTTACAAATATTTGTATTTCAGATAATTATAAGGGTTAAACTTGCAAGTTATGGATTTATTGATAATGTGGTCTTGGCTAAGAAATTCTTTGTTCTTTATAAACTTTGTGAGGAGCAGCTCACTAAGCAGGTAATGTTATGTACTCCCTTTGTATTTACATAGTAAAACCTACTTTTTGGGTTATGCAGATTGTTTCTGAAACATCGCTTCTGTTCCTTTTACAAAATATTGAAGTATTTTAAATGTAATTTAAACAAATACTTTTATTTTTACCAATAACATTTCTGAATAAATTGCTACATTAATTCATGAATATGTAGTTGGATATGCACCTCTTTTGTTAAAAATGATGCTTTTTAGTTAGCTGCAAGTGCGTGAGGTTCTCTGCCTAAACATGTCAGCCAGACAAAAATTATCCCAGTCATATAATTTGTCTTTAAGAATTATCTAGGACTAGGATGAGTAGTTGGACATTGGAAACTGGATACCACAGGAGAAAAGTCTAGTTTGATTTAAGTTGTTCATGTCCCTGTAGCACTGCTTTGATCTGAAGTCTGTGCTTTAAAATGTCTTAGTTGAAAAGACGTGGTCTAGAATGGAACAATTACTTTTTTTAGAACCCTGCTATTCAGAGCCATACCATTTTTTCTATATGGTATGATAAATGGTGAAATCAATTAAATTTAAATTAGGAAAGAAAAACCTTATAGCACACACTCATCTTCCTGAAAACAGCTTTATTATCCTTCATTTATTTGAACAAAACAATTCTAAACAACAGCAACAATTTCTATTTTAGCTACTTTTTCCAGGCAGGACTACTGTACTATACTGTAGGCAAGTAAAGCTTGATATATTGATGAAATAAAGCTAGAGAACTTGTTACTGATACATAAACCTTCTTGCACTCTCTAGGTTCATTATGATTTTGGTCTGAGGAATATCCTTTCAGTACTGAGGACTCTCGGGGCTCAAAAGAGAGCCAGGCCAACTGAAGGTGAATTAAGTATTGTCATGAGAGGGTTAAGAGATATGAATCTTTCTAAACTGGTAAGTATCTAATTTAATACTTTAGCACCTTGTAGAGGCAAGCCTAATAGATATATCCTGGGTTTTGTTTGAGATCAGAAAAAATCTCAAACATTATTTTCTTTAAAAATTGAAACATGCTAACTTGCATGTTATCATTAAACAGCATAGTGTTCATTAGACTTGTAAAGAGTGTTCATTATGCAAAGGTTCAAATAGATTAATAGTGGCTTACCTCTGCATGCGACTTTCAGTGTCCTGCCTTGTGCACAGACTGACCACCATAAGTAAATTGAATCATGAGTATTCACTAAATCAGACTTTTAAAGATTTCTTCCAGATAGGATGTTCTTTCCAATACATGCTGCAAATGGTTTACAAATCAATTTTATAAATAGACCTCAGTGTCTACTCTGTGGGAAAATTCTTTCAATTCTGAATTTCTCTTTTGCAAGTCTTCTTGGTGACATTTTCAAAATACTGTTTTTCCTGTTAGCTGTCTGTAAGCATCTATATCTAGAAAGTATATTGTTACTGCTTTTTCTTTTATAACAGAGACTAATTTTGATTTGGAAACGTTCTTTGGATAACCATCCTTAAAACATATAATAACATTTTTTGTTTCAGATAGATGAAGATGAGCCTTTGTTTCTCAGTCTTATCAACGATCTCTTCCCGGGGTTGCAGTTGGACAGCAGTACCTATGATGAGCTTCAGGCTGCAGTAGCTCATCAGGTTGAAGAGGCAGGATTGATTAACCATCCACCATGGAATCTTAAGCTTGTTCAGGTAGAACTTTTTTCCTTAAACGTTCTTCACAATCCAATCAGGAGTCAGAACAATGTGTTAGTGGCTAGACCACTGTCTTACCCAAGAACCTGCACATCGAATATGGGAAAAACTGAAGGCTGTGTGTGCACCATACTAAGGAAGACCAATGCAAGGGACTTGCACTGTGGTGCCTGTAGATCTTCATCCTGGACTGATACAAGCCTTTATTCAGCTTTCAGAGGAAGAATTGTATATGCTTCATCTTACAAGATTTTGGCACCCAGACGGACTACCACTGTTTGGTGCCATTTAGTTCATTCATACTTGTATAGGCAGACTGACACTTCCACAGCAAACCTAATGCTAATATTAAAAGACAAATAGAAAATTCAGTAGAGAACTCCCCTGAAACTAAACTCATACACACTTCTGGAGAATGTGCAGTCCCTATGTTTGTTTCATATACTCAGGAATTTCAGCACTATAGTAATGAATCATACTTGTGTGGCATTAATGTTTTGCTACTGTTAATTTTTCCTTTTGAATAATACAGAAAACCCTTTTTCAAATCTTGTAAAACTATTTTCACCTGCTTAAAAAAGTTTAGTTCTGTGAACCATATATAGTAAACCTGCTTAGTGCTAAAAACATTAGGAACTGAAAATGTGTACACTTGCACAAAACACAGCAAATGCAGGCTAAGTTCAATCCTGAGCATATAACTTGTATGTCTAATACATCTTAATCACTACTAAGTGCAAACTAAAATCTTTCTAAAGCATGTATTTATTTTGATTTTTAAATGAAAATATTTAATTTTGATTTTGTTAATAGCTGTATGAAACTAATCTAGTGCGTCACGGGTTGATGACACTGGGACCTAGTGGATCTGGAAAAACAATGGTCATAACTGTATTAATGAGAGCACTCACAGAGTGTGGCCAACCTCATAAGGAAATGCGCATGAACCCCAAAGCTATTACTGCTCCTCAAATGTTTGGAAAACTAGATGCTGCAACCAATGACTGGACAGATGGAATCTTTTCTACTCTGTGGAGGAAAACACTGAAAACCAAAAAGGGTATGTAAATACTTTGCATTTGGTATCATAGAAATGTATCTTGAATGATGTATTGAAAAAAACATATTGAGCTCACAAATGTTCCTCTTGAGGAAAACTATAGAGAACATATGAGATGAGATTACACCTCTTAAGAAAGGACACCAGTTTAAACATTTATTATTTCAGTAGTATATCTACATTAAAAAAATGATCATTTTCTTGCCACTTCAGTTCTGCAGTGTAGATGTGTTACGTGGAAGCTGATAAATCATAAATTAGATTAACTTGTTCTAATGACACTATCTTTATAATAATATTCTTTTCATGGGTTTATATGCATTGATTGCACCTATTTATATTTCAATATTTTAGAATTGGTGTACTGAAATTCCTTTTCACAGTGTTTCATTTGTATCTGAAAAATAAATATATTATAGAAAGAGAATTCTTCTAGGGAACCTTTCTAGGGGGATGTTAATTTTAAGAGACAGTTGAATTTCTTACATTGTGAATGCATATTTTTTACTCTATTAGAAAATTTCTATATCCCAAATGAAGCCAGAATTCTAAAATTTAATTGCCAAAACTTAGGTATTAACATCAATATTTATGTTTCAAAGTATAAGAACAATAACCTGATTTTAAGAACAGAGAAGCGAGCATAGGTATCACTAACCTGAGAGGGACCTTTGAATATTCAATGTCTCTTGTTTAGTTGCTCAAATGAACCCTCATTTTAGCACCAAAATTATAAATTCCCCAATCTCCCTGTGCTGCTGGTGTAGGGTTGGGAGAGGAGGAGGAAGAGTTTGATTAGGTTGTGAAGAGGTTGAATCTAGAGAAAGAAAATGGAGTGGGGTAAAGTTGTTCTAGGTGTTTGTCTTTCTTCTCATCATCCATATCTATGTCAATTTGCAATAAAATGTTTTCAAGTTGAGTCTGTTTTGCCCATGACAGCTGTCAAGTGATCTACCTGTCTTTATCTCAACCAACAAACATTTTCACCATATTCTCTCCCTCTGTCCTGTTGAGGGAGGGTAGGGAGAGAGTAGCACAGTTTGTATCTGGTAGTCAGCCAAGGTAACAAATATTCAACACTATAAAAGTATACTTGCTCCCTCATTTGCTACCAATTGTTTCAAAACGCAATTTATTCAGTAATGAGCATCCATATAGATGGCAGAAATTATAATAAATAAAATCAATTTTTATATGACGTTTAAGTTCCAAACCATCTTTTGTACACTTATTTTCTTGGTTTTGTTCAGCAATGTGGTCTGAACTATCTCTCTTTTGATTTTTTTTTTTTTCGAGGCGAGAATGTGTTTCTGGTTTTAGATGGTCCTGTAGATGCAATCTGGATTGAGAATTTAAATTCAGTTTTGGATGATAACAAGACCCTCACTCTTGCAAATGGAGATCGAATTCCTATGTCTCCTTCATGTAAACTGTTGTTTGAGGTCCACAACATCGAGAATGCCTCTCCAGCAACAGTTTCTCGAATGGGTATGGTCTTCATCAGTTCTTCTGTCCTCAGCTGGAGACCAATATTGCAGGTAAGATAATTATTGCTGGCTGCTCCTTCTTATACCTTGCTATACATTTTATACAGAACATTATTGTGGATGTGTTTTTCAGGCATGGCTGAAAAAACGCAGTGCTCAAGAAGCTGAACTTTTGCAAAGTTTGTATGACAGAATCTTTGAACCAGCATATACCTATATGAAACTAAACCTTAACCCCAAAATGGAGCTCCTGGAATGTAACTACATTATGCAGGTAAAACAGATACTGTATGAGTCTGTATGAGTTGGCTGACAATAGTAAAAGTGAAGAAATAGCAAGGAGAACATTTGATAGCCATAAAATTTAATTGGAAAATATTGTCCCCTGATAAAGAGAAGCTCAAAATCATTATTTGTTTCTTGGGCAATATAAGAGGAAGTGTGAAGATGTGCAGAAGAAAATTTTTCTTCTCTGTATTACTTCATACTTAGGCTAGTCTTCTATTGACTGGAATTTGCAGGCTTCAATAGATTTCCAGAAGTGTGTGTTTAATAAGCTACTGGATTCATTTTGGTTATTTTACTACCAAAAGATTGTAGTAAGGGTCACTATATCTCTTCTGGAAGTGTCAGCAGAGAGAGAGAAGAATAATTCTATTTATCTTTTTATCTTCAGATGTAATAGGTGTAATTGTATCCATCAGCTCTTTCAAGGTCAATGTAGTAATTTTTGCATCTCCTTCCCTATCAGTTGGAACTCTACCTTGAGTGGAGTCCAAACTATATCAGTGATTTATTAATAATATAAATATGTGTTTGGCAGATTTTTCAAGACTGTCAGTCCTATACTGCATATCTCCAGTTGATTTGTTTATGAGTCTGTTGTCATCTGCAGATTCTAAGTTTCTAGACTTTCCATTTGTCCATTTTGACACACTCATAAAAAATTCAGTGGCGCCCTTGAACAGGAGTCTAGACAAGATAATGTTTTGGATAGCACAGTTTAATGTTAAACTACCAAATTTGCACCAAATATCTTTCTGCTGTTCATTAGAGAGTTAGTTTCAGATTTTCTAGATTGTGAAGTATTTTACTGCAAACTAATAGCCACAGCAAATGCTGGAGAGCTTAACTGTGCAAGTAGAGCATCTTTAGAATTACAGTCCCCAGGCAGAAACTATTCAACTAATAATTTTATGGTGTGCAATGCACAACATTTTTGAGAGAGGTATTATTTTTCTTCTACATTTCTTATCTATGAAACCTCTGACTGAACTGAACTTGTCTTCATAGAAGATTTCTCCTGTGATCAAAAGTTTCTGTTATTTTTGATTTGCACTTGTTAGATGGTGTCAGCAAGTCAGTGTTCTATTCATGCTGCTTGATCAGGGAAGTATTTCCCTGATTTAAACTGCACATAATGCTTCTTTGTGTGAATGAAAATCTTTAGTAAGTTTTTGTCACATCCATGACAAAGTAAATGACACTTGGCAGGCCTCCAAGCTTGTGTTATCTAAGAGCCAGTGACGCTAGAGATTTTCACCCTACTTGTACCTTAAAATCCCAGCTTTGCCATAAATGGTCTCTCTGCAGAAGCCCTGTACCTTATCAGCCTCCTGATTTGCTGGGTCTTGTCCCTGTAGCAATTGTAGGATTCAGGACATGCTGCTTCTGTTTAGTTCTTGCATTTTCAAAAATTGCAACCAAATCAAAGCAGTTGCATCTGGCAGACTTGTATTTGAGTTCCAAAGCTGAGCTTTGGATGTTCACCCAAACATGCACGTTTACCTGACAATGTGCCATTTGTTAGCATTCACAATTTAAGTTTCCTATTCACATACAACAGCTTTATAATGGTTTCATATAAATCTGATCTCACCTTTGCTTTTCTCCTTGTAATTTCCACTGCCTGTCTAAGTCTTTATGCATCCTCTGGCGCACCTCATTAGGTAGGCAAATATCATTTACCTTAGGAGATTCAACAGCACTTTTTGTTTAGAGTTATCCTGCCTTACGAGCCTATTGGAAGAGTCAGTAAACTTGTAGCTAAAGGAGGTCTGATTGATATAGTCTGCTTGAAGGATCAAAGGTGTCTGACATTGTTCTTTACCAGATATTTACATGCATGCTAAATAGTCATAGCAGAAGATAGGAGTTTCATTTCTAGATAAACAATGTATTGGAAGATAGGAAATGTGTGACTGGATTCTGAATGTGTGACAATTCTTAGGAAGGACAGAGGCTATCACTGGTCCTGAGGCACGTTTGTTGGGATCAGTGCTGTTCAAAATGTTCATAAACAATTCGGAAAAGTTTTAGGGGAAGAAATTTATTGATGATACTAGATTATTCAGGGTATTAAGGACAAAACAACTAACCATGAAGAACTGTAGATAGACTTTATGAGACTGAATAAATAGGTAATAAAATGGCAAATGAAATTCAGTGAAGATAAGCATGAAGGAGTTCACACAGGAAGAAAACAAACTGTTCAATGCCATGAATAACAGACCTATGGGACATCTTGCCAAAGGCTATAATAGACAATAAAAGTTTATGTAGGCTCAAGACCAGGCTTGCTATTTTCAGAGTGGAAAACAACACATGACATTATAAAAGCAGTGAAAGTGTGTATTGTTCAGAAAGACACAAGCGGAAGAGGGTACCAACAGGAAGTACTATCCCAGCAGTGTCACAAGCCAAGAGAGATTTTTTTTCTTATACTCTTCTCCAGTTTTGGCCGCTATTGCAAATGAGATGCTGGGCAAACTTTAGAAGTATGTGTTACTGTATTACTTCCCACGCCAAGTATGAGATGCAAGACAGCATAATGAGTACTGATTCCAAGAGCTGACTGAAAATCTGCTTCACTGTGAAAAAGACGTATTTTGAAACAATATGCTGCACACTGCCTTGTATGGAAGGAGAGTAAAAATGAGGTTGCCTAAGACAGTCAAACATCTGAATTCATAAGAAACATCACAGAATTGTAGATAACCATTTACTATTTTGCTAGAATCGGGACTCTAGGTCCTTAGAAACAGAGTGAAGCAATCACATAATAGAATAATTTAATCTATTTTTAAAAGATGAAAAAATAGAAGTTAGTGTGATAGATACATAAATTGTGCCATAATTGGCATAAATATATCACACATAAATATATCATGCAGATGCTGAAAATTCTTCCATGCTTAAAAATGGAAAGAAATGGCTAGGCTTCACCTATTCTTGGGATTCTGAATATAATAAAATCCCTTAAAAAGCTGTTTTGTTACCCTAGCCCATAAATGACATTTTTTTTGTAGGCATAATTTAAAAGGGTAACTGATGATCAAATTACCCAAGTAATTTTGAAAATTTTGTTCCATTTTATATAGCTATCTTTAATAAATTTTATTGGATTTGTTGATCTGAATTTTTTGTTTTGTGGTTTTTGTAATCTGCATTGATTTAAATGTTGAATACATATAAATAATGAATATGCATACATATATAGGTGAATAAAAAGTGATTATGTAATATTTGCTAAATACATATTTTACAATATTTTCAGTCAATTAATCTTCTGGAGGGCTTGATTCCAGTGAAGGAAGAACGTGGTGTATCAGCTACACAGCTTCTGCATAAATTGTTCAACTTTGCAATAATGTGGAGTTTAGGTGCCCTTCTGGAGCTCGACAGTCGAGATAAACTTGAAGCCTTCATTAGAGCTCATGATAATAAATTAGACTTACCAAAAATCCCTCGTGGCAGCAATCAGACGATGTACGAGTTTTACGTCAGTGATCGTGGTAAGAAAAAGAACCAAGATTGTTTTTTAAGCTGTCATTTCAAAACCCTGTTACTACTTTAGTCCTTTTTATAGAGTCCTATGAGTTGAGGTTTTCTGACAGCACAGAACCAGCACATCTGTGGTTGTGAAAAGTCAGAGACAAGACATAGAGTGCTCATTGCTAACATTTTATTATTTCTTTTTTATTTTCTTCTTGCAAATTACTTTTCTATTAATTTAGCCAGCCTAAAATTTGTAGATAACTTGTGCTTAGGCTGGTTTAATTTAGCTTAATATTATTTTATGCTTAATTTTCTTACAGGTGGTAGTTTTTGTTAAAGGAATAACATCTGATTTTAATTTTGTTTAGTAATTTTTACTCCTGTCTAATAACCGGTCATAAAGCTGAAAGGTTATAGAATTATAAGAATAGAGATATTTTGATTCTTGATATTTTGAATAGTGTGCTATTTTCTAGAACAATTTTTTTAGTTTGAATAGCACACACAACCATTGTCACAAAAATCTTACTGTCATGACAGAGCACGTTCTCTTCTGAAGAAATTAATTTCTGTGTATCCAGATTAATTTTTTTTTGCCAATAACATTGATTTAGTGTAGACATATGCAATCCATATTGCCATCTTCTATTATTTTTCACCAACAGTGTGAGAATTACTTTTTACGTGAGCATTCTTTAGGGTTTTTCTTTAGATAAGAATATATAAATTTAATAAATACGTCTACATTTAGTAGGATTGTAGACTAATTACAGGTCATGACTAAGAATGTCTTTTGTTAGGTACATTTTAGACAGATTAGAGAAAAGTTATCTTTGTAGCATTCTACCCATAATATCTATTTTTAAAATTATTTTATTAATGAAATATTGAACGTATTGAACGTGATCAAAATATAATGAAATCGTTCTTTTTTTTTTTTTTTTTGGTCATTNTTTTTTTTTTTTTTTTGGTCATTTCAGGCACCTGGGAGCACTGGAGTAATAGAGTTCAGGAATTTGTTTATCCAACAGATCATGTCCCAGATTATGCATCTATTCTGGTTCCAAATGTTGATAATACCAGAACTCAGTTTTTGATAAACACAATTGCAAAACAAAAGAAAGTAAGTACAGGATCACATATTTTAGTATATACCTACCATATAAATTAAGTAGAAAACTACTTAGAAAGCAACTGGATGTTACACTCACTCTTCATCTTCTAATCATTGTCTCTAGTCATTGCTTCCCTGGTGCATCATTATATTGTTTTATTTTCTTAACGTGGATCCTCGGTAAATATTTTTGTGCATGAACAAAACTTTAAAATATAAAGAAAGGAACCTACAAGAAGTCTTCTTAGGGTCGTCCAGTAAAAGAGACTGTTGCAGCAGATGTGTTGGAAACTGGAAGAAATTTGGCAATTGGAAGAAAATCCTCTAGCACATTTTTGTTTCTTCCTTTCCCTTTTAATTCTGCAAGGAAATTTCTTGGGGAATCTGTGAAAAACACATATGGTCTCAGTGCATCTGGAGACAAGAAAAATCTATCAAAAATGTAGGATTTTAAAAATAGACACAGAAACTATTATTTTCTCAAAATAGGTCTGTTATGCATATATAAATATAAGTTTTGGTATTAATTACGTGGTTTAAATATCTGTTACAGGCTGTTTTGCTCATAGGAGAGCAGGGGACTGCGAAGACAGTCATGATTAAGGGATATATGAAGAGATATGACCCAGAAGAGCATTTGTCAAAAAGTATGAACTTTTCATCTGCCACCGAACCATTTATGTTTCAGGTAAAGATATAGATTTTAAACAACATTGCATATCATTTCCTTGCTAGGTGTTTAAGGGTACTTCATTCTGATGATAAGTGATTTAGAATTAAATTCTAAAGGATCTTTTTTGTCTAAGTCACTTCAGCGTTTCAGAAAACTCTATTAAAAATAATTTTTGCAGATCAGATTTAAATATAGCCACTCACATAGAGATACATATATTCGTGATTGCTGTGTGGTTTTTCATTGTGGAATTCCAAGAAACAATTTTTTTTTTTGCTAAAGTCCTTTGATTTTCTTTTTAGATTTTTGTTTATACTTTGGGTTTTTTCTGATTCTTTAGTATATGGTGTTAATTTTAATTTTTGTTAAATAAAGAACAGATTTCAACCTTTAGATAATTTTATTTTTATTCAACTCAGGAGTAACTACAGCATCAGAAATTCAATCTTTAAAGACTTCTAGCATGACAACTTTGTAGAAGTTTCTCTTTTCCAATATAACTGGTAAAAATCTATATAAATAGAAAAAAATACATAGTTTTTGAAGAGATTGAAAGGATGTTCTATAATACTGTGGTATGATTTGATATTAGTTATTTGCTAGGATGGGATTCTTTATGTTAAATTGGCTTCATTACCAATTCAATGCAATGAATTCATGGCGATGAGCCTCTACTAGGAAAAAGAATTCATTTTGGAATATTTCTGGATTGAAAAATCTATTCATGAAATAGGTCTTACAAACTCCCTTTTAAAGTTAGGCATCTTTTTTAAGAAGTTAATGTGAATGTTATTAAGAAAATGGTGAAAATTAATAGATTATACACCTACTTTTTAAAAAAAAGTTCAGAATCTCTGGTCATGGTTTGTAACAAAATGAGGCAGAATAAGGCAGCCATCCTTTCATGCATGCAAGGCTTATTGAACAGCCAGTATCTCTGTCCCAGTGTCCTTTACTATTATGAGTCCTTAGATCATTCTTGGAAACATTCTTGGAAATCTTGATTTCTTATGTAATTGCTTGTCAGTTTCTCTTTTTCACCTTAATCACATATTCTCTGTATGTCTGTATCTTAAAATACTCATCAATATCCTATTGTAAAAATAGGACAAAAACATTGGACAAAAGATGTGTCTATTTTCTGTTTTAAAAATACTATTAATAGTTTTATTTTTATGACAGCACATGCTACATTACTCATATAGGGTGACATTTGTGCTTTTATAGAGAAAACATTACTTGTCTAAGGAAAACATCTGGTACTATCTTGTAAAAGGTTTTTTTCTTTCATTGTTTATGTGTCTTTGGAAAGACTGCAGAGCTGTAGAACTTCAAAAAAACATTTGAGTTATATATCAGTTTTACTTGTCTATTGCATCCTCTTTCTTGCCACCAAAATATTAAAATTTTGCATTACATCCCTCACAAGACACCTGGGAAATCATAATGGAAGGAATCTAAGTTGGCTCCATGTGCTCTGTGGTTGTATTGCAAATATTAAAGAAGTGATATTAGTTAGGAATATGATAATGCTGATAATGAAATACTAATTTCTAAGTTTTGAAACTTTTTAAAAACCTCTGATAGTCAGAGATGGATTGCAGGACAGGAGTTGGATTCCTTAGGAACATGGATTTCTTAATACTAGAATTAAAGACGAAACTGCTAACAAAAAGAGAGAATCATTGCCCGAGTGCTGTAACAGGTTTTTCAAAAATGTATTTTAAGTATTGTTGCTTTAGATATAAAATGACAACTTTCTTTACCTTTTTAGAGGACAATAGAGAGTTATGTGGACAAACGTGTTGGAAGTACTTATGGACCTCCTGGGGGCAGAAAGATGACTATTTTTATTGATGATATCAATATGCCATTTATCAATGAATGGGGAGATCAGGTGAACTTTTTTAACATTTACTACTTATTCTCAAATTGTTGTGCTTTTTGTATACATACACATGGGAATCAGTGGACTTCTTAAATATTTTAGTTAGCTGTTAATTATTGGAAATTTAAAATTTTAAGTACACTGACACACAAAAAAAAGAGAGCAAATTAAATTTATTGATGAGATGTGTAGTATAATGATGCCACATTTTACATAATCTCCACTTCCTTTTTTTAAGACTAAACAAAAATCAGCACCGTACTAAAGCAGCATATTATCAATTTTAGAATGACATTAATCTGAGAGAACCAATAAACAAATTTCTGCCAAGAGAAAGGACAATAACTTGGAGAGAGAAATAAAGGATATGAAAAATTCAAGGCCTCCACTAGGTCTTGCATTATAGCCCCAAGACATGGCTCAAATATTTTTGGTGGGATAATGGTTTGGTTTTGGTGGGGTATGTGAGCACATACATAAGACTTGCTGAATATCATTGGAGCACTTGCTATGGGGAAAACTATGGGGCTGTAAAGTGTAATGAAGAGTGAATAACCTTTCCAAAAGAAGCGAAAAAGTAAGAATCAGTTGTTTTACTTCAAAGGAGGCCCAAGAGCGAACTGAAAAGCACAGCTGGAAAATCTGTAGCTGAATTCCCAGCAACAAAATAAGGAACAAAACAATTTTTTCCACAGTTCATTTCTTTAATTTTGTTTAATTCAACAGAATGCAAACATATTTTCTTGGCATTATATGGCAGTAGAGCTCTGAAACAATTTTTTTGCCATTTAAAATCACATAAACCAAGATCTTCCATATGAGTAAGGAAGGCAGTTTAATATGTTTTTAGATTAAGGTAACAGTATCTCTCTATGGATTAGTAGAATTACAAGAAGAAGTTAAATTATCATGGCGTATTGTCTTCTTTTCTTGCATAAATTTCTAATTTGTACAACTTACAAAAATTTACAGATAACAAACGAAATTGTCCGTCAGATGATGGAAATGAGAGGAATGTACAGCTTGGATAAACCTGGAGACTTCCTTACAATTGTAGATGTACAAATAATTGCAGCAATGATACATCCTGGAGGAGGCCGTAATGATATTCCCCAGCGTTTAAAAAGACAATTTTGTGTATTCAATTGTACATTGCCATCCAACGCATCCATCGACAAAATTTTTGGTACTTTTTTCCTCTTGTTTTAGTACAATTTATTTCCCTTCATAATGGACCTAAAATTTATGAAAGTATGCTTTCTTTCTCACTTTCATCATGCAAATTCGGAGTTCTTCCAGTAAAAAGAACTGGAGCTGTGGTACAGCAAAAATAGTGCTGTGGAAGAGGCATGTAACCCTTTAAATGCTTGTCTTTTTCATTTTGGACAAACAAATATTAAGAAAGTTATGGCATTTCCTGGAAGACTATGAGCACTACTATTTCTGTGTAGGTTAACATTCCAACTCTTAACTGGCTGAAATTCACTATGTTGCTAAATTTCTCAATTCTGGTAACTCTGTCAATACAGGATATGGCAGAAAACCAGCACTTACTGCCCAATATTTCTATCCAATTCAGAAAAGCCATAGACAACAGGGAAAAATAATTTCATCTGTAATTTTAAATTATGTTTTACCCAGTAATGTTTTAAATGAGTATGTATTTGTCTTGCTCTTGACCTACCTTAGTCTATCTTACAAGCCAAGATTAACTGTTTATTGCATCATGTATTTTCAGGTATAATTGCCAATGGATACTTCCATCCCTGCAGAGAATTCAACTCTGAAGTATGTGATATGGTGGAAAAATTGGTCCCAACAGGGAGAGTATTGTGGCAGCGGACAAAGGTATAAAATCAAGGAAAATTTTATCTCTGAATAAAGTGACTATTAGTTTAGTTTAGGCAACTGTTCCCCAAGATCATATCTATAAGAAAAACACACACATAAAATCATACCAGCCCACCCCCTCAAAAAANAAAAAAGAAGAGGGGAAAAAAAAAAAAGAGATTTATAAAAACAGAGCATGGTCTACAATGTTTTTGAGATTAAATCTGGAAAATATCAGATTACAGTATACAAGACAGATGAATGGAAATATGAGTCCATTCGTTCCTATAAGTTAATTCATGTTACCCAAAGCTGTAATCTCCATAGCTAAGGAACAGGGAGTGCATTTCTTTACGAATTATAATTTTTAATTTATAGGGCCAGAGCAACACTTGAAAATATTACATGTTGTAAGTCTTGATGTTCTACATTTAGTGATAGATCCTGCTTTCAAACAATTAGATATTCTTAGTGACTTCTTATAAAGACTTTTACCACAGTATTATGTGTGAAAATTAGTATTTTTGTTATTTGTATGTTTTATATGTGTTATTAATGATAAAGTTATAAATTTTATTATTACTGATTCTTTCTAGGTGTTACTGATTTTGAATATTAACAATATTTTTCTTTAGGCGAAGATGTTACCTACACCATCTAAATTCCACTATATCTTCAACCTTCGAGACCTTTCTAGAATTTGGCAAGGAATGTTAACTATAAAGGCAGAAGAATGCAAAACCAGCACTGTTATCCTAAAACTGTTTAAACATGAATGTACCAGAGTAATTGCTGACAGGTATAATAATCATAGCATTTTATATTTAGTAGGTTCAGCCATTTAGTTCATTTATGCATCTGTAGAACTTCTAAATATTATAAAACTTATTAGGCCAATATAAAAAAATTTATCTTATTTTACATACAGTCTGCATTGGGGTATTCCAATAAATATCATGGTATGTACTGATAGATTAACCCAGTAACTGAATGGAAAACGTCAAAATATCTACATATTATATATTTTAACCTACTTTTTTTTCCCCTTTGGCTGCACTCAACTGATTCCACTGTAGAAAAGAGAACTTTGTGGTTTCCTAAATTTATACACATAGGATAATTTAAATTTGCTTTGCTCTCCTCACAGAAAAAAACCAGGATTGCATGCTTATGGCTAAAAATTGGCCCATTTCCTATAAATCTCTTTCAAAATATTCATAAAACAGACATAGCTATGACCTGTATATCTTGGAGACCAGTATTATTTTTCTGTTCATTGTGTTTCAATTTCTTGTGAATGTATAGATGTAGCACTATAGCTGCTGCTAAAAGCCAGACATATACCCACTACTACTATGAGTAGTTATAATTGATACAATTTTTTTCTTATTCTGATTCCCTGAGGAATAGCATCCATGATTTTTATAAAGTAATATTTTATACTTAGAGCATTAAATTTAAAGATTGACTCTTAAATTATGTCTATTTTCTTACACTTATTGATTTTATAAAGGTATCACAAAGCGAAAGGAATGGCAAATATTTTGCCATGGACACAAGAGGGCATTTAAGAGTGTTTTTGCTTTTAGTTACACCTAAAAGGTTTTGAATTGAAAAGTGATCAGGCATTACCTGCCATGACCAGAATGTTTTTGGTATTCAACATAGCTGCAATTCCTTGAAATGGAATTTATGTATTTTAAGATGCTGGCTACATAAATTCAGTGTGGTGAAGATGATTTGGCATGGTAGCAGGCAAGACAAACACATAATGATTGCATTGTATCATGTAGCAGGGTCAGCCTTAATCATATTATTCAGTTAACTTGTCAATGTAAAGGAAAGAGGTATCGAAGAAATATAAGGAGTTCTATCTCTGTTTTTTAAATATAAGAGGGACAAAGTGAGATCCTCCCAAGTATACGTTGATATGTGGACTTTGGCATATATTCAGTTGAAACAGAAAAAAACCAAGATATATAAAACTTAGAAATGGATTGCACATGGACGAAACTGGTGGATAAAAAAAACTGCCTCCATTTCATGTAAACATCAGAAACAATTCCAAAAAAACCATAGACCATTGTCAAAAAGTTTTGGTTACCATCCTTGCCTGCATCTTCTAGAATGCCTCATTGTCCTTCATCAGAGCTCTGAGTCAGCTGACAGAGCCCATCTCTTTTTTTTCCCCAGACGGTGCCTTAACAAACTTAAGAGCCAAGGCAGATTGCTGTTATCACCAGTTTCAATATCCCATATGAACCATAATCTTGCTCACTTTCTCCATTCTCCTAAGATGTATAAGTTGAGTTCAGAAAGTGCATGCAGGAAATGTAAAAGTAAATCTTATTCATCAGCTGTCAAGAATATAGAAACAAAGGCCAGACTTTTCTGCTGACTGAAGTAGTAATTTCTTTGTGATCATTGAAGGCCTATCCACTGCAAAATATTAGCAGTGCTGATATTTCTACTCTGTCTGATAATTTCTAAATGTCTGAACTATCATATATTAAACAAACTTATATATTTGCTAGAATTTATGTCTATACATTTTTATGTGCAACAGAGTGCTGTTGATATGAAATGGGGGAAAATGTTCAATTTTAATTTAAAGCTAGGATCTGCTCTACTAAGGCAAAGGCATCACATAGAATCACATGGTGTATTATTTTCTGCTTTAAAGTTGGTAACAATATCACTGGCATTTATTGATATGTTCATATATGTTTTTAATTTCTTGTGGTAAATTTAAAAATGCATGGAAGATATGTATTTGTACAGACATGTTATATACATTAGAAAGAGGGAGAGAGAGAGCGTAATCATGCATTCCCTGTTTCTATGCTGCTTTTAAATTTCCTAGCAGTTAATATTATAATGTCATTACTAAAGGCCTCTAAAATAGTGATGCAATGCACATCTATGCTGTCTCTACAACAGTTCTTCAGTTTAGCTTGTCTTATTTGAAAACTCACAGGATTGAGCTTCTTCACGTTCTACTTTCCTCTCAGTTGTATCACTGAAAAGAAGTAAATATATGGAAATCATTTTTTTCTGTACTTGGACATTCACAGTTTGAATTAGCTTTTTCTGTGGGTGAGGTGGTTCTTGTCTTTTATGTTTGCCAGTTACTCTATGTAGCATTCTTCATTACTTCACCAATAAACATAAGCAGAGTAGTCAAAGGTCTGATCTGTATTAAAATCAGATTGAATCTGTTAAGGGGAGAAGATAAAGTTGTTGACACAATGAAATGTCACTATGTGTATATGTTTCCAGACTTTAGTTTTCTCAACCTCAATGTGTTTTCCTCTCTGCTAATTCTGGGCTTTTGTGTAAGAAGTGTTGAGAATAGAGTCAGGTTGCAGTGGCATATACTACCTTCCTTTCACTATTCCTTGTCTAATTGCAGTTTCATAGGCAGTGTTACGATAAATTATGCTGTTCTACTGCAGGCTGAAAGATGATAAGGCGCACTTAGCCATGGTTATTTAAGAAAGAATCCACCATTTTTCATCCTCTTTTATATGAAAAATTAAACGGTCTGTCGTTGTCTCCTTCTTGGTGAAAGTTGGAAAATCAAATTGTTTTGTTTTATATTTCATGTCACTGACTATTACACTTTATAGTATGGAAGCATTTGATTTTTGTGAATGTTGCCCAATCCTTTTCTGTGACTATTCTGTAGTATGTATTGTCTAGTAAAATTTTTTCTTTAAAATATTACAAGGGGGTTTTTTGTTTGTTTTAGTTTTTTCTTAGTATTTAGTTACCTGTTTCCTCTCTTTATAGCTAGAAATATTTTTTGAAATTTGCACTAATTTATGTTTTTTAGGTTTAATACACCTGAAGATTCAGTCTGGTTTGAACAAAATATTGATAAAACAATTGAGGAATATGTGGAGGCAGATTTAAGTGAAGTTCTCCAATCTGAACCATATTTCGTAGATTTTTTACGGGATGAGCCTGAACCAACTGGTGAAGAACCAGAAGATATTGAGCTTGAAGCACCGAAAGTTTACGAGGAGGTATTTAATTTTACACATCAAATACTAGGCACCAAAGTTTTAATTTAATTATTATTTGTGTTATATTGCTGAATTCATATAACACAGAAAGTTTTGCTGAATAGCTACATTTTTTGGAAAATATATCTAGATTTTCCTGGTTAGTATGCCATAAATAAATAAATAATTTTAGTTATGTTAGATTTAATAATGACATATTATTAAATGTGGTCTATTTTTAATGCTCTCCTTGCTTCTTTTTGTTCTTCCACCAAAAAAATTCCACTTTAACACAACTACAATAATTATGGTGAATTAGCGAGACAATATCATTACACATGGCCCACACATAAAACTGAAGTTTGTGTAAAAATATCAGGGGAGTTTTAAAATTCTGAAGTGCCCTTCTAGTGTCATTACAGATTTTTCTTACTTTTTTTTCAGATTCCAAGCTATGAATTCCTCTGTAACAAATTGCGGGCATACCAGTCCCAATACAATGAAAATATTAGAGGGTCGTTTCTTGATTTGGTGTTTTTCAAGGATGCAATGACACATCTTATTAAGGTTTGGTATTGCTACTTTTTTATTTGTTTAGCTGTTGCAACAGTGTTCTTTATTTAGACAGGCTATTCTTAGATGGCACATTGTGAAAAGCTGTTCTTACCCCCAGCCTGCTTTGCCATCTTTGCATGGTCATTTTCGAGAACTAGGAAAGAGCTACAGTCATTTTACCTGTTTGCATGTTTTATAATAAATTCCTTATTTAAATATATGTTTAAACTTTTATGTATTCAGACAGAGGAAGAATTTCCTCAATAGGAAAGGTGAGACCATAAATAAAGACATTTGTATTGTCTATATAAAATTATTTTTAATCATTTAGAATTCAGAGAACGGTTCAAATGTATCTGTACCTGACAGAGGACAAAAACAATCTGAGATAGAATCTGATTGGATGACAGAGGTGAAAGGAAATATAAATTAGGGCTGCAGTGGAATCAGTGTGTAGGGTAGAATTTAGCATAGTGTAGGTCTCAACTAACAATCATTTGTTCTCCTACTCAGAAAGGAATATATAAGAAAATTCATCTGAAATCAAAATCTTATTCATGGGGGTGAAATAAAGGAAAAGTATGAGATCTGTGTCTCAAGTTTAAAGTGTTATTTCAGGAATTGCTTTGACTGGATGATCTGATTACTGAAAGGCACACAGAAATTGCAGTGCAACAAAACCAGAAGAAGGTGTTTTATGAAGTAAATGTTTGTTTGCTTTGCCTTTAAACAGAAGTAAATAAATTTCTTTTTAAATATGGATCACATTATGCTAGGTGAATTTCAGAAGACCTTGAAAGCCTCTGACATTCCATACTTATTGACAAGTTTTAGCCAGAATATCCTTGATATGCAATTAGTGACAGCAGAGCTCCTTTCTACCTAAATTGAAAATAAATCCAGTCACCCACATAATTTCATATTTAGACTTCTTTAATATAGTTATCTGGATAGGCTCAGAGGGAAGTGTGCAGTAAGCTAAAATTTTATAAAATATAAAAATGAATATATTTCAAAGACTTGATGTAGATGCTAATCTTTTGCATTTTGTGCATAATTTATATGTGGAACAAAATAAAATGTAGAATCTTAAAAGTAATAGTGCACTACTGTATCATAAACCCAAAGAAGACATGTCTAAAAGCAATAGACTAATAAATCAGTAATTCAACTTTTGTATCTGAAGACTTGGTAAGAAAACTACCACAAGAGAAATGTTGAAAGTAGATAGAATACAAGATAACATTAAAGCATAGTTTAACCATGTTAAAGTCTTTCAGACTACTAAAATTAGGAAAGTAGTATGTTTATTCTTCTAGCTGAAGCTTTTTTGTTGATATTTTTAAACACATTCAGGATGATGTCTTCAAAATAAACTGGAGTTAAAAATGTCCCCTTTTGTGTATTTAAATGCTATGTGTAACTTATTATAACCATCCTATATTCTTATATGCAGCTTCTTCATTAGCCACACAAAATTCCTAAGGAATTTACAAGTGTTTTTTTGAGGAAAAATTTTCTGCAAGTATCCTTTTAATAATTTTTACATTGTATTATAGTAAATTAAGCATAAAGCATAATATATTTTTAATTTTGCTAACTAATATTTAAATTTATTACTGGTATTTTTCTTTATTATTTCCTCTATAGATTTCCCGAATTATTCGGACAGCATATGGAAATGCTTTACTTGTTGGAGTTGGTGGTTCTGGAAAACAAAGTCTTTCAAAGTTGGCTTCCTTCATTGCTGGCTATAAAATATTTCAGATCACTTTAACCAGGTAAGAAATGCAAGAAATATATAAATCATGTTTATGGTATTGGTTTGCCTTTACTTGGCCACAGATTTTTCTCCTTTTTTTCATTTTCTTTATTTTCATTTTGTCACTGTTGGAAAAATATTGAAAACAATACACTCTAATCTGGTTTGTATGCAGCACTGGATTTATTTTGACTTGAAAGAAGTAGACCATGAGTTAGCTAATCCTGCACCAAAATATCTGTGTTTACAAAGTATATTTGCAGGGTCATCTATAAAATACTAATATCCAAAAAGAACAGTATTCTGAGTTGTTTTGAATTAACAGGTAATGTTCCTTATCTCTCCTAGATCCTATAATGTAACCAATCTGTCAGAAGATTTAAAAGAATTGTATAGAACAGCTGGACAGGAAGGACAAGGTATCACCTTTATTTTCACTGATAATGAGATAAAAGAGGAATCATTTTTGGAATATGTAAATAATCTACTGTCTTCAGGAGAGGTAAGGTTCTCAGCCTGACAGGCAATGTGCTCTAGAGGCAGGGTACTGTAGAATGTGTTCTCACTATTTTATTTATCTTGGTAATACATTGTAGAATCAATAATGATTAAAATATTTCAACTTTTTAAATAAGGAGTGCTCTGGTTATGTTGTTTCTTTATTTCAGTGTAAGCCAGGAGAATATAAAAGGAGCTGTGGTAGGTATTTCAGTAGCCTTTTATTAAATGATGATTTGGTTGCCAATCAAGTTCTGTACCATTCTGGAGTTAGACTTCTTAGTTTTCAATGGAGTTTCATAAGTCTAAACCTGTGGGTTTTAGTCTAAACTGTGTATATGCAGAGAGAAGCAGGCAAACATGTATAAAACAGGATTGCATGCTTATGACTAATATTGGCCCATTTCCTATAAATCTCTTTCAAAATGTATGTAAACAGGCAAATATTTATAAATCCTACAACAATGACATCCATGCAATTAATTATCAATTTTTTTATTTTATAAAAAGATTTCTAATTTATTTGCTCGGGATGAACTGGATGAAATCACCCAATCATTAGTACCTGTGATGAAAAAAGAGCTGCCTCGGCATCCTCCTACGTTTGACAATCTTTATGAGTACTTTTTAGGTCGGGCAAAGAAGAACTTGCATGTTGTCCTCTGCTTTTCTCCAGTAAGTCTTTTCTACATATCTGTTTTCCTCTCTTCCATTAGCAAACTTGCCTACGTGGTGTAAGAGAATTATTCAAGTTTTATATTTTTAAGGGAGTTCAAGATGTACGAAAAGATTACTGAGGTCTAGTTGTAATTGCTGAGATAATAAAAGTAATAGTACAGCTGTGAGAACTTAACAGCAAAATACTTAGAAATTAAATAATTTCCTGCAATTTAAAGTTGGGGGTTTTTTTCCTCTCACATTCTTTCCTAATACACGAGTGAACGTATTTTTGTGAAATTATGGCTTTTATCTGGAAAACAGTATTTTATTGACAATTAAAATACATTATTTGATGCTTCAAAATATTAAAACCATATATGTGTGTAATGAACTTCTTTCTTCAAATTTCATGAATGTTGAATATTAGAAATTTTGCAAAACTGTATTTGAGGAGAAAACAAATTTCAGGGTGTTCTAAGCAGAAAATGATCAAGAAGAGAGTAGACTATTTAGTTGTCTATACTAATAAAACACTTTCATTGACCTTTGCTTAAGAATCATATTGCTAACAAAGAGTGATTCTCTCTTCAGGTTGGTGAGAAGTTCCGTGCACGCTCTTTGAAATTTCCTGGTCTGATATCAGGGTGCACCATGGATTGGTTCAGTCGATGGCCCAGGGAAGCTCTCGTAGCTGTGTCCAACTATTTTCTTTCAGAATTTAATATGGTCTGCGCTCCATCAGTTAAAAGAGAAGTAGTACAAACCATGGGTCTCTTTCATGATATAGTTTCAGAAAGCTGTGAGAATTATTTCCAAAGGTAATATTTTCTATGAATGCAATAATTGATCTCAAAAAAGTTGC
Organism: Cyanoderma ruficeps; assembly: GCA_008694505.1. NCBI lineage: Eukaryota > Metazoa > Chordata > Aves > Passeriformes > Timaliidae > Cyanoderma > Cyanoderma ruficeps. The sequence goes on from VZDJ01007749.1 coordinate 14,884,135, forward strand.
TACTGACAGTGTTGTTTTGAACTCGTGTTATATGTTTCAATAAACGTATTTTAAGGGTAATAACAAATCTGCTATACCACTATATCCTCAGACCATGAAAAATAATTGCTATTATGTTGCAATTTCTTTATCTTCATTCCCACCATTCACTGGTCTTTAATATTGTCTACGTGTATAAAAACAACGTAACTAAAATTATAAGGGTTTGCATCATGAAGAAATCTGATTTTTGAATGAATAAAGACTTGAGTTATATAATCTTCTCTTTTTTTGGAAGTGATCAAATAGCTGTATACGTCAATAATATGTGTCACGTTGACATTGCCAATACGCTTTGGTTTAGGTATCGAAGACGAACTTACGTAACGCCTAAATCCTATCTCTCCTTTATCAATGGCTACAAAGAGGTTTACACCGAGAAGTTAAATAGTATTAATGAACAGGCTGAACGTATGCAAACTGGTAAGCAAATACATTCCATGTATGGTCTCAAATGATCTACGTTTTTAATATTTAGTCTTCTTATTCAGTCATCACAGTGATCACAGGCCAAAAGTGGTAGCATATGAGAACCTTTACCAGACACTCCCCCAATCACAACCTCACAATGATTCTCTTGTAAAAATACTTCAAAGAAGCTACCAGCCTAAGCATCCAGCTCAGCATTGCATTAAACTTTAATATTTGCAAATCAGAATTTGTAATAGAAAGTAGAACCTGAAAATGGACAGAGGTAGCATCTGATTTACTGGAGTAGAGAGAGGCAATTCTAAACAGTTATTAACTTACTTCTGGACTTGTCTATGGAAATTCTCACCATTAAATCTGTGTGTTTCACACGTGATTTATTTTGTATTTCTGCTATAAAATAAGTAGGTGATACTTGGGGTCATTTTTATAATTGTGGATCTGAAATACAGAAAAGTATGGTTGAAATGTTCTTCAGACAGGTTTTGGATACCTACTTGAAATGGCCTAATTTTTGGCATTAGTATTAATGGTTTCAGAACACCAGTTTTCTACTGTTTTCAGTTTTCTCCAGTTCGCATCTAGACCTGCTTTTGTAAATCTCTAAAGTCAACTGAGCACCAAATCAGTGGAATAAAGAATTCTACATTATAAGATTTTTCATACAAAGGTAAAGAATGTGGCAGTTTAAAAATTATTAATAAGAGAACTTGTACCCTTCGCATGAAGAAAAGACTAGAATAAGAATGCGTAGCTATTTCATTCATAAACTCTTTACTGAATTACAGGGAACTGTAGACGAGTAAGTGATCCTCGATATTTTCAAATTGTGTTAGTTTTGCTCTATGGATCTGTGGCCGGCTCTTGAAATCAGAACTAATCCTCAGTCTACTTTGAGATGGGGATAAAGTCAGAGAACTTTGAAGATTCAAGAGACTGGGGCTGGTTTAGGTTGTTTCGGTATTCTTTCCACAGTTTTGTTTTTTTTTAATTTCCAAAATAATTCAGAAGTAGTCACATGAGCAGCTTCTGTACTGTCAATAAAATTTTGTGTGTAGATTTTCATAGCTTCTGACATGTTATTACAAGTTCCTTGCATGTTCTGCTGAACAAAGTGATTGTGTACAAATGAACATGTGTATGGATATGTTCTACTGCAGCATCTTCATATCATTGATGCCTAGAAAACCATGTGTTTCAGCTTATGGGCAATACGAGTGCCAGCTAGAAAATATCCTAATTAGTTTCACTTGCACAGTTGGTACTGCTGCAATATTTCTTGTTGGAAGTATGCAGGGGACCTCAATAAACGATAAAGGTTTCTTGTCTATAATTGAATTCTTCAATTCTTTTTGATCTTCATGTTCCTGTTTTCTGCCCATCTTTTCCTTGTTCACACTTCAGGTTTGTAGCAGGGAAAGGGTACCCAGGCAAAGGGTATAATTTTCTCTTTTGTGGCTTCTGGGTTGAAGGTGCTGGATTGGAGTTGTAACTAGATAATACTGAGGGTTTCTTCCAACTCAGATGATTCTGTGGTTCTGTAGAACGGCAGTAACCTAATCAAGAGACAGCTGTGACAGAACAAGAGCTATGCTGAGAGAGAACACTTTTCTGTTTGAAATGTGGTCAGAGAAACATCTCACATTAAATACGAACCTGCAAGGGTGTGCTGACTCAAGTGGTTAGGGATAGAAGGCAATAAGGGGAATTACTTCCAAGGAACTTGTAGGATTTAAAGGTTCAGTGATGAGAAAGAAAGAGGCTGGAGAGGCTTCCGCATGCAATGAGGAACTCAGGAATGGCCAAAATAACTGTGCTCGAGTGTATGAGCGGGAGGAGAGGAGGGGAGAGGAGAGGAGGGGAGAGGAGAGGAGAACCCATTAGTGCATGGGAAAGACTGAATATATAATAACTATACAGGGAGCAAGCACATCTGTTTCTGGATGCTCTGAGGCACATGGTGGGATTCTTGGGGCGTCCTATGCAGGCCCAGGAGTTGGCCTAGATCATCCTGATAGTTTCCTTCCATTTCAGCATGTTCTGTGATTCCATGGTTCTGTAAAAGGCTGAGTGGCCTCTATGGGTGGTTTCTGTAGCACACAGAAGAGCTATGATGGGACTGGCCCTCAGCACATAGGTGCTTTTTCACCCTCTCTGTCACAGGGACAAGAGAGAGTAAACTCAATATGCAGGAGCTGGAGGTTGTAATTTTGCTGTGATCTTTAGGTCCACTTTTGATTCCACTTCTTCCCAAATTTTCTAGAAGGGACTCCCTATTGGAAGGCAGTCATGCATCCTTAGGTAATTTCTTAATGAATTTCTTCTTAATGACACAATGAAGCATCGTTCAGAAATTCTGATTGTCTCAAGGCTTTATGATGCAACATACACTTGACATAGTTCCTTTTTTTGTTGTTGTTTTCTTTTGAAGAATGAAGCTCATTTATCAAAATTTTGTGCCTTGCAAAATTACATCCATGAGAAGTGAATAGTAGACACAATCACGATAGTATGACAGCTTACACCCACTTTCTCTCCTTTACATAAAATTGGATGGAGAACACGAGAGATCTGGACCTAGATTGTGCATCTAACTAGGGGAAAAAAGTTTCTATATTTCTGAATTTTATTTTTCAATTGATAGGTCTGTCCAAGCTGATGGAAGCCAGTGAATCTGTTGCTCAACTCTCTAAGGACTTGGCTGTTAAGGAGAAGGAGCTGGCTGTGACATCTATTAAGGCAGATAAAGTAAGTGAGTGTTAAATAGCACTAGAATATAGAGAGGGTAAAATGCTATTGCAAAATTTTATCATAATTTGCAAAAATTTGCCTCACCTAAAATGAGGTTTTACTCTCTATAAAGTATTGATTCAGTATTTACTTCTGAAAGTGAGGCACTTTTAGACTGCAACAGAGATTGGGTGGTTTCCTTGTTCTTCTCCCATTTCTTACCCACTCAGAAGCATCAGATTTCATTTTGTTCCATAGCTTTTTTTTTAATTTGGGCTTAACTGACATTATTTAACTTGGGATTATATGTGCACTTACTAGCAGAGAAAAAGTTAACATGATAATGGGACTTTTCTATTTTAAAAGTCCTTAGAAAAATGTTCATCGCAGTCCAGTTTCAGATTTTGTCTTTTACACTAACAAGGTATCTGTGTGTTTGTGAGATTGGTGGTGTGGCAGAAATCTGGTTTCCAAAATGACTCTCTGGAAAGTTGCGCTAGGGAATGGATCAGTATAGGCATTCTGTTTCCTGAAAGATACCGTAATGCTCTGATGGTGCATATTTAATATGCACTGGAGAGGGAATTTTGGCTGGTGATGACTAAGCCTGCATTCTTTGAGGCCTTTAATCTTGTGAGAGAGAAATATGTGATAGAAGGGGATGAAATTGAACTCACATTTAATTTTTACTCAATAGTTACATTATACCATATATAGTCAGCTGTAGTTGGGGTTAGATTTATATATTTAGTAGCTGTTACATACCTGTTTTATCCCATGTCTTGTAATCATTTGTTGTTGGGATACAAATCCCTCTGGGCCCCATCCACGCAGTCCCAGGGGTATTCAGAAATGTGAGGGCTGAATGAAAACCTTCAGAGAAACGAAAATACATAAATGCACATAGACATGAGGTAGAAATGCAAGTTTAGTTTTTAATAAGTAGGGAATATTTTAAACATCTTAAGCAAATAAGAGACTGAACTAGTTAGTAAGAAAAAGCCCTAAAACCTAATTTAAAGTTCACTGGCATCACCTTTTACAAAGTTAACTAAGTTTTAGGCATAACAAAAACACAATGTAGCCTTGCAGGCATTCCTAGATAGAACAGATAGAGTCATATACGTAAAAGAAATTCGCGTAAGAAATTACGAATACTTTTCCACATCAATCTTAGGTTAGGATAGGTCCAACAAGACTGTAGGAAAATCATGTTTGTACCTCATTGGCTAAAAATAGAATAAAATGCATTGCTTTGAGAATGCTAGAGCAGACACAGAACACAGATCATGGATCCTGCTGCTGCTGCTGCTAAGATGTTGTCACTTCTGCTTGGGACTTGGGGACTTCATGCATGTATGCTTTCTGCACAGTGGAATAAACTGTAATAACTCTGCCTTCATGAGGCTGATTTAGCCATGCAATAAAGGACTTTTACAACTACCCAGCTTTTTAGTCTTCAATGAAGACATGCTGCAATCTCGACAGCTTGTGCCACCATTTTGATTTATAGATTTTATGTGTTTATTATCAATTCCAGGTACTAGAAGAAGTCAAAGAAAGTGCTGAAGCTGCAACTAAAATAAAACTTGAAGTCCAGGATGTGAAAGATAAAGCACAAAGGATTGTGGATGCAATTGATATAGAAAAACAGGAAGCAGAGAAAAAACTGGAGGCGGCTAAACCAGCACTAGAAGCAGCAGAAGAAGCTCTGAAAGTGAATAAATTTCATTTTTATTAGTATAGTATTATTTGTATCACCTCTGAGAGGCCAGAGCCACCAACATACAGTTGTCCCTTGGTGTTGACTGCTGTCACCAGCCCCTCACCGTTGCTGGCAATGTCTCTCATGAATACTTAAGGCACACATATTCTACCTTAAACAGACAGGGAATAATTTATAGTCTTTTTTCTCCTTCCATCTCAATACTTGATCATTATGAAGGTGTAGGTCTTTCCAAAAGCTACAGATGCCTTTAGAATATTTGCTATTCTGAATTCAAGAGAATACTTTGTGTGCTAGCAGAATGTTTTTAATTCAAACTTAAGTAGTTACACCTGTCTTTTAAAACAAATAAAAATTTATCTCTTCCTTCACCAAAAACCCTAATGCTTTTAATTTTAAGAGAAACAGGAAACAATGGGGATTCAGGGCAATCAGAATCAGGGTTCAGAAATTTGGAGGCATTACTGTACTACATAATTTCATTATTCTGCTCTGAACAATTAAACAGTAAAAACCTCTGAAATCAGAAGTCAATGATGGCCTTCCATTCCAGTTATCGGAATTTATGTGACAGAAGTTCTTGAGTAGATAAACCAAAAAAAAAAGGAGCATTGTTTCCTGTTACAATGATGTTTAGATAAATGAATGAGATAAATGAAACTTCCAAAAATAGTCACAAAATTCACTTACAAAATGTGTGGCCTTAGAAAATGGTTTCTATAATGTACTTATTTTTCTATGGTTTCTATAATGTACTAATTACTTCTTCTAGGCAGTTAGTGGTATGTGTATATTTTTAGACACAAATAAATGTTAGTTTTGAAGCTTTAAATATTTTTTTTAATTTTGTAATTGTTGCTGGGCTAAGAAAACTGCTAGTGACAGTGATGCTATTAGGAATTAAAGTTTAAAATGGTATCTTATACCTATAATAATTTAAACTGAACAAAAATAACCAAATCCATTCCAGAATAAACTTGCCTGCTAAAAATATGAAATACTGTTTTATCAAGGTAACTGCTCTTAATTAAGTCCTATACAATTTTACAGTAAAGTTTGCTTTAAACACTTGGACTGACTATTCAAGTCAATGCTGCTGTATGTAAATTTGATTTTTGAATGATGTCTTTAATATTGGCAAGATACTCTTGTCTAATATTCATTGAAATGACTAAAGTTTCACTTTCATAGCTTTCACAAAATACAAAATTTATTAATGAGGCCAGGTTTCTCACTTTTTTTGTATATACTTAATACAAATGCACCTCAGAGAAAAGAAGTACAAATGAACATAAAAATCAAGATATTGAATGTGAAAATAGAATAATGGTGTTGATGGAGGATTCTATTATATCTTTCTTCAAACAGACCATCAGACCAGAGGATATCGCTACCGTTAGAAAACTTGCAAAACCTCCTCACCTCATTATGAGGATCATGGACTGTTGTCTGCTACTATTTCAAAAGAAACTGGATCAAGTAACCTTGGATCCCGAAAAGCCTTGCTGCAAGCCGTCATGGGGAGAATCATTAAAAGTAAGCAGAGTTTTCAAACAGTGTTTCTTAAACATTGGAAATAGCAATTAGCTTATCAGAGAACTTATGATGCTGTTTACCCAAAACAAGACAGAATTTTGTTAAAAGGCAAAGATATTGTTTTAAGATAAACTGTATCTATACACTATGGAAACACTGGTAGAAATAGTAGACTGGTAGAAATAGCAGGTGAATTGCTTTGAGACTTTTGGAGCAGAAGCTTTAGAGTTTCTTTGTCCAGTTCCTGGCACATGGCCTGATGGTAACAGGTAACAAATAGTGCCCGTGCTTTTTATTAAGGCTTTTACAGTTAAAAAAATCATCAAAAGCTTTTCTTTTCCCCTGATATAATAAAACCAGATTAGCAGTTATTCCATGAATTGCCTTTAGCATGCCAACCATTTTTTTAGAAAAAATTAAACCAAATGATTTCACTTTTCAGAATTTAGATCACATCTCACAAATGTCCAAGCATTTTTTTTTTGCATTTAGTTAAGATACAAATATATCTCTGAGTCTTTATTTTAGTCAGTTTTTTTGATTTAAAGTTTGTTTTTTAAATGCTTCTAAAATGCAACACAGGGATATAGAAAATGGAAACTACATCAGTAACTTTCAAATCTTCCTACTGGAGTGCAATTAGTTAAAACTTCTAAATAAATAGAAGATGTGTGGCAGGTGTTACAACTGAATAGCACACTTCTAATATTAGCAACATGAATTACCTCTGTTTACAGAAGAAGTTTAGGAATGCTTTTTAACCGCTTCACCTATGAACAATACTTTGGACCTATACTATGTTAATAACTCATGTTGTTTTTTTGAAGCTTATGAGTGGCCCATTCTTGAACAACCTACAGAACTTTGCTAGGGATACAATCAATGATGAGACAGTAGAATTAGTCCAGCCTTACTTTGAAATGGAAGACTACACACTGCAACATGGTAAAAAGGTGTGTGGCAACGTGGCAGGACTCCTCTCTTGGACACAAGCCATGGTGGTGTTTTATGGTGTTAACAGAGAAGTCTTGCCTCTTAAGGTAATACATCCTCTCTTGCTTTGTGTTTGCTTACCAAGTAATTGAATTTAGTTTAATTTAATAGGATCTTATATATATATGTAAAACTTTATTCAGACGTAACAGCCTGTGACTTCAGTGGCTAAAGATGGTAGGAGCAGAAACAAATCTATTTTCATCTTGATTCTAGAGAGAACACAGAACAAAAAATTAGCCTAGATTAAATTTATGTGATCTGGTTTACTGTGTATTGAGAAAGGTGTTTTCAGTATTTTTTTTAAATTATGTTATAATTTTTTAATATTAGTTTTCAAGATGTTGTGCCAGAATCTTCATTCCTTCCCTAAAGGGTCCTGCAAACTAAGGTTTGCATCTATTTTAGGTTCTTTGTTTTCTCCTGATAACTTAGAGGCAGTGTATGACTGACATCTTGCCTAAATATTGGCTTTCTAAAGAGGTTCAGAGCTCACATCAATAAAGGAGCTATGTTGCAATAGTAAGAAGCAAATTAAGGAAAACGTTTTTAACAGTAAATTTTTAGTTTAGTGTGGGTGCTCTTTTTCAGGTTTATGAAACTCAAAAGCAGTGATTTTGTTCTAAACAAAGTATTTAATCCTTAAATGTAGCATAGTGAAAAATAAATAGTAAAAGGGGCAAGCACATGGCAATCCCCACATTTTTTTTTGCATTTTTGTCACTGCTAGAAGTGTTATTTACAGAAGCAACAGTAATACAGATGAATTATTTAAAAAAATTAATTAATTTCCTGTGTTCATTATAAATATTGTTTTAGGAGCAATAGGAAGAGTCACTGTTTTAGGACCATTTTCTAGTGGGTAAAAGCAATATTGTTAGATAATAAAGAACCAGTCTCCCATTGTGATTGCTGGTTGCTACAAATTCACTAATAAAAGAGGAAATTACATATAGTCAAAATATATACTCAAGCAAGATTATTGAGTGATTGTTCTTCTAGTCTGACCAATGTGTACAGATCAGAAACCTTACTTGCTTAACTGGCTTTTTGAAATGTAATTTTTTTAAGAATAAAATTTACAATATATGGTAGAACTTTAGGTAGTGTATTGTTAATGAACAAAAAAATATATCTTTAGTATATATGTGATACAGTTTTCAGCTTAAATGTTTTTGATATTTATATAAAAGTTATTTTGATGTATTATTGTCTTGTGATTACCAGCTAAGCAGCCTTAAATAGTTAATTGAACTATATTAAAATCTTATATATGATTTTAATTTTTTTCTCTTTTGCAGGCTAACCTGGCAAAACAAGAAGGTCGCCTGAAAATAGCTAATGCAGAAAAAGATAAGGCTCAGGCAGAATTAGATGAAAAGCAAGCTGAACTGGATAAAGTGCAGGCAAAGTTTGATGCAGCAATGAAGGAGAAAATGGTGAGATTAAAGTATTTTATCAAAAATGCTTTTACAATATTGTCATGTAATTAGGATTTGCTGCAAACACACATTTACCTGCTACCTTGAATAATATGCCTTAGAGTCACGTATAAAAGTAAGAGATTTAAGCCTATATCCTCTCCTATTCCCTTCTTTGTGTGAATAGGAACATATTAGATGCCCTTAAGTGTCCTCAAGAATGAATTTCAAATAAATAAAATAGTTATAATAAATATAAGAGGATGAAAAGTAGGTAATATAACTCCACATTTTTGCATTCTATGAATAAGTAGGACATTTTTTTCAATTTTAGGACTTAGAGTACGATGCAGAAACATGCAAAAGAAAGATGCAAGCAGCCTCTGCACTTATAGATGGACTGAGTGGAGAGAAAGTTAGGTGGACTCAGCAAAGCAAGGAATTTAAATCTCAGATTAAAAGGTATCAAATCTATTGCAGAAAATAAAAAAGAAAATGTTTGTAAAAACTGATGTGTTGGTAAACAATTTAGTAGCTTTAATTGTGGTACTTCATTTTCTGCTGGGAATTCATAATATGGCAATGCAATCAAATGAACTATCCTGAAAATTGAAATTTCCTCTCATAAGTAAGAATACATGGGTGCTGAGGGCTAGTATTTTAGTTAAGAACAATACCTCTGATTTTGGATTAGCTTCCAAAGAGATTATTACTAGGGCTGTTATGTGTCTGAATTACAGCTGCTTCCTCAGCCCCCGTAATACAGTGACTTGTTCTGATCTCACTGGGGAATTGAAACCTTCAGATAAGCTCAGCTTCTGTAGATCACTCATGTTACTAAAAATTTCCTATGGGGAAATTGGGCATTTCTGGTGAGAGTTTCAATAGAACTAGGTTTGTATCCATGATAAATATTGTATTTCAGACACATATTTAGGAAATAAACCATTTTCTTGCTTCATTTAGGAAAGGAATAGTTGTCATTAGGGCTTTATTGTTTTGTAGGGGTGGAGAACAATATTTTCATAAAATACTACTCTTAGGTTTTGCCACAAAAATGCTCTGGAAACATAACTTTTTCTTTTTTTTAATCTTCTTATGTTTCAGAAGCTGGTTGTCTAAGTCATTAGGAATTGAGCTTGTGCATCACCTTTTAATGATGATTCTTCTTCCTTTTCTAGGCTTGTGGGAGATATATTGCTCTGCACAGGCTTTCTGTCATACTGTGGCCCTTTTAACCAAGACTTCAGGAACCTTTTGCTTAAAGACTTATGGGAAACAGAGTTGAGAAATCATAAAATCCCCTTTTCTGATGATTTGAACCTGATTGCTATGTTGGTAGATCAACCAACAGTAAGTTCTTGGTGCTTGGAAGGTTTAATTTGAATTTCCATTAGCATAATTTATGACTGTTAGCCAGCATTATGCTTGCTTAGAGGAGAACTATAATCCCCAATATTCCAAATATTGCTGTGCTGTGTACTTCTGTAGTTTCCAAATGGTCTTGGCAATTTCCACTAAATCTTGGCGCAGTAATAGTAACAAAACCCAAGAGAAACACGTGATGCACAATAGAATTTCTCTGGTTTCTCAGGTCAACCACCTGTTGACCAACACCCAGTGAATCCCCAAACCATGATCAACCCTCTTCAAAGTAACTCTCCCAGTTTATATTGTGGGCATGGGATTCCATGGTATGGAATATCCCTTTGGCCAGTTCAGGTCAGCTGTCCTGGCCATGCTCCCTCCCAGCTTTTTGTGCACCTGCTCACTGGCAGAGCACAAGATACTGAAAAATCCTTGACTTACTGAGCAACAGCCAAAACATCAGGGTACCAACATTATTCTCACACTAAATCAGAACAGCACAGCACTGTACCATCTAGTAAGAAGAAATGGAACTTCAGTGTGAACCAGGACATTTCTGAAACAGTGGGTTTGACTGTAATTTAGAATAGAGTACATAAAGTTCTTTTATTCAATGTGGATGTATAAGAAATAGGCAAAAAGTGAGAAATGCTAGAATCTTAGATTTTCCTTCAGTAAACATTAATTCCCAAAAGCTCTCTTAGACTGGTTTTTGCTTAATTGATCCCAATGTTTAATTTGTCTGTCAAGCCATCTTTTGACATCCTTACACTTTAAAATATATTTTTTTTGTGATTCTATATAGTTAAAAGCATCCATTAAAATAAAATTCTGGAAATATTTTTATACCTGCCTTAATAATTCTTGAACAGGTTCAGATTTGCATTCTCTTTGATGACCCTGTTACTTCTTAGAAAAATTTTAATTGAAGAAAAATTTTAGTGATGATTTATTCCAAATTACCCTTTTCTCGTCATCTGTTTTTTTAAAATTTGTTTTGGTGTTTTGTTTTTTTTTTCTTTAGATTAGTGAGTGGAATCTTCAAGGATTGCCTGGAGATCACCTCTCAATTCAGAATGGCATCATTGTCACTAAGGCATCGAGATACCCACTTTTGGTAGACCCACAAACTCAAGGAAAAGAGTGGGTTAAAAATAAAGAACAGGATAATGAATTACAGGTAAACAGTGTCTTAAAGGAATGGTGTGTGCTCTATTACACTCCTTCAAACATTGTTGCTTTAGAGGGAGTTTGCATTTGAGTCAGTGTGATCTGAGATAACTTTAACATGTATGGAGACTGGCAATTATGTAGATGCATCAGCAGGGAATTTGAGAACAGCTGTAAATCCAACTCAAGGGCTTGGAAAAGACTAACTTGTATGAACTCTAGCAAAAAGTATAAAAGTATTTTGTTCAAGATAGATGAGTATGGTCCCAACACAAAACAGGACAAAGGAGTGATAAGTAAAACAAAAGAGTATAATATGAAATTATTAAATGATAGTAAATTTGGTGACTGTTAGTTGAACATTACAGATAACGACAGGATAAGTTACAGCTATGAAAATGTAGGCAAAGTGCCTCAAAGTGTTGCAGTCCATAATTTAGGACCTGAGAGGGTATTCATAATGAGGTTGTCACTACAAAAGGAAGTTGAGGAAATCCAAGCCACGCCCATGAAAAATTTAACTATCCTAACATTACTGCAATCTTCATAGCTCTTTTACAGGTTAAGCCAATAGGGTAAAATTCCTGCTCATGAAATATAATACAAAGATGTTCATGTGTCACCATTTGCATCACAAATTATTTTTTCCAAATGATGTGGCATGGTAAAAGGAAACGGTTCTTTAAAACCCTTAGCCGGAATGTTGAGAAAACTCCTATGTCTTGAATATCAAAAAAAATTGGAGGGTTTAGAATTAATTAATTATATAGCTTACTAGTTTATGCATGCTTTTTAATAATTTCATATAGTATGAATCCCATTTCATGAAATATCAATATAAATCCATAATATTGTAGCAGTGATTAATTTTTTAGGCTGAGTTCAGATTTCCAGAAAGAATTTTTCAGCACTTCAGAGCTAAAATTAGAAAATCTAGTCCTTCTAGGACATAGAACAGAAAATGAAAGGCTAGGTATCTCTGGTTTCTAAAATATACATAACATCTTTAATATGCAATAAACTGTACCAGTTTTATTCAGTACATTATTACTCTCATAGTGAAGTTCTGAGGACTCGGTTACAGCCAACTTTTTCATTCACCTTTTTATGGTACTTTTCAGTGTACACACAGAAGTATTTCTGCATAAACTGCTGCACAGTCAACATTTATAGCACCTTCTTTAAAATGCAACTAACAAAAACAATGAAAAAATTTTCCATGGTTAGGTCTGGGGTCTCCATGCAAAACTGTGAGGAAATACTTTTTCCTTACACCAATTTATCATTTACTTTTTGAGGTAACAACTCTGAATGACAAGTACTTCCGACAACACCTAGAGGACAGTCTGTCACTGGGACGATCACTCCTGATTGAAGATATAGAGGAAGAGCTGGATCCAGTCCTTGATAATGTATTAGAAAAAAATTTCATAAAATCTGGATCTGCTTTTAAGGTTAGTAATCAGACAAAAGAAGTGGAATGAATAGTTAGCCTTGTGACAAATGTTATTTTAGTATTGTTACAAACGTGTGCTGAATCAGGTAAACTTTGTATTCATAGAGACCTGAATCAAACTGAACTAATCAAATACAACAGACAGAGCCTCAGCTGTCTAGTAGGTTGGCAAGTCTAAACTATGAGTTTAATTACCAGAGTTATTACTGAAGATTCCAAACTGGAACCAATTATGTTTATGATTAAATGCTTTTAAAATTCTTTCTACTGATTTTCAAGCAGTGTAAATATGCTTAAGGGAGTGGTTTGGTCCTACTCCTTCATAAGCCAGGTATTTGAAGCTGCCTTGGAGACTCACATGTTGTAGGCTCATATGCCCCTCACTGCCCCATGGCAGATGATCTTTAAGGTGCCTTCCAACTCCAACAATTCCATGAGTGATACTATCATATACAGTGATCAGATTTCCTTGTGCACACGCAGCTTTTGAGTTAGACTGCTGTTTTGGAATATCTTAATTCTATAAAAATTTCTTTTGAATACTCCAAATAAATTTTTAATTCCTTAGGAAAGATCCTTTGAAACCTGCTTAGTCTTAATAAAGATAAAATTTATGCCCAGTAATTTCTGTTCCATTGTTAAATCATGTAATTTCTTTTACCTTGGGTATAAGAGAATGATGACTTCTACAAAGGTCAACCATTTCTACTGTCCCTTCATTTGAGAAACCAAATGGTTCTGAAGCTGTTAATCATAATTCACAGTAGAAGTGACCTCTATATTTAGCTGGAAGGAAATGCTACTTTTATAACATACTCTAACTTCCACATTTGGTCATTGACTTTTATTTTCATGACAAATTTGAATTGTGAAATAAATTTCCTCTTTTTGGCATTTCAAATAATGTAAATTTTTTTTCCTGCTCAATATTACTTAGTTTAATAAAGCTCATTTTCCTCTGTTTAATACTATTTTAATTTAATCCACAGGTGAAAGTTGGTGATAAGGAAGTAGAGGTCATGAATACATTTAGACTCTACATTACTACAAAGCTACCTAATCCTGCTTTCACACCTGAAATTAATGCAAAAACATCAATTATTGATTTTACTGTTACAATGAAGGGACTTGAGAATCAGTTACTGAGAAGAGTAATACTCACTGAAAAACAGGTAAGTCAACAGTACACATAAATCATAGTGATATTTAATTTTTTTCCATTTAATCAGTTTTGGTATGTAGAAAAAAAGAAATGGTCAAATGGAAAAAATATATTAGCCATTTTCTAAAATTATATTCAGATTCAGTACAGACGTTTCCAAATATCAAAAAAACATTGGGAGGCCTTAAATATATGTATGACTGTCAGTACAACACAATCACAAGGATTTGACATTGATAAGATACATTGTATGATACTGAATAAACACTGCTTTAAAAACCATTTGTTTTTAAAAACATGCTTTAGATACCAAGAGAAGTAAAATGCACATTTCAGGACAGGATCCAGCAATTCACCCGTATCTTCAATCACAGTTCATTCGCTTGAATAATCAGAACATGAATTTTGAATACTCCTCATAGTTGCCATCTATAAAATGTCATGCCTTTTTCTTGTTTTTTAATAACAGGAACTAGAGGCAGAACGAATTAAGCTCATGGAAGATGTAACTTCTAATAAGAGAAAGATGAAAGAACTGGAAGACAATCTTCTTTACAAACTAAGTGCAACCAAAGGTTCTGTATCAACGGGTTAATCAGATTAGCCAGATAAAACTGATTCACACTAGGTCCTTTCCTTACAGATTTTGATTTATCCATCTCAGGTACAATAAGAGAATGTACAATGGCAGGAGTGTGAGGACTGTGAGGCATTTGGTGCCTATAGCATGCCATTATATGCAACTCTAGACACTTAGATTTAACACCTAAACAAGTTTTGTGAAATACATCCATTTTTTTGAGAGCTTTCTGCTCCTCAGGTGAGATAAGGGATCTGACCTTGGGCAAATTCTTAATCCATTGAAAATGTAAATTGGAATGACCTGGTTTAAAATTGTCTTGAAACTCTTCTGAAGTACATTACGAGCCTGAACATGATCACTTACTACCTCTGGTGGAAAAAGAATCTGCTAACAGAAAATCCATGAGTAATTGCTGGAGATTCATGAATATTGTTGAGTGACCATTTCCCTTAGGACCCTAAGTCTTTTCTACTTTGAGAGTGCCAAGGAAGAGACTTCAAAATAATTTAAGTAATTTGTTGACTGTGTAGGTTGTGTGCATAAGATAGGTGACTTCTCTAGTTCGTGTTGCAAAGCTGTTGGTATGAATACATTTAACATATTTTGAATGAATTTGCTCAAATATGTTGGATGTAAAGATAATTTTTAGTATTACATATCCTGTTTGGTCTGTATTTCAAAAACTTTCTGTTGTTCAGTAAACAATTTCATTTTTTAAAAGAAATAATTCTTGTAATATGGCCTTTTGTTTTATATATACATATGAAGTGAAAATATTGTTACAAAAATGTCCTAAACATCCAGTATTTTACTTTTCAGGTTCACTAGTGGATGATGAATCTTTAATTGGTGTCCTGCAAACAACCAAGCAAACAGCTGCTGAAATTGCTGTCAAGTTGTCTGTGGCAGCAGAAACTGAAGTGAAGATTAACACTGCTCAAGAGGAATATCGACCTGTTGCTACACGTGGAAGCATTCTTTATTTCCTTCTTACAGCAATGAGCATGGTCAATAATATGTATCAAACTTCACTGGCTCAGTTCTTGAAGCTATTTGATCAATCCATAGCCAGGTAGGAAGACACTGATTTTTCCTATTATTCAGATGTTTGACTTTCCAAAATATTTGCTCTTTTTAATATATTTTCTTTGTGCTTTGTTTTAATGATTTAGGTCTAAGAAGTCTCCTGTGGCTCAGAAAAGAATCTCAAATATTATTGAATACCTTACCATTGAAATTCACTCATATTCTGTTAGAGGCCTGTATGAAAACCACAAATTTCTCTTTACCCTCCTCCTGGCTTTAAAAATTGATATTGAGAGAGGACATGTGGAAAACAGAGAGTTCCAAACTCTCATTAGAGGTAAGTTTTAAAAATTGTGTTATGTTAATAACATAAAAGCTTTTTTAACTTTTATACAATTTCTAAGTCTTATTTCTTTGTCTACATGGTTTCTATCAACATTTCTGTGGGAAGTGGCCTTGTTTAGGTTGGTAAAGGGAAGCCTTAGAGGAGGACCAATAGTAGCATTCCCACACCTGTGAGAAGGCCATTAATAAAGCTAAGTTATCTTTTGGTATGAAATAAAAGCTAAGTACACAAGAGTCCAGTCAGTATCCTGGAGAAGATTGCTTAGGTCAAAATACATAATTAAAAGAGAAATATCAATTATATCTTGACCCCTGGAATATCATGTATTTCATCAGAAAGTAGATTTCATCCTGTGTTTTTTGTCCACAGGAGGTGCAGCCTTGGATCTACAGGCTTGCCCACCCAAACCATGCCGCTGGATTCTTGACATGATATGGCTAAATCTAGTGGAGTTGAACAAACTTCCACAGTTTGAAGAAATTTTGAACCAGGTGATATTTTCTAATTATCTTTTTAATATTAATAACCAGTTTTGTCATCATAATTGTGTTTCCATAAAAAATACAGAAAAACATCATAGCAACAAACAATTAGGTAGCATGAATAGTGGTGTGTTTATTTATCTGCTTTATGGTATTTGGTATTATAGTAATTGAGGTAGAAAAAGGAGAGAAGGAACAGGAAAGAAGGAAAAACGAAGGCAATAAAAGAGAGAGAGGATAAAAACGTAGAGCTATCAAAGAGGCTCATTAAATGAATCTGAGTGTCAGGTTTTAGGTTACAATATTGTCTGTCTTGATTCTGGTGTATTTTGAGAAGTGTATGGTTTGCTGCTTGTTTTTAAATACTCATTTCTGTTCCAAGGTTAATGGGACATTCAGATATGATGAGCTGGCTACAAATGTATTGTTTTATGTAGACAAACACAAACTTATATGCACATAAGCTTGTAATATGTTCAATTTGGTAATTTTTTTCTTCTTTTTTTAGTGTAGTTTAGTGCTTAGGAGTGATTACTCCCTAAACGTTTCTTGCATTTCAGCCCTCCTGGTTAATCAGGTTGATAGGCCAGGATAGTAAGTTCTCCTTGCTGTTACAACATTGGCCAGCCAAGTCCATTTTGTGATGGCACATATTGCCCTGGAGGGTAGCAGACATTTTAGCTAAATGGTTACCTGCAAGTGGTCCTGGCTGCTTCTACATCCTGTATGAAGGCAACAGTTGGGTACATACCAACCCAATTCTTCTGGTTTGTTTCTTCCAATTTGTTTTCTTGAGGTATCAAAATAGAATATTAAGTTAGGAGAAAGTTGGAGGAGCTTTAGTTAGATTGCTCATTCTGGGTTGTTAGGGCACCAGAAACTGATTTCTAGAAAAGTCCTTTCACCAGGGCTTTTCTGGAATGTGTGTAAACACAATTTTAGACTCCAAAACACTTAGAGGACCATGTTACCACAAAAGTTCTCCTTTTTAAATTAATTTTTTAGCACTGTCTTACTTTCGCCATGTAGTTGCAAAGTTAAAAAGTAACAATTCAAATTATTTCATTAATAGATAGAAATGGAATATGGGAGGGTGCCAACTAGGATACCAGTTAAAAACGCAAATATTGTAAAAAGATCTTTTTAATACTTCTTTTTTATCCATTAGAAATGCTGTTCTATTTGATTCATCATATTAAATACAACTGTATCATTATTCATTTAGATGAATATTATTTAAAGTGACCAAAAAAGGACTGAGAATGGTATGCCCAGTTCTCAAGAAGTTTCCTGTGCTTTTTTTCATGCTAGTTTCAATTTGTTCTTCTCCTCTAAAAAAAAGTCCGAGATGCGTAATTTAACATAGTCATCTTGTGCTTTAAACCTTTATCAGTGTATTCCTTGTTCTTTTTCCAGTGATCTGAGAATATTGCAGCAGCTGACCCTCCTCAGTCTCTGCATTAAAGGCTCAGTTGCATTTTCTCTATGTTCTGTCCACTGGTATTCCTGGTCCTATTAGGCTACGGGTTCTAAGAGGTGCCTAAAACTGTGATCATATTTGTGGTCAGGTTTATTCTTGCTGAAGCCAAAAGCTTACTAGAATCTCTTAACTTGTGATTCATTGGCTGGCTAGACTGTACTGGGACAGATTTTTCTGGTCCTCGTCATATTTTGTGACCAAAAGGAATTAATTAATTAATCAATCACAGTGTGTTCCTCTTGTAGTACAAAATCCTCCTGCTAATTACTGATATTTTTAAAGTAGATACATGTGTTTGGGAGGGGAATGCATAGATAACCAACTGGCTTGAGAGCCTACATCTTAACCCTGATTGCAGCAATTGAATTAATGTTATTTGTAATATTTTCATGGCAATATGTCTTAAATGCAATAGGCAATGTTACTTATATCCTAATATAATAATGGCCTCTCATTAAAAGCTACATTGGCAAGAGGATTTTACTGCAACTGAAATATATTTATTTGTGTGTGAATGTAATAAATTTAGATAGCTGCAAGTGACAAGGCATGGAAACACTGGTTTGATAAGGATGCCCCTGAGGAAGAAATTATACCTAATGGATACAGTGATTCACTTGACACCTTTCGCAAGCTTTTACTCATCAGGTGAGCATCTTCAGAAATGATTGGAAATTACACAGTTGCAACACATCTCAACCCATCAGTATACTATCATCACAATAGTGTCATTTTAGTTATCTCTGGGTGACATTAAATATCAATTCACGCACATGAAATATGTTTTTATTCAATTGCTTCAGAGCTATCCTCTGCCAGCTAAAGGTATTTAGAGAAAATATTTTTATAGCTTTTCTTTCACGTCAGGAGAAATGGAAACTGGGAACCATATTGCAGCCTTCTTTGAGAAGCCCATGAAAAAGTAGAATATTCCAAATAGTTTTCAATTTTTAATTTTTTTAATTAGTCATTTTAAATACTTTTGAACAAGTATTAAATTTTTTTTTTAAAAAAAGAGATGGTAAAAATCCAAAATAAGTATTCAAAATCCCATGTGAAAAGTGTGCTATACATTATATTTTTTGCATCATATAAGACCCCTAAGATCTTGGGATAAAATGGATTTTCCCAAAGAAGTATTCAGCTGCCTTATGCATGAGATCATATCTTCCTCCATTCGTTGTATACTTTCCAAGTGCTGTAATAAATAAATCAGAGGTACTGTGAAATATTCCAACAATATAACTTACTAGACCGTGATTTGTCTTTGGAGCAGATTCAACCTGGCCACTAAAAAAGGCTAGAATCTGATGGAAATAATGTATTGTTAAATGCTCTACACTCTAACAGGGGGGACCATCTAAGTCCTAAGCATTTAAATGATCTTCAAAAACTGAAGATTTTTGAAGTAATATATTTTATCCAAAAGTATTTGTTTGTTTGTTTTTCCACAGGAAAAACACTTATCATCAACACAAATGCAATCCAGTGCAAAAGATTTGAGTTTGTACCCTAAAAGACTAACAGACCCAATGAATCATCTGCAGACTTTTACTGAAGGGCACAAAAAATCTTAACATTTCCCTCTTTGTGTTCTCAAATACAAAAGTTCTGTTTAAAATTAAGAATGTCCTGACCTAAGGAAGGTGTCTAGAACAGAAAATTCCAATTCCAACAGTTAAGGCAAAATTGTAAGCAACAGGAAAGTACCATAAGTAGAGGGAAGACCACCAGGTCTGCCTGTTATTATATCTGTAAAGACAAACCTACAAACATATATATGAAAATGTGTGTATGTATATATACATATACATATTTTGATTTAAAAAAACCCCCTCTATTTTATAAAAAAATAGAATTTCTAATTTGAATCGGATCTTGGTGGAAGAGGCAGTGAATTTATATCTTTGTATGTATTTTAATTTCTAGGTCTTGGTGTCCAGACCGAACACTTTCCCAAGCCAGGAAATACATTGCAAGTTCCTTGCATGAGAAATACACAGAGCCAGTTATTTTGAATTTAAGAAAAACTTGGGAAGAAAGTGACATGCGAACACCTCTCATCTGTTTCTTGTCTATGGGATCAGACCCAACTGATCAGATTAATTCCTTGTCTAGGAAGCTTAATTTGGGTATGAAAGTAATTATTCATTATCATGTGCTAAGGCACATAGGGGCAGTGTAAGTCATTTCAGGGATATTTTTTTCTGAGAAGTATTTTTTTAATTCTCTTCCACTACTGTTTGTTCCTGAAACATCACCTTAGAGATAAAATAATATTTCAAATAGGAGACAATATGCTAAGAACCATTCTGTGTGAAGTTGGACAGTAATAAATTGCTATCATCCTTCCTGGTGATTGTAACTTTTAAAATCTCTATCTTGTAAAGCAATTAATTCTTCTCTTAAAGTTCTGTTATGGTGACAATAATATTTTCTCATTTTAACTCTTAACTGCAGGTAACATAAAAGTCAATAATCTGCTAGAAGATTACTTTGTAACAAAAAATAGCCACAAGATCTACATTTCTATATTCTGGACATTAGTTCTACATTATATGGATGTTTTGAAAAAGTGTGAATACAAACTCTGTTGGGAGTAGATTCCGTATATTCTTGACATTAGTCACATTAGATTGGACATAAATGCAGTTTTACATCTTTGCATTGTGTTTATGTACACTTTGAGAAAAATCTCTGTTCATATTTTGAATGCTCTGACGTTGCTAAAATTTGGCACAAATTCACATTCACCGTCATAACACTAGTCACAGTTTTTAACTTCTGTAAGTATTGTGTATGTGTATTTCAAAGTTATACAAAATGTCAGTATTTAGAAAATTTATACGTAAATATGATGGTGAAGGGATTCTGCTTTCATAAGTATATATTTTTGCATTAAATTTCTTTAATTGTGCTGTATTTATATGACTGGGTCTTGGACTGAATTGAAATTCTTACTTTTTCTCAATATTGTAAGTTGATTAATCTTATATTGTCAAACATGTTATAGCATGTAAGACCATCTCGATGGGCCAAGGACAAGAGGTTCATGCACGCAAACTCATCGAGGCATCAATGGAACAGGTGGGGAAAAAACATTGCTATATAAATTGATTATCTGTTCTGGTGTTCTTTCACACCCCTTTAGCATGCAGTCCCTAATATTTTGCATTTTCATCTAAATATCAAGCATATCTCAGGGTGACCATGTCTTTTTGAATGCCTCAGTTTAAAAACATTTCTCTGTGACATTTCTCTGATATATGTGACAGTGGAGTCCAAGCCAATACTTCTGTCAGCAGTGCTACTGAGCAGCTTTCCAAAAGCAGCACATTCCTTACATATCCCTATACTATTAACCAAGGGTAAAAGGACATTAGGTCCTGGTCCTGTCCTGCAGATCCCACCTCTTTATTGGAAATAATTTCCATTTTTTTCCCCTCCCATGTAAGAGATACCTGGATGTTGCATAGCTTCTACTAAATAAAATGATGAGTGCAGATGTAGCTTAGAGTTGTAGATACAGAAGGATGTTCTCGCTCCTAATGCTGTTTCACATTTTTCTTACAACTCTGCTAGTTACAGGACCTCTTGCTCACCATCATTTGGCATCTCTTCTTTGTTTCTTAAATTGTCAGTCCTTTGGCTTTGGTTCCAAAGCATGTCTAAGAATTTCTAAACAATATATAAGAATTTTCCTTTAAATGTTGTAGTGTATTTTGTTATGGCAGATGATATTCCCCAACAGTAAAACCATAAAAAACGTAAGTAGTAGCTAGAGAGAGAAAGTAATTGAAACTTCGAATACAATAAAAAGTTATAGTGCAAAGGTGGTACCTTCAGGTCAGCTGGACACTTCAAGGAATTGTGGACAGTCTTGAAAATGAAGACATAAAGCCATAGTTGCCTGCAAACTCAACATATGGGGAATTAGTAATATACCTGTATTTTGGAGGGCTAGAATATCTCCACCAATAGAGAGCAGAACATGAGTACTGGCGTATAGATGTACACCAATTTGGAAAAAGAGAAAAAAGAAAGCTCTTGATAGCAAATGACAGTTTATATTATATGCAAGTGCATACATATATCTGGTATTTCTTTGTTTGTATGTCTAGAATGGCCACTGTCAACTCCCAGTTCATTGCAATGGTGAAAACTGGAGCATCCCTTCCTTTCTTTTGCCCTTAATTTGAAGAACAAGGACACTCAAAACAGCAATCCAGTAGAGCTACCAGTAGCAATTTTTGAACTACCTGCCTTAGTGCTGAAGGGAGGAACATGTGAACATCAGATTTGAAACTACAAAACAGAATTAGTGAATATGAAGACAAATACCTATTTGGTTTTTTTGTACCTCTGGCCAAGAGTATATAATACAATTAAAACTGCTCTGCTGTGTTACACGATGATAATTTTCAAAAACTAAGTCTGATTCATTTGGAAATGTACCAAATTGATTAAAGATCTCCCTTCAAAGAGTTGATCCCCATAGAAGTAGGAGAAAAACCACCTTCATTTAATCTTCTTTTTTTAATATCCATCAATTCACCATAAATACTTCAATTTTATTTTTTCACCAACAGTTGCTGATGTATTTTTAAATGAGCTAAAACAAAATTGGTAAAATGAAATTACAAGCTGTAATGAAATCCACTGTCCATCACTGTTTAGAACTGATTAAATAATGTCCCAATTTAATATCAGGCTTCTAATTCATCAGGCTTCTAAAGTGATGCTAAAAAAGCTGATTGAATTTAAATTCATAAGCAGAAGTTTAGAGAGACAATAATCCAACTAGAGCTTTCATGCAATCTGAGAGATGAATAAGATCAAAATAAGTGGAGGTTGAATTTCATGTAAATGCCTTTATTCCGTATAAACTAACTGGAGTTAGAAACTTTTAGAATCTTATTCCCACCTCTTTATACTTACTTTAGATTATGGTTTTAACAAATCAGTTTTTAAAAAAATATGTATTCCTTGAATATCAGCTCTTACTTTTGCACTCACTTTCTTTTGGATCTGAGGACAGAATTGCTTATCACTGATGTTGGGCTGGGAGAGTACAGGAACTTCTTTTTGCCACTAGATAGCACTGATACTTTACTTACAATATTGAGTCTGGTTATGTTATTTTCATTGAGAACAACCGAATGTGGAAACAACTTTTGTACTAACTTATCCTATTTGCTTTATCTGTGCCAATATCCTATAATATGAAAAGAAAATATATATTCAGGAGCAGAACAAAAGTTTTTTAAAAATTACCTGGAAAACCAAATTTGATTCTTATACAGAAAGCTGGCTTTAGCAATATGAATAGCTTGTTCTAAATTTTATATGGTAATAATTGATATCCTTCTTTAGGGAGGCTGGGTGTTACTTCAGAATTGTCACCTTGGATTGGAGTTCATGGATGAATTACTGGAGACACTTCTTACTGCTGAGATCCAGAATGACACATTTAGAGTTTGGATAACTACTGAGCAACATCCTAAATTCCCAATTACACTGTTACAGGTTTGTTCGAATATTTAATTCAGGTACTTCATGAAAATGATTCAAATTAATCATGTAAATGGCAGTGAAAAAGAAAAGGAGGGAAAAACCCCCAAACCCAAGAAAAAAATGGACTTGTGTTACCATGTAAATATCACTTCAAATGGGATGGTTACTTAGCAGCAACGGGAAATTCTTGATGATGCATTATGTATGTGCGAGTCCACACTAATTCTGTGCACAAAAGCACTTCAATAAAAACTATTTGGCTTTATTTGTAACCCTTTTTGCCCAACCAGATGCCTTGTGGGCAGATTAATGCCCACAAAGTTCTTCCAGAGAAAGATTTCAGATCCCCCTATAATAATAAATAAAGTATAAATGGGACAGAACACACATGGATAACACATGGCAGAGAACATCATCTACCTGATTTCTTTGGATGAACTATAAATGGCTGTTCTATAGATCTCAAGGATACACTTTTTGTCAGGACCAAGAAAAATGCCTTAACTTTTACAAAGTACACTTAAGTCACTGATGATGGTTCCCAGCACCCTTAAAGTAGGTCATAATGCTACCTAATATTTACTGTAATAGTAGTATGTTGACATTTCTATGTTCCCTTCCCTCTAAAAAACAGTGGAAGTCTCCTTAGTGGTTTTCATTCCCTCTGAATAAAAATAGATACCTCACCTTATATCCAGGATGTGAAGGGGGAAGGACTCCTGTCATGAAAGAGTCTAGAGACAACCTTCAGTAAGAATTGTCTGTCCCCATGGTCTGTGTATGGAAAGCTAGGTGTATGGACTCCTATGTTCTCTCAACAGAAAATGAAATCATCCTGCATCTCCAAGGAGTTTATGAATAGTGAGGTATATAGACATACAGTTTGCTAAAAGTGAGAAAAGAGAACTCAGGTGAATCTTCACTGCATTT
Source organism: Cyanoderma ruficeps (assembly GCA_008694505.1). Classification (NCBI taxonomy): domain Eukaryota; kingdom Metazoa; phylum Chordata; class Aves; order Passeriformes; family Timaliidae; genus Cyanoderma; species Cyanoderma ruficeps. Next base: position 14,908,526 of record VZDJ01007749.1, read on the forward strand.
ATCTCAAGTATTTCACATGTGATTCTCACTATACCGTGTCATGTTACCTGTAAAATGTTAACATATTCAGGGATTCCAGAACAAGAATAATTGACAAACCAAAGCCCCTACTCAGAAGAAAAGAGAACAAATTGCTTTGCTTTTTTTAATACAGAATTTTCATCAAAAACTGAACAGGATATCCTTTGGAATGTGGAAACATTGATTTTCAAGTGTTCCAATTCAGTCCAACAGTAACAGGCAGAAAACACAGTGTGTCCATGGGCTGCCCGGCCTTTACTGTCCATTCTGTACAGGCTGACATGTTACCTAAGTTAGACAGACAAGTACTTACAGTTGGAGGGGAAAAAAATCCCTTTATTTTTATTTGGGTTCCTCCAGCTTTTATAGTTGTTTTGAGCAACAGAGATTCTGGTAGGGCCAGTCTGTGTGTGAACTAATAAATTGTTCCATGTGCTTTATCCAACACTGGAATACAATAGACCATGGGGGTAAGTTGTTACAATATTCTCTGATGTGAAAACCTGTGCATAGTAGCACTTTTCCAAATAATTTGCAGATATGGCTTGAAAATTAAGATTGTGTAGTTGTTCTTCCCATTAGGCAGTTTGCATGAAGCTAAGGGGCTGAATTCTAAGGAGCTGTGGCAATTTACTACCACAAATATGGATTCAATGCCTGCTGACCACAGTGCTCAGGAATATTCTCTGGTGAATTTTATTTGCTGCTGTAGACAGTCACAGAGTCCAGAGTAGCCACAAAGATCCGATCTGAGGAGGAGCAAGATTTGTTTGTATTTACTGTGAAATTCTGGGAACAGAAACACAACACTGTTCTTGTCATTTATACTGGATGCTTCTCTTCCATCATTCAGTCATTGAATTAGGGATGTAAAAGCCTTCAGAAAAGCATGGTGACTGCTTTTATGTCATCGATGAAAATTTTTTGGTCCACGGCCAAGTGTCAGTGATGGTTTCAACCAACAGAAATTAAAGATCTATGTTTAAAATCCTTTGTGGCCTAATAATGTAGTATGATTGCGGAAGAGAAGGCTTTGGGAAGACCTTATTGCAGCCTTGCAGTACTTGAAGAGGCCCATAGAAAGATGAGGACAGACATTTTAGTATGGCCTGTTGCAACAGGGCAAGGGACTCTGGTTTTGAACTGAAGGTTTTATTTAGATTAGCTATAAGAAATAAGTTTTTTACAATGAGAGTGGTTAGACACTGGAACAGGTGGCACCTAGAAAGATGGTGGATACTCCCTCCCTAGAAACATTCAAGGTCAAGTTGGACAGGATTCTGGGCAGCCTGATCTATTTGAAGATGTCACTGATCATTGCAGAGGGGTTGGACTAGATGGCCTTCAAAAGGTCCTTTCCAACTCAAGCTATTCTATGATTATGTGTAGTCCTTTTATGCAGTTTAAGTACATATCAACTTTATTTCTACAAGGCTTCAGTAATTTACATTTTATTTATAACTAGTAGTTGTGACATTTTCATATGTTGCTATTTTTGTTTCAGTAAACAAATCCAATTCCTTTATATTTTTCTTGCGACAGATTGCTATAAAGTTCACAAATGAACCTCCACAAGGCATACGTGCCGGACTGAAAAGAACATTTTCTGGAATTAGTCAGGATCTGTTAAATGTTAGCAACCTGCCTATGTGGAAACCTTTGCTTTACACTGTAGCTTTCCTGCATTCTACTGTTCAGGTATTTCTTAAAAGTTTTGCAAATAGTGTTATAATATATGGAGTCAGTCTAATAGAGGTTCCTGAAAAAAACCATTCTGATATTTGTCGTAGCATCATGCTGCAGGACTAAAGCTTTAATTTCTGTCATCTGTATTTCAAGGTTCATTATTATCTCTTTTTTTTTTAATAGCTTTTAGACAATTCTCATATGATGGGCATTTAGAATTTGTTTTTTCTCATCTAACTTCAGCTGATTGAATATTAATCATTGCGTATACGGGAAAAATTTCTCTCTGTAGTCAATAGAAATAGATAAGCCTGCTGAGACAGAAAACCAGCTTAGCTGTCACAGCTGTGTTTCTCTAAGAGTGAATATTTTTCTAGAGATATCTCTCTTCCTCTCCATTGATTTTAAAGCCAATCCAGATGCCTAACTTAGAGTAGCTATTTTCTAGATGGCTAAAATTAAATAAAATTCTTGTCATATCTATGTCAATGTGTTTTCTACATTAATTCCAGTGTGAGAACAATGATATCTATAGATTGTACTTTAAAGATAAACAAGTTTTGAGATCACAATAAATACTAATAATTTGAGCTCTCTGAATTTACCCCTTTTCACCAAGGATCTCAAAATAGTTATAAAACACTGTTTAAGCCTTACGTTCTACTGAGCAGCTTGTATTTATGGTGCAGGCAGCTGGTGAGAGAAAGACCATTTGCTGACGTTCACTGTTAAGATACAGCATTTTGAATTATTTTCCTTCTTCTACCTTTTTTAAACAGTGAAAAAGTTGTTCTGTGTACTGCCTCAGAATTACACTCTTCTTGTGGAACTAGAAGATCTATGCTTATTTAACCCATCAGTATTTTTAAAAACTATTATAGCTATTCATCTATTAAGAAATTTTATTTATGAATTGCTAACCAACAAGCAATATACACATTGTCCTGCCTTTAAACTGACCAATTCTTAATCTTCTTTGGTGGCAAGATCGTTATGATAAATATAGCTTAAGAAGTAATTCAAAAAACTTAGCAGGAAATCATTACAATTTTCTGCATGGTATTATTGGTTAATGCTGACTCATCTGCTTATAAGCAAGATTTGATTTTGAAAAATAAAAGGTGGGGGCTTTTTTCATTCTAGCTATTTTTAAATATTGTAGCTAGGGTGCCTAAATGTTACTTCAGGTGTCAAAGACTTTCAGCGATTGCTGGTAATATAAAATCTGATAAATATGTTATCACTTAATTTAAAAATGTGATTTATTCTTTTGGTAAGTGTCAGCACTATTCAGAAACTTAGTTCTTCACTTCTTGAATTAATTTGTTCTACATTTTGAAAAAAACTCATTGAGTAATCTAACTGAGGTTGCTTTAACAAATTCGTGAGAAATATAGTAGTGTTGGATGTTTGAAATGTTTGGGCTACAGAATATTTATTCTTTAACTTTCACAGTTAACTATTTTTCTGTTACTACAACTGTTATCACTTTATTCCAAACAGTTATGCAATAATAAATTTGAATAATGTAATTGTGGCAACCTTAAAATCAAGTTGTGAATTTTGAAAAATGTGCATCTTGTGCATGTTTCAAGAAAAATCTTGAAACAATAAGACAGAAGTGGCAATATAGAACACTTTGGAAAACAGCATAAATATAGGAGCTTTAAAATTTGAAACTATCATTAGTCGATCGTATATATCAAAAGAAATTAAAAACTGTACAATGCTAAATTAATTAATTGCTTAATATAAAAATCTCATTATGCACAGAGAAGTGAGGCATTGCAAACCCGTGACTTATAAATTGATTAGTAAAGTTATTAATAAATGATTTTGTTGCTTTTAATATAAATATTTATCCCTCATGGTATAACTCAGCTGTATTATTGATGTGTATGAGGTATACAGCCATTTCCTTGGCTACCTTTCCTCTCCAGTTCAATTCTTTATTCCATTGGTATTGTTATTATTGAAATTTATTAAGGAAAGAAAATTATAAGTTGTTTAATAAATATATTTGGTTTTAATTTTATTCCTAAGGAGCGACGCAAGTTTGGACCTTTGGGTTGGAATATTCCCTATGAATTTAACTCGGCAGACTTTACAGCCAGTGTTCAGTTTATACAAAATCACCTGAAAAAAATTGACATCAAGAAGGTGAATACTAAAGCCTGTGTATAGTACATTTTAATGCTTTGTACGGCACCAGCAATTGTTTTTTCCTCATGTTTATCATAATTTACTCATTGCTATTCATTTAGTACCACTTCTAATGATCAAAGGTTGAGCTTCTCTGCAAGAAAATCAAGCTGAAATATTTTATGTGCTGTCATGCATGAAAAAATACATATTTGTTAAGAAGCGTAAAATTTGTTTTTATTTTTCACTGCTATATCCAAAATTAACAAGTTTTATGTTAATTTGTACATTATCTATTTTGGAAAGGGAGCTAAAATATTTACCAAGTTTGACAGAGTCAATCAAACTTCTCTACAGCTACCATTTGGTCTTCTACTACTGAGCAGGGAATAACCATTCCTTATGAATCAGCACTTAGTCAAGAGAGCAAGATGAGAAATAGGGAGAAGGGGTGGGGAGGGTGGAATGGAGGGTAAGAAGAGAGGCAATAGCAGCTGTGAGTGATTTCAGGTCATACAAGCAATAATGAAATATATATATATATTTTATATATTATGAGATTTTACCTCTAGAGATCAAGACATATGAGGAATGCCTGAGGGAGCTGGGGGCATTTAGCCTGGAGAAAAGGAGGCTCTCTTGTCACTCTCCACACTTCCCCAAAAGGAGGCTGTGGCCAGGTGCGGATCAGCCTCTTCTCCCAGGCAACCAGCAACATGACAAGAGGGCACAGCATCAAGGCTGTGCCAGAAGAGGTTTAGGTTGAACATTAGGAGGATTTTCTTAGTGGAAAGGGTTGTCAAGCATTGGAATGGACAGCCCAGGAAGCCTGTGGAGTCACTGTGCCTGTAGGTGTTCAAGAAACAACTGGATATGGCTCTTAGTGGCATGGTCTAAACTGGTGTTTGGTCAAAGATCGGACATGATGATCTTAAAGGTCTTTTCCAACCTAAATGATCCTGTGATTCTATATTTATAATAGCAGGATCAAGCCCAACTCTTCTATAAAATTACAGAGTTGAGCTCAGTAAATACATTAGAAATAAAGTTGTTTTGTTTGGTTGGTTTTTTTATGAGCTTCAGATTATAATTAAATGACAATCTTCTTCTTACATATAATAACTACAGTCTTTCATGTACTTTGCTTGCACCCAGGGGATATCGTGGAACACAGTACGCTACATGATTGGAGAAGTACAGTATGGAGGCCGAGTCACAGATGACTATGACAAGCGTCTTCTTAATTGCTTTGCAAGGGTAGGAGACCTTGGAAATACAGTTGTTTGGCTTTTTTATTGGCAGCTGCAATACAGAAATCAGAAGGCCTTCTTTCTGCTGAATATGCACTTCACCAGTTTATCAGACTTTTCAAAGTAAAATGAATTTTTCAAAACATCAAACATCTTTGACAGTGAGGGTCTTCCCCTTGGTTCCTCTTTGGTGAGGAGCAGAAACTTAAAAAGACTCAGCTGGAAGTCAAACTTAGTAGACATAATACTTAATGATTTGCAGTTGTATTAAAGTAAAATTAGATGCAGTAGTTGAAACAAGAACCCTAATCCTCCAAGAATAAAACTGAGATTAAAAAGACCTCTAAGTAGCAAAATAATTGTTGTCTTTCTTTTTTCCCCATGGATTTTTCACAGGTATGGTTTAGTGAAAATACGTTTGACAGTTCTTTCTGCTTTTATACTGGGTATAAAATTCCAGTATGCAAAACCCTGGAACAATACTTTGACTACATCCAGTTACTCCCTGCCATGGACACCCCAGAGGTGTTTGGTCTCCATCCCAATGCTGATATTACGTAAGTAGGTCTTAACATATTGAAAATGGTGAATATTTCTTTTAGTATTTGGAAAAAAATCCCCATCAAATATTTAAGTAAAGTATGTTTTTCATAGGAAACCTAGGATTCATATAAATTTCTCTCTTGAGTGGAACACTGTGCATTGTTATAAATGCAGTATCTTCAGCTAGTTTACATGTCCTTTTAAAGCAGTTGAAATTTTTTTTACTTATTCCTCATGGTTTTACTTTTTTTAATTGAAAGCATAATGAAACTTTTCTATGAACATATGATAGGTGGTTCTATACAGTTCAACTAGAGGAAGTTTCTAGTATTTGCCTTCTGTTTCAAGCAGTTTATTTTTCTGCGCACACTTGTTAAATGATTCTCTAGATAGTCATTTGGTTTACAAACATTCCTTTGGGTGCAACTACAAACTTAGGTTGCAATCAATCCCGCCATTTCCATTATTTAAAAGAGGCTTTTCAATTGCACCAAGTACTAGCTCCATTTAAAATTTTATCTTTGACTGAATTCACTCCTTCATTCCAAATAATCCAATAACAGCTTGCCCTTTATTTCTTTCTAATTTTATATGCCCTGTGAAAGGATATGAACATCATCATATTTTTTTCACTAAAGTTCTTAATAATTCTTCCATGAAATATTGCATTTTCATATGCAGTATGTCTACATTCCACATTCATTGTTTCTTCACAGCTATTTTTCTACCTTCAAATAAAACAAACGCTATTCAAACACAGAGCTGCTGTGAAAACCTAACATCATCTCATATTTTTGGATGAAATAATAATTTCCCACAATTTTTCAGTCTCAAAGTTGAGAGGCTGATGCAATGTCAAGAGGCCTGTATTCTAAGTATGCTCTGAGAAGAGTACACAGTTTTCTTGTCTACTCTACCTAGCACATACTGCTGTTAATATAAGCTTGTGAAGAGAAGAATCTAAAAGTAGATTCTGATTCAAGTCATTCTCTGATACTTGCAAGATCTCCCTCCCAGAAATGATTAAAGAAGAAAGAAGAGCCAAGATTTAACAGAGAACTAAACAAAGTCTTGAAGAGAGACATGCTTTAGATCCAAAATTAGGCTTGTAGCTGATTTATAGGAGGAAACTTGAGACTAACACTGTTGGGGGAGCTTTAGTGAGTAGGAACAGCTCTCTGGTTTCTCTTTAGTGCTCAGTTTTTCTTCCACTTGGTACCTCTCCTTTTCCTGTTAGTTCAGCCCTTCTTTTTTTTTTTTTTTTCCNTTTTTCCCCTGGAGATTTTGTCTTGTAGGTATTTCTTTAGAGTTTGGGAAAATGTTGAACAGCTTCATGCTTTTTTCCATGTCTTATCCCAGTCTCTTATAAGCAACAATGCACAGCTACTGTGTCTGAATTTCATCTTTGACGCAGAGACCAAATGGATTAGCATCCCATGCAATATAAAAAATTCTATTCAAATTTTCTTTCTAATATCTTGTCAACTCATTTCAGAGTATAAGGAAGGCTGACTGAAACCCTGAGAGAGCCAAGACCTCTCCATGTTACTATTACTCAGGACAAGAAAAATCTTATCTCTCAGTGATTTACAGTGGCAGTTTTACAGTTCAGCTAAAAACTCTATCTGTTGGTTCCAGTTGTAAGGCTTCAATGAATTTCAATGCTTTCATTTAGGATTAACACCTGAAGTCATTGAGAATGATTTTAACTTGCTGTATAAATCATAGGCTCTGCAAAAGACACATACTTAACAGGTATCTGAGCAGGAAATGAATATTCTGACAATCTTCTGCCAATATCCTTTCCCAATTGGTTCCTTACTGAAGCCTTAAATGTAGCTGAATTTTTGTTAAGGTATGGAAAGCTTGTGAATGTAAGGTTTTGAACACTGTTCTGCAATAGATATTGCTGTTTTCTACACAAAGCTGAGGCAATGTTTCTGTCACATGCATTTTTTCTTAGTTTTCACTTCCAGTACAAAATCCCTGTTGCCACAGATTCCAGGTATCAAATAGTATGTTGCATCCAAACTCTTGAGAAAATACTCTTAATATGGCTTTTTGGAGTAAATCAAAATCTATAGAAAATTAATTTTTTTTCTTCTTATGACACAATTCACTTTACAATACTGCTTTGGGGAAAGACAATATATAAAGTAAGCATTGAATGCTTTATCTTACATACTTTTAGGCAATACTGACACTATAAATGAGATTCATTTAATGCTGCTGTAGCTTCCTTTATAGTTACTCTAGACTTCCATAACAGTAATAGAGAAAAATAGATCCTTGTAAAGTGCAATTTCTCTCATCACAAAGCAGACATCTAAAGTACATGAGCTGAATTGGGCAATCCAGACAAAAAGCTGCTATGGAGACATCTATACATAAATATCTACATGTGATGAGGGTCATGGTACTTCCTTGACACACTTCTGCCATCTTTTTATTATTATTGTTTGCATCTATACTTCATTTTATTTGTAATCTAAAGGAAAGTGAGTTTTTCCAAAGCCCAGAAAAATTTTGTTGCACAGTGGTTTTTATGTTAAATATGTCCCAGTGGTATGTAAATGAAATTTCTTCTTGGTATTTTAATCTCACTTCCACACTAGAAAATTATTTTTAATTATGTAAAGTTCCAGATACATCTTTTTGTCTTTTCTTTTTTTATTTTCAAATAATAATTGAATTATTATTTTCAAATAGTAATTGTTATTTATATAATTCTCCTCTTCAGAAGGTTCCTAGCTTGTGTCATTGAAGAAAGGAATATCACTAACCTCTGATTCTACTTTTCAAAAGCTATTCTCTCCTTTTCCCCTAAGTTTGCATACTGCCTCCTTTTAAAAATTGTTTCTATTTATTTTTTGATTCAGAGAGACCATTTTTTAAATTCTATAATTTGTTATAATTGAATTGATGTACCGATCAGGGAACCTACACCTTCTACATAAAATAGCCTGGCAGCAGAATTGGAAGAATGGTGCTTGCAGTATGAATAGGAAGGTTCACATTTCTCTAAAGCACTACTTGTTAAATCAGCAGGACAGAAAGTAAAGGTTACAACCTTTATGTCATCAGTAAAACCAGTATGCCATCTAAATTACCAATGAGTCCAAAAGAAATTTAAACTTTTCTGCTCATACATGGTCTTAAATAAATATTTCATTCTTTTAATGGGGTCATAAATTGAAAAAAAGCTTGAGAGTTTTTAGTCTAAAGTCAAGGGTTATGAAAAACCTTGAAAGCCCCCACCATTCCTACTTTTAGAAACAGAAATTAAATCCTCTGAGAAGCAAACTCCCAGTAGTACTATTTCTATTTTTCTGATTTATAGTCTTTATAATTGCATTCACTTTTTTTTTTTTTCTGAAATACTGTGGTATCTAGCTTCTATAGTATTGTGACACTGTATCCAAAACATCTTTAGGACTTTAAGAATTCACACCTTCTATCCTTGCTTTCATGTGTTATATAATTATGTATGTCAAAGTTATAGAAGGAGATGGGCATCATATGAAAGTTGAAAAGTAAAGCTGACATGCAAATCTGTGCTTTGAATCAATATAAATGTATGTCCTACGTCACTCACTGATGTACATTCCTTGTGTAGCTGATTCCAGAAGGTAAAAGTAGGCATTGCCAACACTTCATTACTTCAGGCTTTCTTTCTTATTTCCTCTCCTAGCTCTATGCCACTGGATAGCACTGTAACAAAAATACTCCTATAATTCTTCTGTTGAAGGACTGATGTGGTCGACCATCTTTAATTATCCAATGCCACACAAATTTAATTCACATTTTTGTATCGACTCAGAACATTAATTTACATTTGCACTGCCTATGCTTCACTATGAAATAGAAATTTTTTTACCTGCAGTGCTGTAAATCTAGCAGCCCTTGTCATTAATCCTGAAACATCTCAAAGCGGAATGAATTTACTAATTATCAAAGTTAGGGCAGCTTGCAGAGTTATACCTCCACCCTTTCCTGCTTCTGCATTACACTTTTAAGAAGTAATTAAATGAGGCAGATACTCTTCCTTGTTAAGAAACTTCTGCTGCTTCTTCTCAAGAAATAGCTCTTTAGATCTTAATCAGGAATCTGCCATTTCCTTTCCTCGGAATCTCTAGTATGATAGGTTTTTCTGCCACCTCACAATCTCAGCTTGCACACCTCCTTCTTATCCCTGAATTAGACACACAGCAAGTGTGTAACAGGGAAGAGGGAAGTTCATATTCTTTAAAACTGTGGTAAACCAAATCTTCTTGATCAGTGTATTATGGTTGGTGCAGGATGCAAAGGAAAACGATTTTGTGTGAGTTTTTGATTTGACTTCATGGCACACTGGTTTTTTGTGTGTTCTACAAAGTTATCATTAACTATTAAAAAATTCTATGTAACTTCTAACATATTTCTCATCCTCTCAGATACCAGAAAAACACATCAGCTGATGTTCTAGATACTATTACCAACATTCAGCCTAAAGAAAGTGGCGGAGGATCTGGAGAAACTCGAGAATCAGTTGTTTATCGTTCAGCCGAAGACATGCTAGAGAAACTTCCCCCAGACTACGTACCTCACGAGGCAAGATAATCTTAGTCTTGTTTTACTGTTCTCTCTGTTGGGTTTTCACACTACACATTCCAAAAAAGAAACACCGAATTGTACAAAGGATCATATAAGTAGTAGCAGATTCAAGCAAGGAACCAACACCCTTACAGCTACGAGCATGAATTGGTATGAAGATTTTTTAATCTAAAATCAAGACATCTAGCTATTGGCCATGAACATATGTTACGGAGACTATGCTTGGACTTCCAAAGCTACTTGTGAAAACAAAAAAAATCAGTCCCGACATTTTGTGATAGCAGTCTCCTGGGCCTTCTGGGTGAAGTCCTGTTCTAGCAAAATCATGAGTAATAGGGTAGTAGCAGGCAAAAAGTAAAAACTGCAGCACTTTTAAGGGGATAAATGTTAGTTGAATAATATACAAATCTAATATTTACATTTCACAACACAGAAAGTTAAGATGTTGCATACAACAATGGCATTTCAACAATTTAGACTTAACTAAATTTCTTCTGTACTTTTATAATTTAGGTAAAGGCTCAATTAGTTAAAATGGGAGCACTTAACTCTATGAATATTTTTCTTCGTCAAGAAATTGACCGCATGCAGAAGGTGATCACAGTTGTCCGCACCAGTCTGAATGATCTGAAACTAGCCATAGAAGGAACTATTGTTATGAGTGAGGCAAGTAAAGTACTTTTACTACATATAGAATACTGTGCTTTAAACTATTAAATGGATTTATTTACTTTGAATATTATTTAATTCTTTCAGAATTTAAGAGATGCGCTTGATAACATGTATGATGCTCGAATCCCTCAAGTATGGAGAAGAGTATCTTGGGAGTCTTCCACACTTGGCTTCTGGTTTACTGAACTTTTGGATAGAAATGCTCAATTATCTGCTTGGATATTTCACGGAAGACCAAAGGTGTTTTGGATAACTGGATTCTTTAATCCACAAGGTAAAGTTACTGAAAAGACTTGATTAGTAATGTACTGAATAGTAATTTAATGGTTATACTGCCCGAGTGTGTCACAGAAGCAAGATGAAAAATGGGTTCAATGTGCACTCACAGCCCAGAAAGCCAAGCTTAGCCTGGGCTGCATCAAATGAAGCATGGCCAGCAGGGCAAGGGAGGTGGCTCTGCCCCTCTGCTCTGCTCAGCTCTGGTGAGGGCCCACCTGGAGTGCTCCATCCAGCTCTGGGACCCTCTCAGAGGGGATGTGAACCTGCTGTAGAGAGTGCAGCAAAGGGCCACGAAGATCAGAGGGCTGGAGCACCTCTTTTATGATGCAGGAAGAGAGAGTTGGGACCATTCAGCCTGGGGGAAAAGGCTCTGGGGGCTCTGCTCTGACCTTCATAGCACCTTCCAGTACATAGAGAGGGCTACAAGGGAGCTGGAGAGGGAGTTTTCACAACTGCATTTAGTGATAGGACAAGGGAGGACAGATTTAAATTGAAAACAGGTAGGTTTAGAACTGATATTATGTATATGAAGAATTCTTTGCTTTGAGGGGTTATGGTATTGGAACAGATTGCCCAAAGAAGTGTGGGTGCCCCTTTCCTAGCAGTGTCTAAGGCCAGGTTGGATTGGACTTGGTCTAGTGGAATTCTATAATTCTACTTCTTTTTTATTTTTTTGTGTGTATGTGACCCTGCCCATAGCAGAGGAGTTGGAACTTGCTGACTTTTAAAGCCCCTTTCAACCCAAACCATTCTATGTGGTTCTGTGGTTCTCTGATCTTTTAGTCTGACCCAAAAAACCAGTTTTTATATTACAGGAAGGAAAATATTGGGTTAATAAATAAAATAATTTATCTTGTTGACATATTGTAGCATGATATTATACAACTTCTAAAGAAAGTAAAGAAAGTATACATAAAGATAATGATACAGCTTTTAAAGAAAATATTTTTCTCTGGTTTAACTCATTCCAAACTGTAAATTGTGAGTATGAAAGAGCTTTCATCTAGAGCAAGATGTTACAGTAGCAACAAAATTACTTTTTACAGTACAGTAACAGCAATCTCTTACTGGAACAACCCCATCAGATACATGGTAGACTCCCCCTTTCTGGAGGTTTTCAAGTTGTAATTGGACAGTGCTAGATAATCTCATCTAGTCTTCCCTTTCCCATGAAAGATTGGACCAGGTGAACTTCCCATGTCTCTTCCAACGTGGGCTCTTCTATGATTCTATGAATGTGCAATTGTACCAGAATTTATAGCAATTCTTTGTCTCTCACAGAGAATCATCAAAATTTAGTTTTACAATGTATCCATTTCACAGGTTATTTAATGAACAGTTTCTTCAAATTCATCAAAGAAATGCTGCGAAGTACAAGTAAACATTATCTATCATTATCTGATATAGCTTGATATTTTTACCATTTAGAGGAAAGAGGAAGAAAAACAAATTTTAACCATCTCCATGACTAAAAAACACCATTTCCTTATGAAGTGTGTGTTCCTACGAGAATCTCCTTCAGCTTACACAACTACCCATACAAAATTCTCATAAGAAACTTCTTTGTGACAGCTATGAGGGGTTTTTGGTTGTTTCTGTTTGTTTGTTTGGTTTTGTTTTCTTCTTAGATTAGAATTAACCTCTGAAATCCCTGAATGTTATATGAGTTACCTTTGCTTTGTGATCCTTCTGTTCTTACTGGCCTTCCTACTGCCAGAACCGTAAAAAGTACTAATACCAAAGTCTATTCTAGAGTCGTTTTCAGAAACAGCTGAGGTGCCTGGAGTATATCCAATTTATTATTAAAAGATGGTACTGGGATGCCAGTCAAAACATCACTCCATTTGTATCCTAAGTGGCACAGCTGATAAGCATACTGATCTATGGTGATTCAAAAGCAGGATTTACAGTGGTGTAAAAGATAATGGACCACATCCTTTCAACTAATGAAAACATCTGGCCTAACAAACCTGAGATACAGATGGTCTTGAACTTTATTATTGCTTCAACCTCTGTGTTAAAAAAACCCCAAAAGCAGTCTGGCAGCTAGAGAGAGGTTTGCTAAGGGCAAAATGTATGCTGTGGGTAGGGATGAGGTGAGCATATTTGTAATACTGCTCACCAGGAAATTCACTTATGTGAATCTCTTTCTTGGTCTCAATCTCTATGACTCTCAATTCCAAGCAGTTCCTCATCTCGTAGCTTACAAAGCAGATACCGAGTTTTTGATGCCTTCATTGTTATCTTCTGACACACAGAGAAACAACCCAGTATTTGGTACTAATGTTTCTGTTTTTGTAGCTTTTCCCTTTATAACACATTCAAACCTCTTTGCTGCTCAGTCATCTGTGCTTTAACTATTCAGCCCTTTGCATCTCAAACCTTTCTTATTTCAAACTTCTGTAAAGTCTGTTCAAAACAATACCCAAAAAATCACCTAACTTGCTGCTCAGTTATGTCATCCTCTACCTTCATTTCTGTCTGACACCCTTTTCTCCCCTAACAAAACATACATTTTTCGTTCTTTGTAGGCATTGCATTGACTAGATTCCCCACACTCACATAGTTATTTTATTATCATATTCAGACACCTATTTTCTGTCTTTCATCAATGAAATCCGTTCTATTTCTTTCATTTAAAACAGTCCCACCTTTTAGCTAAGTTGTCTTTACATAAACATCAGTTCACACAGTGGATAACTTGTTTGCCTTGAAATTCTTCCTTGAGACACACCTTTATCATGGATCCTGTAGTTGATTGCCTTATGGCAATTTGTAAGGCAGTGTCCTGACCAAATATTTCTTAATAGAGTAATTTAATAGAAGGAGAAAAGTACATGCCATTTAAAAATATTTTTCTCGGTGTAATGCACACTATGCCACTTTTGTCACTTGTTCCTATTTTGGTCCCAAAACAAATCATTAGTCAGGATGCTCATTTTCAACACAACTCTGATTATCTGTCTATAAGTTCGGTGCAGAACCAGGCTAATAACTGAGCAAGATTTTATTTTATCATGTGAGATAAATACTAAATGTCTGGCTTAATTTCTCAAGGATTCCTGACAGCAATGAAACAAGAAGCAACTCGAGCACATAAAGACTGGGCTTTAGATAAAGTTGCAGTACATAATGAAGTGCTAAAGCTAACCAGAGAAGAAATCACATCATCTCCTTCTGTATGTATGACATGCAAAGATGTTTCAGTATTAATTTTGGTATTTAATTTATATTATGCATAGCTGAGTTATTTTGGATCGATTTAGGAAAAAGTTACTAATGTCTTCACCTTAATGTTTTTGCTTGGGATAGAAACCAAATACTAAATACGAAGATTTGAATTAAGTTAGAAAAATACTTAATTAAAATAACTGTTTTGTTGTACTACCTGTTGATTTTTGGAATTTATAGTAAAGTTTACCTGAAACTTTGTAGTATATAGACTTCATTAAACAACTTTTGTTGTTGCCCTCCATTTCAGTGGCATTATCTTCTGAAAAAGGATTATATTATAGTTTAAAATGAAATAGTTTGAAGAGATTCAATGTCAGATATTTTTTGCTATAAAACATATATTTCTTTTAGTGTTTATGACAATTATTATGCTTTATATGTTGTGATGTGTCTGCTTACTCTTCCCACAGGAAGGAGTATATATCTATGGGCTCTACTTGGAAGGTGCAGGCTGGGACAAACGAAGAAGCATACTTGTTGAGTCTACACCAAAGATTCTTTTTGTCCAGCTGCCTGTGCTCCATATGTTTGCTGTTGATTCAACCAGACCTAGGGATGCCAAGCTCTATGTTTGTCCTCTTTACAAGAAGCCCAAGAGGACAGATTTGAACTTTATTACAGAGGTATTTTTAAGAACAGCAAAGTCCCCAGACCACTGGATCCTGAGAGGAGTGGCTCTTCTCTGTGACATCAAGTAAGATGTTTTTCCTACTGTGGTAGAAGAGAAATATGTGGCACACGTAACAAATTAAATGTGTCATTCTTCTACTGCTCTGTATTTGACAGCTACTTGTCATTATACTAGAAATTGCATTTCAGTCTTGGCTTACTGATTTTTTTCTCTGCTTTAGGTAAATTCAGCTTGCCTTGACTGTTGACAGTTTTAAAGTAAATCTTTCCAAATAAGTTCATTGCTTGTAGTCTTTGAAATATGCATTATATTACTTTAAATGGATATTTGCTTTAATAATGTCAAATAAAACGTTATTAAAGCTTAAAAAAGAAAAACTTTGCTTTTTTACATTCTTTCACATGTACAACTTTTAGCTTGTGTTTCAGTGACGTATGATGACAACAAAGTTCAAAAGCTCTTAGACACAAATTTAAATTCCTAGATTCTCCATGATACACACCTTATTTTCTATGAGTCTGCAGGAAACTATATGACAGAAAAATATATTTGATCCATATTTTTTGCTTGGGCTTTCTCAGAACTCACTTGTTCTTGTTAAACTATCTAGATGAAGCAAAACTACACCAGGAATGTTTGCGTCTGGAATATCTGACAGAGACCAGTATGTTTTCTGTCCAGTTTAGCTGTGTTTAGCTGTCCTGTGGGAACAGAAGTAAAACACTTCCAACTACTAAATATGGATTTTTTTTTTTTAATGAGAGAACCAGATTATTTACAAGTATAGTTATTTTTTCTGCATTTCCTTTTAGCTCTAAAGTGTAGGTTGCAATCCTTGAAATTACTCTCACAGCATTATTCTGTGATGATATCCAGGAATATTCTAACCATGAGTATTCCAGACATAATTAGTATTAAACTAACTCTATTTATGTAATACTAAACAAGATGTGCGGTCTCCACTATCTCTTTAATAATCTCCAAAAAGTTTATTCCTCCAGATACTTTTATTTGGCAACAGAGTTTTTCACTTACACCCCATGACTAGACAATGTTTTCCCTTTTGCCATTCAAGAGTGTTGAAATGCATCTGCTGAGGCAAAGTGTAGCTACTACTTGACAAAGTCCTGGGCATCTGCTGGGATGAAAAAGGCTTTTCTGTGAGTTAGAGTACTATGGCTTTCTGTTGGAAGTCACCATCCCAAAATATCCCCTTGCAGAAAGTCCGTGGCTCACAGGAAATAACCACACACAGACCAAACCACTTGAGCAGAGTAACAAAAAGTGAGATCTCCAAATGCAATTAAGTAAATAATTTCTTCTCTCTCCTCTATAGATTTACTTAGATTCAAATACAAGAAACACACTGGTGTTGGATAACTTAGAGTTTTTATGTATATTAGAAAATATTCTATGGTATTTCGTACACAGAACAACATCTGCAAAAAAAGAAGAAAACAAATCTGAGTTTGTGACTGCAAAAGATTTTTCTCCAAGTAATCACAACACTGATGATAGAACATGTGGTGGGTTGAGCAGCAGCTAAGTACCCACCCTGCTTGCCCCACCCTGCCCTCCCCAAGCAAAATGGGGTAAAGAATTGCAAGATCAGAAGCTGAAAATGAGGGGGCCAAGATGAAGAGAGTATAATAAGTGAAGAAAAGCTGCACACATAAGAAAACTGAATTAAGGAATTTATTTACTGCTTCCCACTGGCAGGCAGATGTTTAGCCGCTTTCTGGGAAGAGCTTAGCAATCATAATGGTTACTTGGTAAGACAGATTCAATGAGAACAAATGTCCCCTTATCCTACTTCTTTCCTGAAGTCTTTGGTGCTGAACATGACATCATGTTTATGGAATATCCCTTTGGACAGTTTGGGTCAGTTGCCCTGGCTTCTTCCCCTCCCATGTTATTGCATATCTTTAGTATACTCACTACGGGGGCAGAGGGGAAAACAGTTCATATCCAAAAACCAGCACAAGAATTGTATTCATCCCTAAAAGTTTTTTTTCCTGGTCTAGCCTTTCAGCGAACGCCTCTGCAGGTGGAAGGTGTGCATCAACACATTTACAAATGAAAGTGTGTATGGCCAAATAGCAGGGAAAGTGAAAATTAATGTGCTGAGTTACACAACTTACTCTGAAGATGATTTTATTCTCTGTCCAGTATAATACCAGCAACAGAGATTAACTGTATACTGTTATCTCAGCTATATCATATAATTAATATATCACATTTTTGAGAGCATTTCTTTCTTGTTTGTCAGAGTCCAATCCCCATTTCTCATCTTCTCTGAGCCTGTCTAGGGGTTTGTTCCATTCTCTTTCTTCAATCCCATGCATTAGCTCACTACTTTCAGGTTACAATTTTCATAGAGCTTTCCAGTTAATTTATGGAAATAATCTATGTTTTGTGAAAACAATCCTCTACTACGAATTCAGATGGCTCCTTTTTTTGTCTCTGCATGGTTCAAGAATAGTTATGAAGTATTTTCACGTGTGGGACAGTATTCTTACACTTAATTTGCTTACAGCCAGCTCTTCAAACTTCTGAAGAGGTACAGTTAATTACTTGAACCACAAGTCATTCCTCCCAGCTGTCATAATCCATACGAATTCACAATCTCAATTCAAGACTTTCTGCTCCCAGGAATCCTCTATACCTCCAGGATATTATAATAAGCATTCAAATTCCTAAATTAACTCACACAGTTTGTTGTGGTTTTTTTAAAGTAACTAAACAAAGTTACTCTCTGAACTTTTTAATGCTCATTTGCCATTCAAGGTACTGCTGTTCAAGTTGTGAGACAGTATTATGGTAACTAAACTCACAAAGAAAGAGACATCATGTCAGCAAAGCACAAATATTTAACAGATGATCAAAAATAGACAAGTACTTGAAATATGGCATTGAACTAGCCCCTATGACAGAAGACCTAACTCATGAAGGTCTGTGTTTGAGAATGTAAAGAACATGTCCGTAAGTGGCTTAGAGGGTGCATTCACAGTGTGCATTTTCCTTTCCTCCCTTGGTGCCACCCAATATACTCTGATTTTCAGAGGTAATCCAACCCAGTGAGATGAGGGAAGGCACTCCTACTCTTTCCTGCTGCTTTAGAGTGGACACCTCATTTGGGAGTCATTGATCTGCTGGTACCTCAAATATTCACTTTCCACAGAATTTTTTCTTCTTAGGTGATGATTCATGAGAAGCCTGGAGCTTGGCTGTGTGATGAGGTTTTATGTTAGAGTGGCTAAGAATTAACAAAAACTATGGAAAAGAGCTTGCAAATGGCAGGAAGGGGAGGATTTGTTTTCTGGACAGGTTTCTAAATCTCATAAAACCACTGACTGGAATGAGCTTATTCCAAGAAGGTAACATTTCAGCTAAGTTTTAACTTGAAAGATTTGTTAATTCCATAGAATCGTTTTCTTCATCTACACCCTCTGTTTCTGCCTCTAGATTCTGGTCAGATGTAATCAAAATTTGTTCAGAATATTCAAAGTTTATGGCAGTACCCACTGCTTTTGTCTTCAGTAACCTCATTCGCTGACCATATCTATTCTTAATATTTAAACTAAGACATCATTTTTGATAGTCTGGAAGAACATCTGGCTGCAGTATATAAGGGTGTTTCTGTTGACACAAATACTGAAAATCAAATATACGGAATGTGCAAGCTGCTATTTTAAGTATATTGATGTTTCTGCTGATTTTTGAATATTTGAGTGTAACTGCATTGCTGTGACAAGTCTCTCATTCAGATTTCTTCAGAAGCCACTGCCATTATTTATACTTCTATGCACCACAAATACTTCATTAAACTTTGTAAGAGTTGCTACCTGTATCTGCATCACACAAGCAGGATATTCCTGAGGTGAGTCTAGTTTTATAAAAGCCAAAACCCCATGTTTTTTTCCAGTAATTAGCACTCCCTTCAGAGCACCAGGACCCATGCATACATTCACTCTTAGAAATTCGAGAAAACCATTTTTTAACTTAGCAATGGTTCATGGTCAAATAAAGGTCAAATCCAGAAAAAGACTTTGAAACTAGAAATTTCTTGTGATTTTTATATAGCAGATATTAGCAAGGGTACATAAGGCACTGCTAACATGTCTGACTCATTTCTATGCCTCTCCATTTCCATTACAATTTCTAATTTATTTGATATAACTATATGCTGATAACATCACTAGGAACATCAGAACAGTCTCTGATTTACTGCATTGACTATTTAATAAAGGCATGACTCAACCAAGGTATTAGTTAGTTAGGTGACTAGTAATTAAGGAATATCCAGGAATACAACACCCAACTTAACCAATTTCCACTATCTTTACATTCCCAGGTGTCAAAAAGGATTAGTGTTTGCATTCCACCAGTTAAAAAGTTAATTTTTTAGGACTTTAATTCTTATCTTACTGTTTGATCTTAAAATTTGCATTATATTTTTGTATCCTTTATTATGAAGCAAGATACTCTTCACACTATTCCTGAAAGATTTAGTGTTTATCAAAATTATTTTAGCATTCTTCATAAATACTGAGATCTCATTCAAAATTCCACCTTAATATCAGTGCCAACATTTATGTTAATTAACAAACAGTTATCAGTATTTTCCACCTAACTCTCATTCAGCTCCTGGGAGATGTGATTCCACCTTCTGAATATTAGGAAAACAGTATCTTTTATTATTTCCAGGACAAAGTGACAGACCTAAAGTTAAAGAATTCCCTCTCTGACTCTTTGCCTTTTCCCTCACTCCTGTCCCAACTCCTGGACCTCCCTTGTGGATCTACAACTTCAAATGTCTTATAACACCAATGAGCTGATTCCTTCAATTCACCTTATGCTTCATTTTCCCAAGCAATCATGACAGGATTTCTTAACAGGTAAACTGTGTGCAGCTTCCTGCATATATTCACTGCTCAGTAGTACCTCCTACCAGCGTTTAAATGTTTATGTTTGATATTCAGGTTAGTCGAGTGGTTGTTCAAGAGGTCAGCTAATTAGAACCTCAAATATTAATTTCTCAGTCTTCTGGCTAATCACCAAAGTGGGATTTCTGTGAACAGCCACTCCGAGACAGAATGATCGTTTGCTTTACAGACACACTAACTCAGAGAGCTGCGTTCAACAGGTAACTGCCCTTTGTCCCTGGACTTCAGATGACCTGTGAGCAGGCTGCTGGATAGCAATGGGAATGAAGGATGGTTAGGGTCACACTCTCTTTTTAGGGGGATGTTTATGATGTTGTAAGCAACAGCCTCCAAGACATTGTGATTAGCAGTTTGTGATCTTCTCACTGAGCACAAAAAGTCAAAATTCTGAAACATAAATGGCCATGTAACTGTAAATGAAAGCTATTAAACCTGTATAATTACAGTCTAGAGAATTTAATCTAAAGAGTACCCTTCTCTCTCTCTTTAGTCACAGTCACATGATAACACATGGGAAATCCAAGAAACAGGTTCCCAATTTCACTCATTCATGTGGGGAATATTTTGATAGGAAATGCCAGACCATAAAACTTTATTTCTCAAGAGACACATCCTGTCCCTCTTCAAAGGACATTCTCAAAAATCCACTAGATAGTGCAGACAAGCAACTAAATGCTTGTCTAAGCATTTGGGAAGCATTTTACTAAGGAGATACAGGTCCTACCTACAAGGCATCCAGCAGCAGAGCAGACAGAAGTTGTCTCTCGAGAAAAGACCTCTATTAGATCATTGCACAAGATGTACAAGGCAGTCTTCCTCTTCTGCACTGAGGTTTCCCTTGGTGGGAAAACACTGAATGGAGGCATTTCCAAACAATTTCCTTTGGGAAAAAAAGCTACCACAACAAAAGAGGGAGATGGGAGAGGAATATTTCAGTCAATTTTACGTAATAAAGAATAAGTCTTCTTATTCATTTCTTACATTGTTCTGTGGGTCATACCTTCCTATTTCCTTGTAAAAAATGAGGAGAGAAATTGAATTCTTTGCTGAGAATTTCTTACCATCATTGTAGCTGCCTTCTGTAGTCCAAAACACAATTCTTAACAAAGCTTTTTGAACAATGGTTTTTAATATGGGAATTTTTAAATAGGAGTCAGGGATTTTGGTAAGAAGTTAAAACTGTAATAAAAAAGTTATTTTCTATTGTATTACAAGACTGCAACTAGCATTTCTAATTCTATAATTCTAAGATTTTTAAATATAAGATCATATTCACAAATTGACACAGTCATATGAATTCTTCAACAACATTTTAAGGAAAATACTTAAATCAATTTCTTCTTTATAAGACAGAGAACTATACTGTATTTAAATTAAATATCTACCTAGATCATTCCCTCCATACAATCATTACACAGAATAAATTCTACAAATAAGCTAGACTCCAAAAGTAGATACAACTATTGCAGTTCATTATGTAGTTTACAAAACTTTAGTTAAAAAAAAAAAATTATTTGCACTCATTTCTTTGTTGTCATCAAGAAACATATAGCCCAAAGGGTACAAGCCATACTGTCTGACAGCTGAAAAATGGAGTTGTCCATTACCTACAACCACAGCCTTATGTCTGGAAAAAACAAGTGAGCAACAGATTATGTTCATTCATTCTGAGTCTGCATCTACAAATATGGAAAGCTGGTTGATATCAGCCCCTGCATTCCAGCCTTGCAGAGCGGCCATGAGACATTTCATGAACTGAGTACACTCTCCTACATGTGGGCAGGTAACTTAAGTAGCAGAACAATTAGTACTTAAAAACACTAAACTAAAATTACTGAGATTTAATGCAAAATGTGTATTACGGTCAGCAACCAGAAGAAATTCTCCTGCTTCCCAATGCCCTTTGAAAACATTTAGAACTTTTTTACATTGATCTGTCACGTAAGTATTTGCAGTAGTCATGTTCTGATTCAAAATAAGATAATTTTGAGTTTTATTAAGAAGTATAAATTAACCCAGAGTTCAGGTTTCAAGGTGGAATTCATCTAATTTAGTAACTCTAAAGATATTGAAGTATATATAGCTCCAAGACTAAATGTTCTTTCTAAACACCAATGTGCTGTAATCACAGTTGTGGCTTATATGTTTGTAACTCTCATTTGCATAATCCTGCTCAGAGACACCTTTTTTCTTTCCCCAGGAGGCCTACAGAAGGATTCCGCTTAGATAAACTTTTATTTCAGTTAAAAAGGTATCGATATGAATTACAACTCCACAAACACCATTCAAATTCAATGATTCAACACTGACATTCTTCTTCTTCCTTTCCCAAGCACATATTTCAAATTTTTAAGTTATTTATTTGAGTTATTTCATAGGTGCTTATTCTCAGCTCAGACACTTCAGCTTTTATTAAGCTTGGAAGGATCTTTACTGACAGTTCCTCTCAGCTTTGTAGAGAAAAAAATGAGTCAAAGCACATTTACTGCTGCAGCACACTACAGGTATAAAACACAACACCAAATGGCATTTGCCTTTCAGGCACTTGGGCAACACTTGTACAGCCACTGTACAGGGCAGCCACTCCCTCCAGTTTTCATTTAGATCCTGGTTCTTGGAAAACACTTTATTCTCCAAATGCCAGCAACCTTGTACCCTGCAACTTCAAAGGTGTATAAGGTAGAAAGGAATGAAATTCCAATGAAATTCCACTAAGAGTTCAGACCTATTTGCACTGAGATCCAAGAGTATACCTCTATCCCAAACAAAGTTATTATGAAAGATGATGTTTATAAAAGCTAGTAGTTGCTGGTCATGGAGAAGCACGAAGTGCATAACTTGCAGTTACAACTGATAACATCCCTTAGGATACTGCCTATGGCAGCTTATGAAAATGTCTGCTACTCAGCAAATGTCAAGCAGAACCATGCACTTTCTCTGTGACACAGATTTTTCCTTTCAGAAAGTTTCAGAGACAAAGCATTCAGTCTTGTGGGAAAGGGATGCTACTCTCTGCATATACGAGTCCAGTGGTGATAATTTTCAGACAGCAGAGAGCCCAAACCCTTGAGAAGGCTTTGTGTATTGCCTGCAGTCACATTTACACCATCTCCACAGAAAGGGACTATCAAGGGAGATTATTGAAAGAGACACTGGACTTTTTCAAAATGTAATTTTGTCCTCAAAACATGGTCAATTGCATTAAGAATGCTTTAATGGTCATAGAAGGACGATAATCCCTGTGTTCCAGTGTAACTGCAAGGCAACTCCTCCTTAATACATGAGAGGTCTATCCAGGTAGAAGGTAAGGGAACAAGAGAGCAGTTACAAAGTCTGGCATTTTAAATAGCATCTGCAGTCCTTCAGCTACAGAAAACGAAGTGCTTGCCTCAACAAACACAATTCTGAAGTTGAACAAAACTTCATCAACTCATTGCATTGTATTTTTCAAACTAAAAGAATTCCAGCTCTTTTCAAATTTGGATCGTGTCATTTTAATGATTCACTTACTTTCAAACTTCTTTTCTTGCATGATCATTGATAAAAGATCAAGTCAAATTTTAATATAATTAAAAACATGAATAAATATAACAAAAATCCAACAGACCCAGATTTGAGAGACAACTTTCAACAGTATTTCCTCACCAAAAAAGATTTGAATTTATTGAATAAATACTTTTCCAACTTTAGGAAAATGACCTGTCTTTTAATACAGTCATTTCACTCAACAGGATTTGTTCAGTCTTGTGATAATAGCTTCTTAATGGGCACAGTGAAAATGCACTTGTTTAGAGTTTACTCTGAACTACTTTGTTTTCTTCCTCTATTCATATAGATAACACTAGTCTATGCATTTTGTTAAGAGTATAGAAATCTGGCAAGGAAATAAACTCCCTTGTGTTCCAGCAGGTCCTCGGAGATCAGATGGTCTGAGTGCAGCTGGGATTGATTTCTGATTATAACCAACTTGGCTCTAAGTCTGGTGATGTTCAATAGTAACGAGCACAGACTCACAAATACTGCAGTTTCAACCCTGTAAGTCTGGTTGTGGTGAATAGGAACTTGTGCAAACACAGATCCACAAATAGTGTGGTTTAGTGAAGCAA
>VZDJ01007749.1:14932647-15101322 GCA_008694505.1 Cyanoderma ruficeps
TAGTAATAGTAATAGTAATAGTGTGCAGAAGCTTACCAAAAAAGGCCTCCTTGCTTGGAAGGAGGGAGAAGAGAGAAGAGAGTAGCCTGCCAATGGTCTCCAAGGTCCTTGTGGGTCTTCTTTTTAACCAGTGATATTTCTACCCTGCTTGTACACAGCCCAATCTTACACCCCTTCTCCTCCTTCTGTACATCACTATCTAAGGGGGGAATTGAGTAATATAGTCATGTATGCAGCAGCATGTACTTCACTGAGCTTATTATCGTATGCAGAGTTTGTCTGTTAATATTTAAATATCCCTTAGTTAAGATGAGAGTGGGGTTTTTGGCCATGGTGTCCTTCAGAGTTCTGGTTATATAATTTTCCTGTTCTGTGTGTTCTTTGGAGCCTGAACAGAACCATCCAATCTCCACAGCACCTCCTCCATCAGCCAACTCATCCTTTCTTGACATCAGCCACACACATCGCCATCCACAAGGATAATGTAGAGGGTACACAATGCAGGCTGTGGTAGTCAAACCTTAGTCTTTGCCTGGCTGCTTGGTCATCATCCCCTGGTATGATGTCATCAGGCCTGAAGAGCTGCCTTGGATTATTTCTGGAAATCAGAGTTATTCTCCAAAGTAAGTTTCCTGTTTCCAACAGGATATATGTTACCATCATAGCCCTGATGAGGCTTTTCAATGGAGGCATGAGTCTGCTACGGTCTGGCAAAAGCAGCTGGCCCTCTGCAGCACACAGGTGCTGGAAATCATATTGGGAGCAGAGGTCTTAACTGGAAAACTTAACTAATAAGCCTGGTGCAGAAACAATAGAGAGCAGTAAAGAATGGCACGTGAAATAGGTGCATCATACTAAAGCTGGCGGCGCTATCCAGGTGGAGGAGGTTTCTTTCTCTTTATTTAAAGGTTTCTGATGCCTGCCCTGAAGGTAATAAGTTGGTGGGTTTTTTTAATCCTTATTTTGTCTCATTTTAGAAAAGTTGAAGGAAATATCTTTTCATCCTTCAGGCAACCAAACCACCATGGCAGATTCTTTCTGTCTGGAGTTAGCTGTGGAGGTGTAAGCGTTGCCTGGCAATTCACACTCTGAGGAATTTCTTGATTTCATGACCTCACAGCATCGATGCTCTAACTAGTTATGTTTCCAAAGCATCAGACTGATGTTATGTTGTATTTGAAATTCATACGCATCATTAATATTTAAGCTATTAACTTGTTTATATTCTAGCTGCATCCAGCTGACCAATGTGAAATATTTTCCCTACTTCCTGGTTCAATTTTGAGCTTCCCTTCCAGCTCTGATGGCTTTCTTCCAGATTCTGGTGTAGAATGTCACCAAATACAGGTGCTTTAGTCCAGGTTTAGTTCTATCAGTCAGTGCAAAGTGAATAGATAAGAACCATAATATGAATCTAGCACAAATCACATTCAGAGCCTTCTTTTGCTAGGAAAATAAGTATTCTAAATCCTCCAGATTTACACATCATACTACTGGTGGGACTGACCTGTGCCCCGTCTTCAACTTAGAAACCAACCTCTGATCTGCTCCACGTGCAGCTCTGCAAATTCAGGTTACAAATGGATAATTGCGTTCACTATTATTAAACCTAATAAAACTCGGACGTCATGAACAACATGAAGGTCACCAAAATGCCCAATCCTGAACAGATTCAGAGTAAAACAAAAGAAAATAAGAAATTGAAAAGGTGGGGGACAGGATCGCAGGGGCACTGCCTCCACTTTTTTCCTTCCCTCTGCCTCCCCAACAAAAACCCCGGGCGCAGCCGCCTCCCGACACCCGCCCGTCCGCCCGCGGCGGCTCCTCATCTCCGCCGGGCGGGGCCGGGCCGGGCCGGGCCGGGCTGTACCTGGGCCGGCCCCTCCCCTCCTCCGCCGCTGCTACAAAAGCGGCCGCCGGATACCCTGACTCGTCTCCCGCTCCTTCACTGTGGCAGCGGCGGAGCCTCCGCGGGGAGCGGCAGCCGGAGCTTCGCCGGGCCCCCGCGCATGGGGGGCCGCCCCTGGACATGCCCTCCTCGCCGCTCGGCTTGGCCGTGCTGCTGCTGGCGGCCGGGGGAAGGTCGCTCCCGGTGAGGCGGGTGAGTGCCTGCGCTGGGCTGCCCCGGCCCGGCCCGGCGCCCTCAGGGGATCCCGTGGGGGCTGCGCTCCCTCCGCGGTGGCGCTGCCGGAGCCGCGGATCGGGGCGCGCCTCGAAGAGAAGTCAGAAGTTCTAAACCCGTCACTTTTTGGGCGCCCCCGCCAACACTTTCAGCTCAAGCGGCGGCCGCCGGGGACGGCGGGGCTGGAGCGCGGGGAGTTCTCCGTGCGCGGGTCCCGCGTAGGAGGCGTGCGGCCCCGCCGGGGTCTCGGCGGGCGGGCGTGGGCTTAGGGCGAACGGAGTGGGGGAAAGAAGCGGAGACGCTACTACTGCGAGGGCATTGCCCTCGAGGTAATGCTCCCCCCGGCACCCACAGGAAATAACACGCGTGTCTGTAATGGCAAACAAACGTAGTGCCGTGGGAAAACCGGAGCAGGGTCCTGGCGGGGGATGTCGGGTCGGCTGTGACACAGCGCGAGGGTGGGAAAGCAAAATGTAATCTGTGTGAAGAGCAAGAGGAAGCGATGGGGAAAAGGGAAAGGGCCAGGGAAGGGATGATGGACAGAGAAGGCTGACTGTTGTTTGTTGAACTGAGGACAGAGAGGCAATAGAGACTGATCGGGAGGGACGGAGGTTGCAGCGTTGGGGTGGCAGCAGGAGACTGCTGCTGTAGGGAGAGCAAGGACAGGCTCAGAGCTGGTGTTGTGGGCTGCAGAGGTCAAGGAAAGGACAGTGTATCTGATGATGGACCAAATACCCTGTCCGGTTTCTTTCCAATTGCTGAAAGCTTTTGGAGTTACAGATTCCTACAATACAGCACTAAGAGGATCTGTTTAATACCAGACTGGTGCTAAGCCTGTAGGGTTGTCTGACAGGTTGGGTTTTCTTGGTGGATTTGTTTTACTTGCTGTCTACCTCAGGCCATTAAAGGTGCAACAGGCACAATTTGCCCTAGGGAAAATTCCAGTTAGGAAAATCGCTTCATTGTTAAGATGATCAAACACTGAAACAAGGCTGGGGAGCTTCCCTCTGTGGAGGTATTTGACAGGCTAAATCCCTGAGCTACTTGAGCTTCGACCACAGGAAAACTAATTGTGGAGCTGCCAGTAGTAGCGAATCAAAGTACATTTCTGAGCCAAGGGGCCTTCTTCATCTGGATGAAGAACTGGGAGCAGGTGAGAAGAAAGAGGCTTCCATGGTCTCAACACTGTAACTAAAGTCATGTAGTAAAACAAGTACTTTTTTAGCCTTTTCTGACACTAGAGGGTCTTATCTGACAACTTCTGTAGAGCAGTGATTGTGCTTGTTGTGCGCTGAGAAACTGAATGAAGTACTCTGCTCAGTCGTAAGTGTACAAAACTATGAGACTTTGGCTATCTGAGTTCTTTTCTCAGGTTCCGTTCAGAATAGTGGTAAAGGTGATATTCAAAGGAAACTGAAAATAGCACTGCACAGGCAATGGCAGGTGGTAAGGTCTGTGAAAGACAGGTGTGAGAGGAAGGCAGAATTATGTGATAGAGTTGAGGGAAGAAGAATTGTATTGGTGCTCTGGCTAATATTTTACTTTGACTTTCTCTCTCCCCTCACCCCCTCAAACAAGTGAGGAAGGGAAGAGGAAGAAGAGAAAGCTGAGAATGTATGTAGAAGGAAGAAAAATTTTCGTCTGGAGTTTTTATCTGAGGTGGTGCTGCTTTCATGCCGTCATCTTAAATGCAGGATGATGGGTAATTCCTAGGTCTAGGTCTTCCTTACAGCAGTGAGGGTACTAAAATGACCAAGAGTTAGTAGCACACGGCTGCATTGCAGAATCTCATTACTAATGATAAGCTTGTGTCCTTTCCCTGTTTGGCCTTGAGCAGTGATGCCCTGCTGCTGAGAGAGCTGACAGGCAGCTGGCCACTGGTTCACTGCCATCCAGCCCTATCTTGGATTTGGATTTCAGATCCTGCTTTTCTATGTAGTACCTTTGCTCAAAGGTTTGATAAGATAATCTCGAAGAAGTAGTTTAAATGTCAGTGAAGAGCAGAAAAGAGCTGTGCCACAGCTCTGATTTGGGGAGTCCTGTTCTTCAAACTACCCCTGCTTTTGTTTCTGAGTCTAAATGGGAATAATCGAGGCGGTCTGGTTAGAAGTAGAAACAGGTTAATTCAGTGGAAAGGCTACAGATATTTTGCCCTCTTCACCTCTTATTTCTGAAGTGCTCTGGTATGGGAACAGAAAAGCACACACGTAAATATCAACATTGAGTGTGGGTGTGTGCATGTCACTGGTGCTCTCAGTTGTGTTACTGAGGCTTGTTTAGATACAGCAGCCAGCTGTTCTCCCAATCAACAACAGGACTTTGTTAGGTTGCAGGTGTTTGGGGTAGGTATAGTTAGTTACTGCTACTTGCTCACCCTTCTGAAGCCTGCCGCGGCTGCTTTCTAGTTCTGCATGCAGCATCTGCTTCTTTCACCATGCGTGTATAGGATTGGGTCTTTTTCTCCAGGAGGGCTAGTTTTGAATCCTGATAAGCTTTGAGGAAAAGGTGCAGTGTGAGGAGACTGTTTTAAATGCCTTGTTAGTCTTCTGTACTCTGCCCTTGAGGGTGCAGAGGTTCCCAAAGTGTTTGTATGCCCCAGCCCAGGCTTGCAGCACCATGCCTATTGTGACTTCTTGTCTTCTGATACATGGCCTAATGCTGAGAAAACGGAACTATGGTTCCTGACTACCACTGTCCTGTAGATCTGTGTTCTTTACAAGTCATTAGGGTGGGAAAATGACTGTAGATAGAGCTTGTATGCAAAAAAGAGAACTGAACCTGTGAACTAGTGACTCGTGCAGAAGTGAGGATGGTGAGTTGGACTGCATCTTGGTTAGCTGGATCTTCACCTGGGTAAAAAATCTCTCCATTAGTAGATTGGCTGGAGGTTGTGAGTTACTTCTTTTCTCCATTTTCTGCTCCCAAAACCTGCTGATTGATTTTGTTTTTGTTGCCCACACTCTGAAAATCAAAACGTGCTAGACCAGTGTAAGCAGCGCATACTGGCAGAGGTGAGGAAAGGGTGGACAAACTCTGACACTGGGCCATCTTGCTGTAGTTATTATTCAAGGATACTTGGCTGGCTTCTAGGTAATGGGCTGCTTTCCCAGGAATATGGCCAGGTTCTTAAAAAAATAATATTTGTAGGCTATTTAAGTTCATTACTGTATTATTATGGTGTAAAACTTAAATTAGATGATTGTATTATATAATTCAATGTGTATTAAATTGCTGTCCCAGGTGACTAAAGTCTTTATATATTCATAAAATAATGTGGGGATTTTTTTGTTTGTTTTGTTTAAAAAAACCTCTAATTTGTTTTGAAACTTTGTAAAGCTAGTGCCAGTGCGTGTGCTATAAAGCCAGATGCCCTAACACAGCAAATCTGATTATACAAATTAAAAAGATACTTGTTACAATATCCCAAACATAACTATATTGAGGGGGGTGGGGATGACACATGGCATTTCAGGCTTGAGGAGCCCAGGACAAAGACATGTAGTGACAGGATGAGAATGAATGGCTTCAAACTGAAAGAGACTAATTTTAGACTAGATTATAGGAAGAAATTCTTTACTGTGAGGGTGTTGAGGCACTGGAATGGGCCCAGGCAAGGTATGGATGCCCCATCCCTGTCAGTGTTCAAGGCTGAGCTGGATGGAGCTTTGAGCCTGGTCTAGTGGAAAATGTCCCTGCCCATGGCGGAGAGGTTGGAACTGGGTAGTCTTTAAAACCTCTTCCAACCCAGGCCATTCCATGATTGTGTGATTTCCAAGGGCCAAAGGAAAGGACTGTATTTCACACAACAGAACAAAGACTTGGCCCTTGGCATTGTTTAAAAGCTCTGATGTCTATTCCAGGAAAGCTTAAGTTAGTAGAACAGCTCTTAATTCTGTAGCTGTGACCGCACGATCACCACTTCCCCATCCCCCAAAACTCGGAGACAGTCTGAGAGTTTGGACAGAAGTATTTGAGGAAAAGTGTAGACAGATACAGCTGAGTGTGTAAGGATAGATACTGTGGCTGTACAAGCACATGCAGCTCTCCTTTGTGAGAAGAACTTGTATTCTCAAAGTGAGATGGAAGTGATGGAGCTTTGCAAAACTAAACCTCCTGCACTCTGAAATTTGTTGCTTTATAGCTGAGATAAAGTTCAGTGAAACCGAGCCTGATATACAGAACATAAACAGTTGTCTGCCTTCTGTCAGATTTTTAAAGGTATTGTATCATATCCTGTTTCTGTGAGCCTGTCTAAATAGGGTTTTAATTTCCCACTTTGATTGATTGCCAGTTACTTGAGAGGACACACCAGGAGGAGCTGTTATTTCTGAAATCACAGGGCCTTCGCTAGTTTTTAACTTGGAAACTGTCCTTTTCAAATTTGATTGTTTCCTTCTGCAGTGCTCTAGGGAAATGAGAGCTGTTACCATCTTCCTTCGTGAACAGCTTTTGCGTTTATGATAAACCAGCATATGGGCTGCCACCAAGGCTACCTGCTCGAGTTTCCTTGTGCAGTACATCAGTTCTATTAGTTTGTGTCTTTACAAAAGTAAGTGTACACAATAGCAGGTATGTCTCTGTTCTGGAAAGAAACATTGTCAGCCAAGTAGATAAGAGACCTCTTATTTAAGCTGTACAATGTTGTTTTCTTGTGAGCCTGAATTAAAACATCAGGCAGGAACTCATTTCATTAGCTAAAACTTCCTAACCTTGCTACTGGAAAAAGTCTGAGTTTATTGCTTGCATTCAATGCTTCCCATTAGAAGAGGGATAAGGTGAGCATTATCTATGGATCTCTAGCTTGCCAAATAGAAAGTAACCCCTTCAAATGTCATAGTTCCATATGCAGCAAAATTAAACTTACGAAGGGCGAAAAAAAATTTGGTGGTGGTGGCTGAATACTGTTCTTTGATGCCTCGTTTTTTTTCAGTGTTGGAAACAGGTATTTATGAATTTCAACCACACTGTGCTATGATTGCTGCATTCCAGTGCATTCCTTGCCTTGGTGTGAGTGTGGAGGAGTTTAGGAACTGTGTTGATCTTCACAGACAGGAGGACAATCTCCAGAAAAAATTGCAGCAGCATCATGATCTGTGCTTTGTAAGCATAAAGATGAAAAGCCCACTGCTTCCACTGCTGAAGGAATGTAGATGAGTTTGCTTTTACTGCCAGGGGTATGGACCCATGCAAAGGGAAACTCCCTGCAGTTTTATTGGGACTTCGGTAAGCCTTAAAGACAGTGTTCCAGGGATACATTGTGGCACATCTTTGTGGAGGAGAGCCTGATTAGATTTCCACCAGTTGTCCTCGCCTTAACCTTTATGGTCTTTTCCCAAAGAAACAACTGCCACTGCCTCTGGTGTCTGTGAATGAATTGATTGATACAGGTTGTGTCAGTGTGGCCATGATAATATGAACAGCTCTTTCCCAAAGGTTTACATGAAACCTTGTGAGCAGCCCCTGCCCCAAGGTCAAATATGGCTTCTTAACAGTCTTGTAAATACTGCAGCTATTGTATAGAGAAAACAGAGGCTGAGTTTAATTGAATGAACAATCGAAAATATGGTAATTGTCTAGAGGAAATTGTAGTTTAGACATGTGAAAAAAAATTTCCTTCAGCTGATCATTTTACTGCTGTTTCACCATAATTGATTGTTAATAGGTTGCTGTCTTAGTGTAGTCTGGTATTGACTGCAATTTTTCTTGCAATTGATTGCATTTCATTGTTAGTTCGCTTTCTTGCCATCTTTTTCCTCAACTGTTTTATGCTGGCTTTTAGAATTAACATGTTTTTGTCTTGTGCCTGTCTGTTCATTGAGCTGATCTGCATTCACCCATTCTGTTCTTGCCTTTTCCCACTTGTGCACATGCCTTGCCACTCTCCCAGTGCCTTCTCTGATAATTTCAGGACAATTTTTGAAACTTGCATTCTATTATTGTTAGACACTGTTTTACCTATGTGCTCTCTGCTGCTCTGTAGGACAAGTTCAGGAAAAGGAACCTGCCTTCTTGTTGCACCTTGGAAGCACCTGAAGAGTTGGGACCTTTGTATAAGAACCTTTCTGCATGTGTGAAGCTATGAATCCTTTAAGCACAACTTAAAAGCTGGTGACTCTTTTGGTGTCCTTTTTCCACTACCTTCTGCTTCTTTGGTTCTTTAGAGAACAAGTGAGCATGAGTTAGTTTGTCATCTAAATTTTGTTGTAATTGGAGCATACCTGCTCACCTCTTACCATTGTTCTGGCTCGTTTTCTCCTGTCCCTTCTGTAAAACTGCACTGCTTCTCTCCTTCTCCCCCACCTCCCCAGCTGCCCCCTCTCCCCATGGAGCAGTTTCCTTTTTACATGTAATGAATTTTGGGCAAAAGGGAAGGGGCTGTGGGGCGTGTCTATGGACACATCTGCATGGGACAATCTCTGAAGTCATGCTCTTTTTAAGATTTTCATTTCTGACTAGGATGCTTTGGTAACTCCCCTGACATCTGGAGTTCTGGTGCTGCTCAGTATATCAGTCTGGGGGCCGAATCACACTGAAAGGCCTGGCATCAGGTAAACCAAAACACTTGTGTGAGCAGCCTGAGGGAGAGCACTGCTGTCCTGTAAATCCTTCTCTGAGAGGGAAGAATGGTGACCACCGAGACTTTCGCATTGAGTGTGTCTCTGGTGCAGAGCAGAAGCACATGGAATTGTCCTCTTACACCAGAGCGTGCTGGAAGAGCCCTCCCAGCTGCTCTGGCTATGCTTGGGGTGGGTATTTCTCTGGTGCTTTGGAAGGTGGTCCAGCTACCTCTGAGCACAATGCATGTGCTGAAGCAAGCTGAGGAATGGATATCAAGCTTTACCCTGATGTCTGCCAAGCACTCAAGAGATGTACAAAAGTCATTCCAATGAAAGGGGTGGATAGCACCTCTTAAAACCAGGTTATTTCATGATATGTAGCATTAATTTTCCTTTTCCTCTGAGTTCTGCTAGCAGTAAACTTTTATATATTATAAGGAACAACTGTTGTTCTTTCTTTTGCTAGTATTCCTACTCCTATTCTGGTCCATAGGTATCAGCACTGTTCTTGTTGTGACCAACATCTCCTGGATGCTATAGTCATCCTTATGTATTATTTCATTGTGAAAACTGAATTTTTTTTTGCTTAAAGCATATTCCAGTTGTTCAATTGCAGTTCCACTTTTTTACAACTGAGTTTCACAGTTTATTGCTCATGTAACCACACTGAGTCAAATTTTGCATATGTTCATTTCTTTTAGCAAGTCAGTCTTTCTTGATATCTGAAAGAAGCCCTTATAAAATGAGTGTAATTGGACTTTATGATAATATAGGATGTGACTGGGGAACATAAAGGACAGATGACAAGTGACTTCTCAGCTTCAGCAATGGGGCCACAGTTCTCTAAGAACCTTATAAAGCAAATAAATGAGAGGATTACTTATTATCTTTGATGGGTGTCAAAAACTTGTGACCACCTTCAAAAAAACCCAAACAAACCAAAGCAAACTTGAAAATCACTCTAAAACAGAACTTTGCTTCTAAGGGATTCTGGAACATCTCTTTTTTAATTGAAAGTTTGCTGTAACTATATAAGGCATTAGGAGGATAGTAGCTGAGGGGGTATGGTATGTCCCTGCAGTTGCAAAGATCTTATCACCAAGTCTTTAATGTTTTTCAAGGTGACATAGTCAGCTTTTAAGGGACAGCAGAAAGGGCAAAGGGTTTGGGCTCAGTTAGATTGGGAGACTTTTTTTCATTCGTTTGTTACATTTGAGTTCATGTATGCACAAGGCATACAGGAAAATATTTGATGTTCATGTTAGGAGCAGCCTTGGTAGGTGTGACTTAATACTGTGTTCTGTGCTGCAGATCATCTCTAAAGCCCCAGTGATGGGGAAGGGTTGGAGACATAAGTGTAACTTTCTCTTGACTTCTGTCTAGTATCCTCCTGTGATAGTAGTCTCTTTTCTAGCTTTTCATTGGGCAGATGATAAATCCTAGGCACAGTGTGCCATGTGTACTGTCAGCAACCCAGCAGATGTTTTTACTCTCTCCTGGAAAGGAGACTGTCTCTGAACTATTGCAGGTAAAATAATGGCAGAAGACTTACTCCCTTTGGGTGTTTCCTGCTTCTGCTGGTTTGCTGCTTTTGCAGGTGCCTGGTAGAAATTCTGAAGTACAGGCTTAATGTAACTACTGAGCTATGGTGTGAAAAAATAGTTCTTGTTACCTTTCAGATCTTCTGGGAGAGACTGATGTGCCTGATACCTGCAGTCCTCTTTCACAAGACTCATTTCCTGACATGCACAGGCTCCTGGCAGTGCAGTAGCCTCTTCATAGGTCTTCTTCAGGATGGAAATTGATAACTTTGTTTCTCCTCTGACATGTCCAGAGTGTTGTACTGAAGCTGCTGGAGAGCTGCTATAAGTCATTTTGATATGCATAGAGGGTTGGGTGTACAGAGGCATTGAGAAGTGTCAGGTGTCTTACTTTGTCTAGTTGGAGGGGGAAGACCAGGAAACTCAAAAGGCTTGGTTTATAAAGGTTACAGAATGTTCTATTCAATTACTACTTTATGAAATTATTGATTTACTCATCCCAATGTGATCTTTGTGTTGTTCAGGCTCAGAGTAGCACCTTGAGAGCTGGGATAGGGTGGCAGAGCAAAGGACCTGTCAAGTTTGCAAAGTCCAGGAACATATTGCTTTTATGGCTGGCTGTGACTTCTCTACAGACTGATCATTGTGCTGAAGAGGTCTGTACATAGAAATCCACATTTTCTGCCTTTCAAAGAGAATGAGAACATAAGCATCAGTGCTTGATTTTTTCACTCTGCCTTAGTAATGTGAAATTGAGTGGGTGGGAGGCATGGAGTGTGAGGGGCACACCAATATCTAGGAGGGTAACAGCTTGTCTCCTATGCCCCAAAATCATCAGACGTGCTACTGCTGTTGTGGAAGCAGCCAGACCCTGTAAAGCACTTACACTTCTTCCTCAGTCACCTCTGAAAGTGTATTGGTAGAGCTGTGGATGGGTTACAAATAAGATACAC
Organism: Cyanoderma ruficeps; assembly: GCA_008694505.1. Taxonomy (NCBI): domain Eukaryota; kingdom Metazoa; phylum Chordata; class Aves; order Passeriformes; family Timaliidae; genus Cyanoderma; species Cyanoderma ruficeps. Next base: position 14,943,821 of record VZDJ01007749.1, read on the forward strand.
AGCTATGTATCACTAGATCAGGGATAATCACTTAGGTCAATCTCCATCTTCCTCCTTCAGTCCTATTCCTCCCAAATAAAATTGTTCTGCTGCACAAAGCTGGTTATGCAGAGTGAATTAAGCTTTTAGCTTTTATCCCTTAGGATGGGAAAATTAAATGTAGTATTTGTCTAAATTATTTGAAGTATCAGTTGGTCTTTGCTTTTGTCAGATGCTGTGATGCTCTCTAATATACTGCCCTTTTCATTACCATTTTTTAATGAAGACAAATTCATCAAGTACCATTTGAAATGCATCACTCTGAGAATAACAAAAAGATCCCATTCCTTTTAAACTCCGCGACACTGCAGGCAGAGTACACTCTGGAGAAAAAAAGAGAAGACAGGATGCTATTATGTGCTGTTTACAGTGACACTTATAAATTGCACAGCAAATAAATTAAGATGTGTTTGTAGTGGACTTCTTCCAAAAAGCCTTAAATCCTTAATATGTACGACCTCTCTAAATGAAATACAGAGCATCATTGATGGCATGGAGGGATTTCAGGTATAAAGGTAGTCAGAAACATCCTGTTCAAACAGTATTTCAGAAAATGAAATTCCAACACATTTATTGTTGTGATAGATGTGCTTTCAGCCTAGATCTTGGCAATCCTGTTTATTAGTTGAATTGAATAAAAGTTGACACAGGAAACTTGAAAAACCTGCATTCAGTTGCATGCAGCTTTGCTCCCTATGGGCTTCCAAAGGGCAGCAGTTTTATCTTTTAATTAACTATAGTTAGTTAGAGGAGAGACATGTACTAGAAGAAAACTGTAGAATAATGATTCTATAACTATTCAGTACGCTCTGTATTTGTTCATTGCTCTTTGGGGATTAAGGCACCTGGTGGTAATGAATGGGGCTATTAAAGCTTTGTAAAATAAAACTGATTTTATTACTAATAAGATGTAATGGTAAAGGAATGTTAGCTTAATAGTTTGAACTCTTAACTTAATGGTCTTGCAATAGTAGAGATTGTTTTAAATTGCAAGAAATAAAGCTGGAGTTGGAAACTGTATTTCTTGATTTCTTACTTGTTTTGATACCTAAATGACATTGGAACTACAGAATGACCAAGGTTCGAAAGAACCTCTGGAGATGATCTGGTTCAACCTTCTTGCTCAAGCAGGGCCATTTAGTTATTTGTGTAAAGTAACATCGATGCCAGTGGGTCCTTGAGATGTCAGAGATCTGTATTTCCTGATCTGTTTTCTTACTTGTTGCTTATACGAAGTGAGAGGTGGGACATGCTGTAATGATTGAATGAAGCTTTTGTCTTGTCCCTTGCTCCTGCCTTCTTTTGCACTCTGCCGCCATTCATCCATCTTAATTAGCCATAAACTGAATTTACTGTGGTATTTCTGAGCTTTTTTTTGAGATGAAAGGGTCTAATGAGTCTCTGTCTGATAGACTTAAAATCACCTTGGGTTGGACTCAAATAGACCTTTACAAGATCACACCAGCAATTAAACATTGAGTAAGGAAATAGGCAGATGTGTACATGGATTAATCTCTTCCCCTACATATTAATTCTAGAGGAAGTGGTTATATTAGTAGACTGTTAATTTTTGGGAAAGAAGCCTTGTGTTAGTGCAGCTTTGACTTCTGTTTGGTTTTTCCAAAAGGGTGTCACAGACTTTCCAAATGTGAACAGCAGTCTCATCTCTGGGCCTTTACTGTGATCTTCCAGGATGTTCTTCCTAGAAGGATGATAGAGAGGGATTTTGGGGTGGGGGTTTGTTTGTTTGTCTTGAGAGGTGTGTATGGTTTATTGTAGGGAAACTCTTTGAAAACCCTGTCACAACACAATGTTTTTCAACAGAAAATTAATTTCTGTGGCAGTATGGGTGGGAAATTTGTGCTTTCAACTACAGAAAGTAGTTGGGGTCCTCTTTGGGGATAGGACTCAAACTTCTTTACATGGGAGAAGGAAAATGTGGGGAGCAAGCTGTCTATCTTGTTGCTGTAGTAGTCATGGTTAGTCTAAACAATCAAGGGAGAGGTGCCATCCAAGACAGTGGTTGTTGGTGACAAGGAATCTGCCTAACTGGAACTTGTAGCTCGCTCATAAGTTTTCTTTTTAGCTGATATGCTGTTTGTGCTTTCAAACAAAGTTTGAAAGAAAGCTAGAACTAGTCTTATTCTAGCTTTCTTCTAGAACTAAAGAATGGTATACTCAGGTGAGAAAAGAAGCAGAGATGTCTCAAGATTTGTGTTAAATGCCTTTGTAGCCCTTCATCAAGTCTGTGGAATATCTTGTAGCTGATGATGAGAAATGCCCAGATTTGGGCCTTGGGAAAGTGTTTCCTTTGTTTTCTTTTACTATCTTGCATGGAAAGATTTATATGCAGGCTTATTATCTTGCTGTCTTCATTTTAGTGAGATTGAGTCAGGTCAGTAATATTCCTGTGGTTTTACATATCAATTATTGAATAGGGAAATGGATTACAGTGTTGCCTTACATTTTGCATAGGAAGTAGGAGCTGTTGTCATTCTTGCTGTTAGAAATGTGTGTGTGTGTAGATAATCCATTTGGTAAGATGACCCCTTCCAAATACCTGTTGTGAGAAAGGAGTGGTAGTACCTTCTTCTGTGTGCACTTAATTCACCAAGTCTGTGTGTTTCAATATTAATATGATGGGTGCCTTGGAAGTACCTGTAATAGCTACAGAAAGCAGCAGAGGACGAATTGCTTTTTATATTGAGTCAAGGTTGAAGGTCTGTATTTGTCTGAAAATGTTCTCAGTTCCTGTATAATTGATTACTGGTGGAGAAGGGGTTGCAGCTGCAGAGAGGAGATCTTCATCAATGAGACTATTTGTACTAATAAACACTATATTCTTCAGAGCCAGGCACTTAGTAACAAACCAAGCTGTCAGCTGGTGCTACACATACTGCTGAGGGAGCTTGAAGGCTGTAATATTGGGAGAACAAAGCTAATGTAAACATCATTTATAGTTCATGACGTTAACTTTCTACTTGCTCAAGCTTTCAAGGATTAGTTTCTTTAATGTCTGTGTTTTGTATGGCCTGTTGCATGTGAAGTTCTGAGATTCAGAGGCTTGGTCCACAACTTGGCTTTAAGCTTTGCTGTGTTGTGTCTTTCCTCTGTTGTCTTTGAAAATACTCTGTAGTTTTTCTTCAACAGAGAGACTTAAAGTGCTCTTTAATCGTGGCTTTGCCATTATGGCTGGGCTGCTTGGCATAATCCTTAAGTAAAGCCTTAAAGAAAATTCACATTTTTGAGTAATTCATTAATATCCCTGTTCTGTATGGGGAAGGAGAGAGAGCCTTTGTACTGACAAATCAAGGAGAAACTAAATTTCCAGTTAGTGTGCTGGAAAGAACTTGGATAAAAATTCTGAATTCCTAATATTTTCTCTTATCCCCAAATTACATCTGAGATGGTGAGCTTTATGTTGATGCTATTTTATGGCCTCTGGAGTTTTTTGGTTGTTTTTAATTTATAGCTCTTCTTATTCTTCCCTCTTTCTCCTATTTTTGTCATGCTGGAAATATTTGGAGCAAAACCAAATTGTGGAAAACCCAGATTTATTATATTGTCCAAAATATCTGTATCCTGCTCAATGGACAGCTGGGATCAGCACAGAAGAAAAGTATTATGTGAAAGACAGCATGGACAGCAGACTATGTCACTGGGAAATGAGAAGATAATTTCATAGCAAATTTGCAGCAAGCTTGGAACACTGTCAAGTATGGGATGACAGGCAGCCGACATGGAGATATTCAACCTCCACTACCACTGAGATCTAAAGGCTTCGTGCTTATTTTGCAGTGCTTATCTTTTATTTAGTTTTATGATCCAAACTGGAAAATAAACTATTTGAACAGTTGGGAATGGAGAGTGTCAGCCTACTTTGGTCTTGACTAAATCATTTTCTCTTTAGCTGCCTTTTCCCCTCTCATCTGTCTTTTCCTCCACCCTGGCGCCTTCTTAAGTTTTTGACCATTTCTGGTCCAAGGAATCTGACAAGAGAAATGTTCTGTGGGTTAGTGTCCTTTCCATTAGAAGTTCTGGTAGAAACAAAGCAGACAAGCTGGCCTGTCTGCTGTGTGTTTGTCTGCTTGCCCAAGCTGCTCATCTACTGGGCCCCTCTAGGGAGCATGTCCCAGCTCTGGCCAATGTTGTCTTCCTGTCCTCCATGTAGTGAGTTACTGCCTTTTTTGGCTGTGTCATTTCCTCCCTTGAATTTCATGAGATGGATACTTCTGAACAACTCCAGTTAAGATGGAGATTTTTAGGAAGTTTCTGCCCCCGCCCTCTTTTTTTATATAGTGATTAGCCTACAGAGATTCTGGGCTCATTTGGAGCCTCACTATATTGTAGTGATGAGCATTTGTGTTACTTTTGGTTTTGAAAAGCCACTAAAAATGTTCTTTTATCTATTTCCCCCCCTCCTTTTTTTAAACACTCTATATAGCTGGAAGATCTGTCATTTTGGGGACAGGAATTATAAAGGATTTAACTTCATTGTTTTCTGACTTCCTCATTTCAGTAATTGGGGACTGTTGTATAAAGGATGTTGCAGGAAATTTGCATGCACTAGGACTCACTGCATCTGAAGAAATCCTGGTTGCCATAAAGGAGGAGGATGCATCTTAGTGACCTGAACAGAAGCTGTTGCTGCAGGTTGTTAGAACACAAGGGTTTCTATTTTTCTGCCATTTCCAGCCTGTTTTTGGAGATGACCTTACCTTTCTTTTCCACTTAGTACTTTTAATTCTACCTGGGTAATAAGTGTTTTTACTTTTGTAGGGATGTTTGAGGAGAAATTTCTCGTACAGTGGCTTATTTACCTGTTTTAAATCTAAGTGTTTTAGTGAACTTTCTGCCCTCATAATCTACAATGCTAAAGCAAAAAATATACTTGAGGTGAAAAAGGGACTGTTGTCTGCAGTACAGCTGTGTGCTACTTCAGTTGCTGGAAGGAACAGATGTATTTTTTTGGGCAAGGTGTTCACGCATGAAAGCTTTTACCAATCTCTAAAAGCAGATGTGATCTACAGCCCTGATAACGCAGCACTTCCATCTACAGATTTTGACTTGTTTACCCAATTCATTCCTTCTAACTGGAAAAGTAGGGGGGAAAAAAAGTAAGCTGCCATCTGCAACTGAAAGGGTAAAGATTGCATGAAAGGAAAACATTATCATATAAAAAGCACAAGTAATTTTAACTTCGAGGAGATAGTGATGCTGATAGTGTCCCCAATAACTCCAGCACTGCAGATGTCTTCTCAGAACTTGAACCATTCTGATAAGAAATGGAGGTAGTGGCTAAAATAACTCCAGCAGTTATGTATAATGAAAAGGTAAGGAAGCTGATGGCAACAAGTACAAACCAACAGTTTCAAAAATACTGATGAGATAAAACTGTCTTAACAAGTCTGCATACTAATGGAGATAAAACTGTCTAACAAGTCTGCATAGTCTGAGACTAAAGGTTAAACTGGCTCCTGTATCAGAAACCAACTTAACGGCAGTGCAGTGGAGGAGCCTGGACTATCCTTTGCAGGGCACCACAACAGTGTGGTAATGGTAGCAATCTATGAAAAATTCAGTTTCTATTTGCTTTCACTAGTAACACTTAACTGTTTAACCTGATATGCATCCACCAGTTTTGTGAAAAGACTGAAAAGTTATCTAACCTCATAAATATTAACCAGCCTGTTATCTTGGGAAAATTGAGGCAGGTACACTTTTAATTAATTCAGTTCCCTTCTATTTATTAAAACTATTGTGACATACAAATGTTTTGCTAGGTAGTTACTTTAAAGCAAAGTCATTTGTATGGTTAATTGTAACTCAGATCAGAAGTAAGTGAAGAATTCAATACTGAGGGTGATAAACCTCAGTACCAGCTGGCCTAAGAGTGCAGTGGGTTCTTGGTCACTTGGAGTCTTGAAGTCAAGATTAGATGTGTTTCTGAAGGGTGTTTTCTGGTCAAGCTGGCATGTGTGAGATAGATGCAGCAGTTGGTGTGAGGCTCTAGAAGGTGCTGTGGGGGTGGTTGGTGAGATTGTCATGAGTCCTTTTGCCTCAAAGTCACCATGGTTGCAAAAGGTGAAAAATCATAAGCTGTATGGTAGGGAGTGTAGGTGAGGAAAATTTAGGGGCTGTTTCTCTAATTGTTGAAGCCCTCAAGTCTTTGCTTCTTTTGAGTAACACATTTGACTCCTAGTTTAACATTTTGATAATGGTAATTCATTTTATATGCTATATAGCATACATACTCACTTGAAAATGGTAGATAATTAAGATTATTCTTATGTCTCGCTGTGAGCTGTGCTGCTTTTGTCTCTGCTTCACAGCAACACTTAGCCTGTCAAATATTTTTCCTGTTTAATTTTACCTCTGAGAGTAAGGCTGTTTGGCTTGCAGTGCTGATGGTAGAAGTGCATCATAAGGCACACGGAGGCAAGGTGAGTGAGGCATGGGGGAGAACATCACCACCTTCCCTGGGCACAGAGAAACCACTGCTTTCAACAGTGGTGCTGGTTTATGCTGCTTTAAATGATAATAGTTATGATATAAGATGATCCAGTGCTTCAAAAGTACATTTTAAGGGTGAACTGAGATGAAAACATAAGTCTTTTGCAGAGTAGCTTCATTCAGAGAGAAAACTTTCCTCTAAAAATATGTTTCAAGCCAAGCCTCTGCTATTTAAATTCCTAAGGTTTTTTTCTCTAGCATCTTCTCTGTGAAGGTATTCTGTCCCTACAAGTGCAGCTTGATTTAAGGTTAGTGTCAGATGGGGAAACATGTAGCTGTGAAACTACTAACATGGAATGAGTTTAATTCCTTTAAGTGACCTATCCATTTTCAGCTTTATTACTGCATGGTCACTGCTTCCCTCAGTGCTTTTAAAATTGGAGCTGGGTGGAGGAGAAGCTTTGTGCACGACTTCACCTTCCTCAAAGTGAATAATTTGGAGATTTGACTGGAGGGGTGGCTCTTTTGTGTTTCCATTTGTCCCGGACAGTTTACTTGAAGCTCTCTAAATGTTTCTCTTTGCTAGCCTTACCAAGCTGCTTTTCCAATGGGCTTTATCCTGTCTCTTGCTTTCTGAAAACCAGTATGCTTACTGCTTGAACACCAATCTTCCTCTGCTGCTCACTTTCCCCTTTATTTTGAAGGTGTCCCCAAGGAAAAGTGGCAAGAAAAGGAAATCCCATTAGCTTTAACATCAGCACAATTGCAGTCACTTCAGTAGCTTAAACCACAATCCTCTTTAGCTGCATATACCTTGGGGAGCGTAAGGGAAGGCAAGAAGAATGATGTGGAGGCAGGCTGCTTTCTGTGGAGAGTTATGACTGTCTTTCACACTGGCTGTTGCCCACAGCAGACCTGCTGGACTGAAGGCTGTGCTGTCTAACTGAACTACAGAAGATCCAGCCCCGGGGCTGGTGAGCGTTGTGAATGAAGAGAATACACTGATTTCCCCTGTATTGAGAAAATGATGTAATGAGATCCCAACTGATGACAATCAAAGCATGCTAGGAGTGGCCTGAGGATGGGGTAGGGATAAACTTTTGAAAAAACAGAAGTTAGGTCTTGCCTTCATATTGCTTTCTTCTGCTGCTCTTTGGGGACGGAAGCATTGTAGCTTGTGGGATTGCTCTGCAGAGCTAATGCATAGATCCTTTGCTACTGACTGAACTGTAGCCAGAGATTCTGGCACTGACTGCACAAGAGGGACTGCATATTAGAATCTGAGTATTTGGTATGCGAGGTTAATGCAGCAGATTGGAGGAATAACCAGAGCTGATTCCTGTAGCAATAGGGTGGTTCATAATTCGCTTTGCAGTCCTAGGGTAAGGAAAGTCTGTGATTCATCTTGACCTGTCTGTATTTCTTTAGTCAGCTTCCCTGGCTCAGAGGGATTGCAGGAAAACTGAGAAGTAAATCTCTTCTGGATGAATTTGTCAAGTACTTCTACTTTTTTGCATTTGGAAGGCAAACAGATGACGTCTGGAGAATGAGCTTCGCTGGCAGAACTTCTCCTGTATGCTCTGCTCTCAGATGCTCCTGACTCTGGACAAAAGCATTGGCAATTTGTAAAGGTGCTACATACAACTGCCTTGGCAGGGACAAGCCATAATGGGACAGTGAACCTTGAGCCACTGTGACAATGAGCTGCTGAGGGAGTTAATTTGCATTTGTTAAAACCAAAATAAACTGCTGCCCTCAACTAGGACCGGTAAAAGCAATACAGATTTGATTGCATTCTACTCTGGCAATCTATAAACGATAGTAGATGCACAACCCATGAAATTGTGAACTGAAGTTTTTGGGTTTGTGTGTGGTGGTGTTTTTTAAATAGCTTTGTGGTGATTGTTTTTCTGTTGAGTAATTTTTTAACTGGAGAACTCTGTTTACAGATAAAGTGTAGATGGGAGTGCTTTCAGTGAGAAAAAGGTTTGTGAAGGTTAGGGGGTATGATTTATTTATTTATTTGGTTGTTTTTTGCTTTTTTCTTCTTGTGGAGTTGATTGCAGTGATGGGATGACAAATTGACCAGGCTTTGCAGTGTTACAGGGTTTGTGATCTTGGAAAAACTAGCTGGACTTGCACCACAGCTCTTTAAGAAGGGTGACTGCTGCATAGTCATTTGAAAAGTTGGGGGAGCTTAACTCTCTAGGGATGAAAGTGGATTTAGATTTAGTGGTTTTCCTGCCTAGTGAAAATACAGATTATTTACAGTGAAGTGATGTTCATATGGGTTTTGGGGTTTTTTTTGTGGTAACTTTTTTTTTCCAACTTGGAAACTCAAATGTTGCAATTCCATGGCTCTGTGGAACTGCCAGCTCAGTCTGTCCTTCTGCTCAGCCAGCACTGGGACTGTCCAGTTGCTGGCTGGTACAGAGAAACCAATCAGTTATGAGATAAAGATCCTTTTAAATTCACTTGGTTCAGTATGTCCTAAAGAACCAGCTTAAATAATTGCATTTTAAACCTCAGCAAGAGGAGCCAGAAGTCCAGCTTTGACAGATGTTCTTTACTTTGTTTTGCTCGAGCAGCTTAGAGATGAGTCAGTTGCCCAAATGTAGGCATCTAGAGCTGCTCAAAATTTTTACAGTATTCAAGACCCTGTATGGGGCTAATGGATATGATGTAGGATATAGGGGAATCCTGTACTTCTCTGTAGGTGTGGCAGGAGACAACGTGAGAGACACATCTATGTTGAAGGAAACTATAGGTACCTATGATCAGGCGTCTGAATTCCATCCTAAGCCTCCTAAGCTTTTTCAGCTGTATATATCCCTGATTTTCATTTTCCCTCTGTTCCATTTGACAGTACATGATTGTGACGTCCCTCAGGGGTCTGTACTGGGACCAGTACTTTTAAAGATCTTTATTAGTGGATATAGTTGAAGTGAGTGCACCCCTGGCAAGTTTGCAGGTGGCAGTAGGCTGAGTGGTACAGTTGATGCTCTGTAGGGGAGGGGTGACATCCAGAGAGACCTTGACAGGCTTGAGCAGTGGGCCCATGTTCAACAAGGCCAAGAGAGAGGTCCTGCACCTGATCAAGAAAATCATCAGTATCCATACAGGCTTGGTGAAAATGGATTGAGAGCAGCCTTGCAGAAAAGGATTTGAGGGTGCTGGTGGGTGAGAGGCTGGACATGAGCTGGCAGTGCACACTCAGAGCCAGAAACCCAACTGTATCCTGGGCTGCATCCAAAGGTGAGGGAAGGGGTTCTTTCCCTGCTGTTCTTGTGAGATCCCACCTGGAGTGCTGCATCCAGCTGTGGAGTCCCTAACAAATGAAAGAAATAAACCTGTTAGACTGGGTCTGGAAGAGAGCTGTGGAAGTGATCTGAGACTTCTACAAAGAAAAGTTGAGAGCACTCAGATGATTCAGCCCAGAGGAGAGAAGGATCTGGGGAGACCTTATGGTGGCCTTTCAATACTTGCATAGTGCTTATAAGAAAGGTGGAGAGAGGTTTTTTTTTTTACCAGGGCTTGCAGTGTCATGGGACAATGTTTTAAAGTAAAGGAGGGTAGAATGATTTTGGATAGAAAGAACAAATTACTTTGTATGAGAATTTCTATGGTGAACCACTGGAACAGGTTGCTCAAAGAAGTTGTGCATATCCCATCCCTGGAAGTGTTCAAGGCCAGGTTAGATTGAGCTTTCAGCATCCTGATCTATGTGAAGGATGTCCCTGACAACAGCAGGGATATTGGAACTAGATGATCTTTAAATATATCTTCCAACCCAAATCATTCTATGATTCTGTGTTAATACACAGTTTTTAATGAAATGCTGGATTACTCCTCCAGTAGCCTAGGCTGAATTTTGTTTCTACATCTGTGAGTGTAGATATGAAGTTCTGCTCTCATTTTCATCTTTGTTGCTTCTGCCCCTCTTGCAGTACTCTTCAACTCTGCCTTTGTTCATTCCATGATGCTTCTTGAGCTACACCTTGTGTATCTGTCTAAAAATGCCTGTTAAACTATTATGTTTTGCTTGCTCTGTTGTACAACTGCATCAATAAAAGTCCTCTGCTAGAGAGCACTTCAGAAATCATATGTCTAGATTTGCAATGCACAGTAAAATCTCATTTATGGTAATGTAATTCTCATGAGCGCTGTATGCTGTCTCCCCCTAAAATTGTTGGATTGCTTTCTTCTCTCCAAGAGTTTGTGAGTTATAGCTGCTTTTGAATTTTGCATTTTTCTTCCATCCCACTGCATAGTTGCTCAATAGTTTTCTTCTGGCATTTTTGAGTGGCTCATGTAATACATCCTTGACAGGAACACTTACCAGAACAGATGAAAGACATTGTAATGAAATTAACACTTTCTGGTAACAGTGACTGCCAATCTAAGTGTGTACCTGCCTCAACAGTGAGCATATGGGTTCATGGGTCCTACAGTCACCAAAGACAAAAATTTTCTAGCCTTGTGAAGTTCTTCCTGGGATGAGAAAATTCTGCAGGTAACTTGTTCTTGTGCCATGTCTGTCCATTGCTGGAGACAGAAACATTACAAACTTGAACCCTATAAACACGGGTTTGCAGCATATTTTCAGAGTATCTTACCTGACCTACGAGAGTTTGATTTTATTTATTTAATTCTGTAGGAAGATGATCCTAAATTTTGTAGTGTGCTGAAATATTAGGGTCTACTTTATTCTCTTTATTTTGAAACTGTATACTATGCAAGTTGATTTAGGTCTTTAAAAGTTTGCTTTGACATCTATGTCCCTGAATGCCAAATACTTTGTCTTGATCCAGAAAATTACAGGGCCAAGAGATATTTTTCTCATTGAAACGCACCTTGTCAAAGCAAAATTTTAAGGGTTGGGAAAATGGTTATTTTCAAGGCACAAATAAAAAATCCCAGGATAGACCTGGAGTGTTTGATCCTGGAATAGAACCTTGTGGTTAGGGCTGAACTCTCCTGCCTGCTCAGACAGTTCATGTATTTGGAATGATTTTTGGAACAGTCAGCTGAACTGGGAGGTCACTGTGCAGAACTACCAAGAAATAGGAGTATGCCTTAAATGAGTTTTGGTTTTGTTCTTTAAAATGCTTTATCTGAGGTTCTGTGCAGAAGCATTCTGCATTTCTAGACCTTTAGGAGATGCCTGTGCTTATTCTTTTTTCCTTAATCTACTAAGAACAGGTCTTAATAATGGAGGGGGTGGGAGAGGGGATGGGGTTTTGGTGATTAAGTGCCTTTATAGGTGCTGTTATAGGCCTGTGTGGGATTGACCCCAGCCAAACCTTCTTTCTGAAGCTGTGCAGGTGTGTAAAAGAGAAAAGAAAAAGGCAGGAAGGTCAGGATGAGATACTGTGTGGTCATTTTCAGCTGAGAGAGAGGAATGCTGATATTCAGCCACTGGTCTAAAACAAACGAAAAGAACAACAGCAACAAACACCACCAAAAGACAAAGAAATCTGGGCTGAGCAGCTCTGAAGAGTCAGACAGAGAAATGTCTTTTCTGTGTTGATCATGTGTAAGTGTCAGATGAGAGCTTCCTCTTGCAGCTTTGAGTTCAAAAGCTTGATGCCATGAAACTTGAAGTCAGTGGCAGAAGGCTTTTCATGCTTGGACAGATGGTGAAGCATTGTTCTCAAGATTTGCCTTTATCAGAGTCCTGAGACATTTTGTTTTTCTTGAAGGATTTATAAGTACTAAGCTGCTGCAGCCTAAGGGCAAGAACAGCTGGCAGGTGTCACCAGGGAGTTTCTCCCTGAATTCAGTAGCTTCTTTTGAGGGAAATCATTTTTTGCTTTTCACTAGCAGGGAGGATGCTGAAAGGTTTCTTTTTCTGGCGCTCCTGAGCTTCTGAAATAATTGGTTCATTAGTAACTAGGGAACAGAAGCATTTACAGGAAAAGCTCCTAGAAGCTGGCTTTGCTCTGAAAGATAAGTTGTTTTGATCCTGTTTGTTTTTTCTGAAGGGTGAGGAATTTGTACAGCGTGATCCAACCACTGACGAAGTAGCTTGTAAAATATGAGTTGGGAAGCATAATTAATATTATGTCATCTGATCAGTTAAGCAGCCCTACAGAAGGCACTAAGAGTAATGACTTTATCTCAGAGGGTCACTTAGTGTTGCATAATGTTAAATGACTACATTAAACTTGATACTGGGAAACGTAATGTGGGAAGAGAATGTGATAAATACAGAAATCTAGGGAATGTCAGTCCTGAAGTATGATCTAATTTATGATCTCTGTAAAAGGACACTTTTAATGATACTTCTTTTGCACTATCTATAGTAGAGACATCATTTTTTGATGTACCTTCTCTTCCTTTGGCATAGCTTCAATTCTTAAAGATGAGTAACTGGACTGTGAGATGTTGCACATAAAGGATTTAGATTAACTTACTACACAGAAGTTGAACTAAGTAGTTATAAAACTAGGTTGAATATCATCTCTTTGGGAGAGTGATGAGGGTTGAGCAATAAAACCTTCTCCCACACTAACAAACGTCCAAAATGTCTTTGGGTCTTCAAGAAGTGTTGTACTTGAAGGACTGATCCTCAACAGGATTGTTTTATCATGGGGTGAACAGTGAGTCAAAGGACTCTGGTAACACCAAGTTCAGTACAGTACATTTCAGTGAAGCTTTGGGTACTGCCGCTTGTGGATTCTTTCTGGACAAAATATCCAGCACACAACTGGACAAACACATCATGCAGTGGCTGAGCAACTGGTTCATGGGTCAGGCACAAAGGGTTACAGGGAATGGGCTGGCATCTGACCGGGGACCTGGCACTCGTGGGGTTCTGCTCGTGGGCTCTATCTTAGGCCCTATGCTCTTCAACATCTTCAAAAACAACTTGGACACAGGACTGGAAGGGATACTAAGGAAGTTTGCAGACAGTAAAAACTGGGAGGAGCTGTTGACTCTCTTGAAGTCAGAGAGGCCCTGCAGAGAGACGTCGACAAGTCAGAGGGCTGGGCAATCACCAACCATAGGTACTTCAGCAAGGGAAGGTGCTGGGTTCTGCATCTGGAATGGGGCAACCCTGAATGTAGGAACAGACTGGGGAATGAGATGCTGGAAAGGAGTGGCACAGAAAGGAACCTGGGGATCCTGGTTGACAGCAAGTTGAACATGAGTCAGCAGTGCCCTGGCAACCAGGAGGGCCAAGCACATCCTGGGGTGCATCAGGCACAGCATCACCAGCCAGGCAAGGATGGGGATTGTCCTGCTCTGCACTGATGTATTGATGTATAAACCTATAGCTCATGTTACCTAAGTGATGATTTAATAAGATCGGTATTATACCAGAATGTTACAAGTTAGAACGAGCAAAAGGCTTATAATGCATAATTTTCACCTATCTTGGACTTAGTTGATGTGCCGATCCTGAGCAGAATAGCCTTGAAATAATGTGTTTTATTGGGCTTTTCGTAAAGTAACTCACTAATGCCCTTCTGAGCTGAAAGGTAGTAAATATAATCTGAATCCTCCTCTCACAAGGTGGATATGGCATCATTACTATCCAAGGGAAAAATACCAAGGCTGTGCCAAACTGTTTTGCAATGCCAGGTTCCTTATTGTTTGCTTTTGAAGATTAAGATTAGCAATTTGGAGGTCCCAGTGGTTGTAATGTTACAAATGAGCCTTTAGCAGCAAGGCCCAAGTCTTGCTTGTTATCCTGAAATATTAAAAACATGAAAAAAATTGTAGCATAAGTGGTCCTGTTTAAAAACAGACAAGCAGAGATGAAAGAAATACAAATAAAAGGAGGAATTTCTCATTCTGTTGCATGTCAGACCTTATATGTGGTGGTGGGAGAAGAGGTAAAATAATCCCTGGGGTCACCAGTTGTCTCTGAAGCTCTCAGAACTCCCCTTTGCACTTGATTCCATTTCATGGTACATTTTGTCTGGAGGCTTTATAACCCTGTGTGCTCAGATTTCACTGTATTAGAATATTGCTTTTGTGGCATTGATCACCTTGGGTCTGTGTGGATGCTGTTTTTTGTTTCAGCAGGAATAGTACTAAAGATGTTGAAAAGTGATTAAAATGCTTACTTTTACAGTAGGGCCTGTGAAGACAAATGATGGCTATAGGAAGGGGCTTTCCTGTGAAGGTGTTATGGATTTGTAAGGAATTCTGACTTCAGACTGTTAAATGTGCTTATTTAGAGTGTGCTCACTGGAAATTATTTGCACTTAATTGTATATATATGCTGAGGGGCTCCCAGTCTCTGTCCTCTTGACTGTCCTAATCTTTCTTCATTTGTTTCATGTTCCTTAGGCTGCACCATCACTTACCTCCTTCATGCCTTTCATCCATTCATGCCTTTTGACTTCTCCACCTTAACCAGCCAGTTGTGTTTCCATCTTCTCCTCTGCTATCTTTCTGTAATATATTTTCACCACAGCAAAACTACTGCTGTTTTTCCACCCGTGGCTGAATATAACAGGAAAAAAAAATAACCCGAGTAAACCCACAGCTACATGCCTTCAGCAATGAAAACAGTTCTGAATTAAACAAAGCCAGACATTTTCCATTTACTCCAAATTTTACGTACTGACCCAGGATGCTTGGCCTTGTATATTTCGTTTAGTGCTTTGTTGCAGAAGGATTTAAAAAGCTTCTCAAGAAAATACAGTATCTTGCATTTGGATAACTACTCACACGGTAAATCTGTGGCACTGTGTAACTTTTTCTTGTTTGTGTGGGCTATTTGTGTTGAGCTCTGAGAAACAGAAAGTGGCATATATTAAAATCAAGTTGAAGTCAATTTGTCTGAAAACAAACCACAGTATTTAGCTGAATCACAATGAACTGTTGCATGGAGAGAACAAATTATGTAGTCTTAGAATTTAATTTGATTGTCTTATTGCAACAAACTATAGATAATACAAAACTGTCTATCAAATAGGTCGTCTCCACAGAAAGGCATGTCTAATTATCTCACTCTTATAGTTTGCTAATCTCCTTCTTAGAGTTGTATTTTCACATTATGAAAAACCAGTATAAATAGAATGGTTTTACTTTTTCATTAAATTATGGGATAGAGGCTTGCTTTTAAGCTGTAGTTAGAGCTGGTTGTTCCTGCATTCATGGTGGCAGTAGATGAAAGCTTGACTTAGAAAAATTACTTTAAGGCTTCCTGCCTACAAAAGAGCTACTTTTATTAGTGAAAACAGTTTTAGGATATTGTCAGAATATTTTAAAAGGTAGTGTCTTGTTTCTAAATGAAACTATGTATGCATCTGTATGTTTTAATGATTTTAAAAGCTAAGTTTGGACTAACTTGATGTAGTCATTAACATGCTTGATCAATAGTTACTTTTTGGGAAGATGTGTGATGTTTAGTAACTTCTGAAATTATACTGAATTACAATTTAAGAATTCATCCTGAAGAATGTTCCTTTTAATTCCTTTATTACAGTGTTAACCTGGTGATGAGAGGATAGTGAAACAGTCTTGTGTAACTTAAATTAACCATCCTTATAAAAGGAAGACCTTTAAGTGATTCTCTGATTCTAAAAGATATATAACCTAAAAGTCACTTTATAAAGATGGCTTGAGAGGAAATTGAGTTTGAAAACTGATTCTCTCCCTGTATTCAGGTCATCTATCATTACTCAGCCTACGTGGATATGTAAATGGCATTTTAGTAACTGATTATCTGTTTCTCTACACACACCTGTAGATCTAATTTAGGTGATGTTTTCTTTCCCCTTCAGGTATGTTGAACGTAGATCACTATGCTACGGGTTTGTTTTTCCATTCAGTAGAATCCATTTGTTTTACAATAGACAGACTTTGCAGCATTTATTGGCATTTATAGATAAGGTGATTTAAATCAGGCAAACAAGGTCAGAGTTTCCAAGATCCATAGGCTTGTGCTTGTTTTGACTTCCGGCGGAGCCGACTAAATTCTTAAAAATTACGGCTGTGAGACCCTACCTACAAGTTAAGTCACGGGCACTCTTGAAACACAACACAGGTATTTACTATATGTTGTACTTTTTATCGCACGTGGAAGACCATATTTGTAATTAAATGTAGTGGGTTAATCCAGACAGAAACATTAGGCATATGGTGCTTGGTTTATTTCTTTTCAAATGGGTTTTTAATTGGAAGGATATAAAAGAAGAGGACTTGAGAGGTCTTTTCTGTTCTTTTATACCAAGGTATTGCACTGGTGTCTAAATTTTAGCAATGTTGGTTGTACTGGACAGGATTCAGTTTGACTTTCCTGAAATACAGTAGAGTTTTAAAATTACTTCTTTTTAAAATAATTCTTCCCATACTCAAGTTTTATTCTAACCATCTGGAAAAGGTTTAGAAGCCCAAGTGGAAAATAAAAATTAACACTTGAAGCTGGGAGGGTAAAACTGCAAGGATTATTTACCCTCATGCTTCACTAAATGAACTGATTGACATCTGGGATTAAATGAACTTCCTTCCACTCAGCAGCATTAGTGTGTTGTACCATTTGGTTCATGCTGTTGATTGTATGTCTGACACATCCATGGAGCTTTTTCTGGAAAAAGAAGGCTGAGTTACCTGCATTGTTAATCACTTACAGCCTCCTAATCCAGATATTTAAACTTGGTTTATACAAATACAAAGAGGGGGCAGAAGGAGTAATGTCACTACTCAAATGCAGTGTGTAAAGCTGGATCTCTGTGAGCCAGGTAGGACATCTGCTAGGGTTGAGTGAGCAGCCAGCCCTGAGTTAGCTGCTCACTCTAATAACAGCTAATTTCCTTTGTCCTCAGATCAAGTTTGTATGTACTTTCCCGTTGCCCACTCACTGCTTTGGGTAGCTGACGGTGGAACCTGCAGCCTGTCAAAATGTGCAGAAAGGAGGCTCCACATGTTTTTGCAGTTGCAGGAAAATATGCAGGATGCAGGGAAAAGCTGTTCATCAAAGAAAAAAATGGCTGTAAAAGCTTTCATCCACATTTTAGAAGAATGCTTGGGGAATATCCACTGAATACGGTGAATTAACTTGTTTTCATTTATGGGAAAGCAGAAAAACTGCTGTTGGAAAGAAAACCTCTACTAATAAAGGACTTACTGCTGTCCCTGTCTTTTCATGAGATAATAAATCACACAACTGGAGCATGTTCAAGAGAGCAAGGTTAGCTCAGTGTGGGTTTCAGTGAGGACGCAGTATAGTTTGTGGGATTTTTGTTTCCTTGTGGTGGAAATAGAAGGGAATTTTTTTTTTGATTGAAATAAGGCAAATACATAGTATCATCTTGTACCCTTCATGATAAGCAGTGCTGTTCTGGCTTTTTGTAGTCATTTTCACACTCACCTACTCGTTCTGCGTGAAAAACTCTACAGTTTCAATCCCTGCAATGTCTGAGATTTGTGATTTCTCTTTCAGAGTTCAGATGGGTCCCTCTCTGAGGTTGTGCAGAAATGGAAGGAGTACCAGCTCCAGTGCCAGAAATACTTGTATGAGACACCCCCCATTGTGGCAGGTAAGCTGATTTGGTAGGGATAGGATGCGTTAATTTTTAAAATGCATGATAACAGTAGCAAGGGGGTGATTATGAACTTGAAAATACTTCTTTCTGGTCCATTGCTTCTTTATCCCATTTGCTCCTGCCTGCTCTCTGTGGGACTCTTCCCTCTGCTAGGGGAAGTGTTTTATGGAGTAATTTCATTGTAAAGATGTTTGTCCTTAGGCCCAGAGTGTTATGCAGTGGCAAATGGTAGCTGTACCATATCACACAGCCACTAATGTAACAGACCTGAAACTTCTTTAGGGGTCAAGGTGTTAGGAAATCTGGGGCCTTGCTGTTCACATGGAACTGGGAGTATGTGGGTTGTAAAGTTGGTATAAATTATTCTGAGCCTTGTAAAATGTTGAAATGGCTTTGGAAAAAAAGGCAAGTGACTCAAGGAGAATGAAGCTTGTCTTAGTGTTTGAGCTACTGTTATGTGCTGAGAGGCTCTGTGATAAGTCAGCATCATGGTGTTTAGAGGACAAGTGGTGTCTTGTCAATAATGCTCACAATTGGACACCATGCCTCTCCTCTGCTTCAGTGCTTTTGTGATACACTGAAGATGTGTCTAAAGTTGTGCCTCTGAAGAATTATTTCAAAACTGTTAATATTCAATGTCTTAACTACATTATTATGTCAGAGTGAGAGTAGTAGCTGATGACAATGGCAGGGATACATTCATCTCCCTCTGCTGCATTATTCTGTTGAGCAGTTGAGTGCTGCCCTCCAAGCATGACAGTTTAATGAATCTGAAGTATTCTCATGTTGATTAAGCTGTAATGCAAAGTTATGGTTGTGTGTGGGTATTTCATTCGTGGACCTATATATTAGGGTAGACTTTCCAACTGCATGGATTTGAATAATTCTGAGGAATTATTATATTTAGTGTTCATAGCAAAAATGATTTTAAATTAAACTGTGACAAATAAGGGTGTTAAAAAAGACAGATAAATTAATACTAATCTATTACCTTCTTGTCTATTGATTCAGTGTAAGACCCTAATCTGTTCCTTAGTTCCTACATGAAGATAAACTCACTCTTTTGGATAAATGAATGTCACATAATTCCACATCAGAGCTTAAATGTCTGTATTTCTTTTATTATTCTGCTCTTCTGTCTTTTCCTTCTTGCTGTATTAGTAGAAGGCAGTGGTATGAGCCTCCCTTCTCTCTCTCTGCAGAAGGCAAGTTCTGCAACAGAACGTTTGATGATTATGCTTGCTGGCCAGATGGACTGCCTGGCACCTACGTGAATGTCAGCTGCCCCTGGTATCTTCCCTGGGCTAATGCAGGTAAGAGCCTTTCCTTATGAGCACAGCTTTAAACCAATCCTGTTTTCCTTGCCCAGTCTTAGCAAGGACAAGATTGACTTAAATTTCTGTAAGTGCAGTCAGTTCTCTGTAACATAAAAGTAGGGATGGATATTATGATATATTCTTTATCTCTGTTTAACAGGAGATGAAAATGAGATAATAGACTTCTTAAAGGTTGCATTTGGATATTTTTTGCTCTCATCTGGTTTTGCTGCTTGGATAGTGGTAACTGTTAATAACTTAGCTCTGCATGCTTGCTGAAGGCTATCTAACAATGATAATGGCTTAGTTGGAAAATTGAGATAAAAATAACAAAGATAACTGGTACATCATCCTGTAGAAGATACAGAAAGAAAAGTCTAAAGTGAAAGTGTTTTATGCTGCTTCCTGAGATAAACTTATTTCTCAGAACACATTCTCAACGTCATCAGAGATGAAGGCATTTTCAATGGTTGCAAAAACTACTTCTATCAAGGACTGAATGCCATCTTTAGATTTTACACCCTTATGTGCATGTACACTTGAAGACAAGGTGTATTAGATCACTTTGTCTAGCATCCTGTCTTTCAAAACAGTGACTTGTACAGCTTGTTCTTTGTGAAGACCTTTCTACGCTTGAAAGTCTAAATGAAACAGTTTATTAGCCAGCTACGGTGGTGTGGAGAATTGGCTTTGGCCTCTGTTAAAGGACAGAGGATATTAGTTAATGAGGATATATAATTCTGATTGATGGGTGCAAACTGTATGGTGTAAGAATGGAGAACATGTGTTGCTACAGAGGGATATCAGGAATGACAGAGAGAAGGGATGGGATAGTCAGATTACTTAAATGTATTGTGTAGTGTGGGACCTGGGCACAATACAAATAGCATGAAATAAGGGGTGGAGATGATATTGGGTCTGGCTGGGTTGGAGGTGACTTTCTTCACAACAGCCCTTGCTCAGCATCAAACACTCACTCCAAGCCCTGCCTGAGGCCAGTGAGCCAGGGGTCTGCATGAGGTTGGGAGGCAATGTAATTGGGACAGCTGATCTGATCAGACTAAAGGGATATTCCTGCTCTATGATGCAGTTGGAAGTAAAGCTCAGGGAAAGGGGGGAGAAGTGGGAGAAGTGAGTAGACGCATTCGGGATGGTGTTTGTCTTCCCAGGTAATGGTTATACATGCTGAGGCATGCTTTCCAAGAAGTGGCTGAATGCCTGCCTGCTAATGGGAGGCAGTGAATAAATTCGTTATTTTTCTTTACTTGCATGTGTAGCTTTTGCTTTACTTATTAAACTGTCATTATCTTGAAGGGTTGGTGGGGGACGTGTGTGTAAATTTGTACACTTAAATCAAAATGTCACCATGTAGTGGTTTAGGTTTACTCATCCGTGTCACGGCACCATTTATGTGGTGCTTTCACAGAGCCAGGATTTTTGGGAAATGTTAGAAGCAAAACCAGATAGATTTTTATTAACATACACTAAGAGAGGAAAATAAGAAAAGAAAAAACCTAACACAAATTAATTTCTAAAAACCAACCCTCTCTCTCACTACAAACTATTCATTTTCTAAAAACAACATAAAGAGGTGAAACTCAGAATTCCAGGTCAGTACCACTTATAAAACAGGTTTTCATTCAGTCTTTGAGAGAGAAGTCACTCCTGTGGTTTTAGTAACTTTTACCAAAAAGCAGCCTGCCCAGAGAATCTGCATTTGTGGACCTTTCATCACGTAGCCTTTCCCATGACTACCTGTGGGCCATGGACTTCACAAATTGGGGTGCTACCTTTTAAAAATGAGCTGTTTCCAAAAAAAAAGGGGATGCTTTTCAACTCGGGGAACAGAGTAGGGAACTCACTTCTTTACTGGCAAAGGGCTTCTTCTCATCTCTCTCTGTTCAACCTCCCATGGGGCCACAAAAATATTCACTCAGTTCATCAGGGATACTTTTGCTGAAATCCACAAATCATCTCCCCAATTTATATTGTCAATGATTTAAAAGATTGTCCTGTTACTATAATCTATAGGAGATTTTTCAACCTAGAACTAAGGCAACTCGTCATCTTCACCCCTTAAAAGTCACTCTTCCTCTACTGACTTTGAAATCTCTATACTGTCCCCTTACATATCTCCAATTTGGCCTTTTCTCTCATCTCCGAGACGGGTTAGTCTTAATCTGTGTCAGGAAAGCGTTAAAGCTTGCCGAGACCTCCGGTGGTCAGGTGCTCTCTGTCGCGGCACCGCAAATGTTCCAAAGCCATGCCGCTGGGGGGTGAAGGCTGATGGACACTTGTCTTTCTACTTCAGGATCTGACGGCGTGAGCCTCTCGCAGCTCCTCTGTAAAGCCCAGCGTAGAGTAGGGGAGGGAGAGATTCCATCCTCCCCCCGGGCCAGGGGTGCCCAGGACATGGTCCTGCCACAGCCGACCCCGATCCCCGCCCCGGCCCCAGACCCGCGGCCGGCCCTGCCGGACTGCAGCCCGGCCCCTCTGCGGGCAGCGGCTCCCGGAGCCCCGGCCGGGCCCGGCCACCCTGGGGGCAGCCGGGGCCTAAGCCGGGCCCTCCTCAGCCAGCCCACGTGTTACCCGCTTGCCGGACAGGAGAGAGAAAACGCGTCTGTAACTTAGCTTCAGCTTTTATATGGGTATTAACAAAAGTCACATTCTGTTCTCTGAGTGGTCAGAACTACATGTCAATCCAAAACCTGCCCTACCAGAGGTCCCTGTCCTTTCTATAGAATTCTGAGAGTCTTAGCAGAGAGATACTGTTTCAACCCATGATACACCACAACACTGACAAAGGTTAAAAATTTACACACACTACACTACTATACCCCTTGACCCTTCACCACTTTACGACCACAAAGGATTCCCTGTAATTGTTACCCTGTGTGGCAACATCCAGTCCCAGTTTTTCCCATTACTTCTCCTGGTTCCTTATTTATCTTGACCAACAAGATAGTGCATCTTACTTTTTTTCTCTCATCCTGTTGAGGAGGGAAAGCAGCTGGGATGTTTGGCAGCCCACCAGTCAGTTTACCTCATCCTCCATGGAAGCCCAGGGGCTGTTAAGCCCTGGTGCCTGCGGCATCTCCTCACCTCACGTCCATCTTCTCTGACCTTAGTGCTCTGCACAGGGCTGTTTCTCACACTTCTTTTCTCACCTCTCACTGCCAGGCAGTGTTTGCTTCTTTCTTGCATTTATTTTGCCTGAGGTGCTGTGGTCTAGTTGATAAGGTGGTGTTAGGTCATAGGTTGGACTGGATGATCTCAAACGTCTTTTTGAACCTAGCTGATTCTGTGATCTTGGCTGAGGGGCTTTGGAACCAGTTGTATCCAGCATGGGATAGCTCCTTGCAGAGGACACCCTTGGTTACCTCTTCAGCCTTGCCTGCTTTCCTAATTGACTTCAGAAGTGAAATGTTGTTTGCTAATCCTCCTCAGGTTCTTAAAGATGTTATGCTTTTGGAATGGATAAACAAGCTTTTTCAAATGTATGAAATTAATATTTGCCTCCTATTTAACATAAAATGATTGGATGCTGCAAAATTTTTTCCAATAATGCTTTTCTGTCTGAATAACTAAAAGTCTTCACAGACTTTAACTTCTTTCCTCTAAACCTGTTTACTTTCAGTCTATAAGACCCTGGACTTACAACTGCTCTTGAAACCACTGCTGGAAAAAGCCATGGTTTAATGCAATACTGCAGGTTAATAAATTACTTGAATGTGCAATATCCTTCATACTTTTGGAAATAAGTTTTTTATAAAATTAATTATCCTGAAAATGATGTTTGTTTCAGTGAGAAGAAGAGCAGCATTCTGTAAACTCCTTGCTAGGGAGAATTGCAAAGTACTTCAGAAAAATCATTAAACCTTTGGATGTGTTCCCTTGTTGAGCAAATTGTTCACATACCTTAATCTCTGTTTTATCAGCAAGGAATAAGAATGGAATAAGAAGGCCTTTCACTGTCCAATATAAAACAAGAAGTTTGTGTTAGTGCCAGGTACGCAATTTAGGAGCCTGAATTACCATGACCTGATAGTATTCTGATGACATCTTGTGGAGTCATGTTCAAAGTGAGTGCTAATGAGCTGCTGTGATGAAGAGGTAATGTCTTTGTAATAGACGATCTAGAGCAATAGAAAACTCAACACCCTGTGATTTAGAGTGGTCATTAAAGCATGTTTATTGCTTGTTCTTGCTTAGCCCCCCACTTGGAACTTGAAATAGGTTTTAGCACTGCAGGACTTCCATCTCATCACCTGCTGGAAGTGGAGAGGAGGAAAAGATGGGACGTTGTTTGGGAAGTACCTTCAAAACATGTTCAGGGAAGGTGGTCATCAAGTACAAAGTGATTCAGCCAAGCGTACTCAAATATTTAAGACTGCTGCTCCCTTGACTAGGAGTCGGGTTTTCAAGTTTGTAGAAAGCTTGCTGGGGTATACCCCCAGAAATCCCCTGGGAATTGAATTGAGTCAGTTGAAACCAAATGTTCCTTATGATGGGGTACTGAAATGGAGGAAGCATTGAGTTTGAGTCTCTTCATGACTTAACCACTTCTGTATAAAAATGTAGACGAGCTGGAAGCAGGGAAAGGTGATCCAGGAAGCGTACACTGATCATTAAAGGACGGCATTGGGAAAGCCATTGCCCACCCAGAATCTTGTCAATTGAGATGAAGAGCAACAAAAAGGGCTTCTAAGCAGATATGAGAAAAAAAATTGGATCCACTGCTGAGTATGGCAGGAGAATCTTTGGCAAAGGGTGGGGAAATGACGGAAGTATTCACTGCCTTCATCACGGCCTTTACTGGTAAAACTCACCTTCAGCAATCTGAGGCCAGTGTGATCAGTGGTAAAGTTGGAAGCAATGAAGACTTATTCTAAGTGGATGAGGATCAGAGTATGGAACACTTCACTGTGGTATACCCAAGTCCACAGCAATTAGTAGGATATACTGATAAATGCTGAATGAGCTGATTAACACAGCTGTGAGGTCACTTTTGAGTATCTTTGAAAGGTCATGGCAATTGAGAGAGATTCCTGCAATTGTCACCACTATGTACAAGAAGTGCAAGGAGGCAAATCTGGAGAATTACAGATGATTTGCCTTCTGTCACTCCCCAGGCAAGTAACGGAACAAATAATCCTGGGAACTGTTTCCAAGCACTTAAAGGACAAGAAGGTAATTAGGAGTAGTCAACATGGGTTTATGAAGGCGAAATCATGCATGATAAACCTGATAAGAGGACTAGCCTGGTGGCTAAGGATGGAGCAATGGAGGGGTTCATCATGACTTTAGTAAGACTTTTGACACAGGTTCCCATAACTGATGAAATGTGGATTAGACAAAAGGCTGAAAAAGTGGACTGACAGGAATCCTGTGAGGTTCTGGCCCTGGGGAGAAATGGTTGTGTGTGTCATTGCTGACTGTCTAGAAAGCAACTTTGCAGAAAAGGCCTTGGAGGTACTGGTGGACACCAAGCTCAGCATGAGCAGCAATGTGCCCTTGAGGCAAAGTACACTAATGGCTTCCTGGGTTGTATCAGGAAAGCATTAGTGTCGGCTCAAAATGATGATCCTTCCTCTCTACTCTGGGGGTTTACACATCTGGAGGGCTTTGTCCAGTTCTGGGCTCTCCAGCATAAGAGACATGGACTTACTTCAGCAGGTCCAGCAAGTGACTGAGGAGTTTGAGGAGTGGGAGTGTCTCTCTTATGAGGTGAGAAAGCTGGTGTTCTTCAGCCTGGAGAAGGCCTCAGGGGAGATCTTACCAATGTGTACACTCACATATTGAAATACAGGAAATTTCTTTTAAATGTGGTTATTTTACGGTGAGGCTGGGCAAATACCTAGCACAGGTGTTGCTCTGAGCTTTCTGTCTTTTTGTCTTTCTGTAGAACTTTCTCACGCAGCTTCATGAAAACAATGTCTATTCTTAGAATGTTTACATACTTCTTCTCTGAGAGAAGAAATGATTGATGGTGATGTCCACCATCCAGGTTGAAGAGGTGGCGACCTGTGTAGCCAATCTCTTGACCTCTGTACATATGTATGTAAACTGGAGTCAGATTTGAATTAAAAGGAGTTTTTTCCTCACTGCCATGGTGTGAGCTTCATTTCAGTGTTCCTGAAATTGGGACACACCCAGCTTCGGCCCGCAACACACAGGTGACCCAGAGAGGTTTCGGAGTCTCTGTCCTTGAAGAAGATGATCATAGCCTGACTACATATGAACCTGAGCTACTTGCCCTAGTTCCTCGCTGTATTAGGAAATATCCAGTTTCAATCCAGTGTTGACTGTTTTGTGATTCTCTGCTTCTGTTAATTTCTTTTTTATAAGATAAGTCTTGGTAAACAATTTTTGTCAGGTGTTACAAATTTCTGTTGGTGTCAGCCAGAATATGAGATGAGGAGAATTTGCATGGTAAATGTTTGGAAAGCTGGAGCGTTCCTTGAGGAATTACAGGTTTTGTGAACTATAATAGCTTTATATAGCTATTACAAAAAAGCTTTGATAGCTTTTGCTGTTTGTGTACCACTCTTATCCTAGTGGCTGTCAGTCTTGAACCTGCCCTTCTGCAAATCTTGTCAGCAGATGTGGCCCAGCAGGTTGCCTGGCAGAGTGGCAAGCTGAAAATGGTATAAAGAACTTTTTTATGTGCTCAGCAGGTGTGTGCTGTGTCGCTGGTCCAACTGCACATGATGTCAGTCAGTTCTTGTCCCTGTGTGATGCCACAGAGCTGCTCACTGAGGTGTGACATTCTTCTTGCTTGTTTAATGTGGTGGCTTTTGAATCCCTGTCTGCATTGTGGGCATGGTTCAGCAGTAGTGCTTTTTTCAGCTCTTTGGATTGCTCATTTATCTCAGGGTACAAGAGCAACTGCAGGGAGATGGGAATCTGTTCATTGAGAAACTTGAGAGTTAATCTGGTATTCAGTGCTGTGTGCCTATTCAGATTTGTGTGCATTCAGAGACTCAAGACCAGCCTTTTGCCAGACAAAGCTATGCATGATGGGCTTACAGGTCTTTTATGCTAAGGAATATGTACGTTTCCAAGATTTTTCCTTACAAGATCACTTCCCTTGTGATTGCAATGTTTACCTTCAACCATTTTTGAAAATGCTGCTTGCAAAGGCAGCCTATAAAGTACAGCAGAGACAATCCTATCCCACTTGTGTCAAATCTCTTTAGAAATGCTGAGGCTTCATTTTGTTGTGTTACCTAGCAGGTGTGTCAGCATCCCTGAAAGGGTCACTATTGGCATGCTGTCTGCAAGGATGGACTGTGAGGGCTGGGAACATGTTCACAACAGTTGAATAGAAAAAAGATCACAACATTAGACCAAAATTATATGCTTAAAGCCATGTATGTCGGTACTGCTACAGTTGTGGGTTTTTTTGTGGCAGGCAAGTAAATTAAACCTGAATTTTTAAAGTAATTTTTTTATTATAGGTTGCACTGAAGTAGTGGGTATTCATTGGTGGGTGCATTTTTGAGATGTGGTCTGAAGATTGGGTTATTTTCTCTTTCTTCAGTGGCACTGCACTGCTGTCATTTTTTCATCTGTAGTTATGAAGCAAACTGGATTGGAAATTTCATCCAATTGACATGTGGGGATTTCTCCTCATTCCTCTGAGTCTGTATTTTGTGGGGTTTTTTTTCCTTCTCTTATGTAGATCAGTTTCCTGATTGGTGTGATTGCAGCCGTTTTAGCACTCATCTGCTTCAAGTATGTTGGTAATTTTATTATTTTCTTAAAAGAAAATTAATTATGAAATAAAAATATGATGGGTATCAGTATTCCACTAAAGCCAAAGTAGCTAAGGTTTAGTGTAGAGAAGCCTCTGTTTTGATGCAGGTTAAATCATTGTCACTGGAATGAGAAATAGGTGGCTGATGTGTCTCACAGCACAGGGATTGGTATCCTGCCTGTGAGGAGCCCAGACACTGCTGGGCTGCAGCTACATTGCAGGAGTTCATAAAGTCATCTGTGTCCTTGAGAGCCATATAAAATAGATTTGTGTGCATGGTGAGGGAGCTCTTCCTTGCTTCTTGACAGCAAGAAGCAGGATCATTAGGGCAAATGGAACATGGAGGAATATCTGATTTTGGTCAAAGTATTCTGTTCAGGGCTCTGTAGGAAAACTCTTAAATTTTCTTTTTGGGAAGATTTCTTGGTTTTCAAGTGTTATTTTGAAATGTTTGGAAAATACAAAGTGGAATTTATAGACTGTCAAAACAGGCGCATGCTTAACTTTTGCATGTCAGGCTTCCCTATCCCCAAAAAAACCCCAAACCAAAGCAATGCTTTTTTTTTGGCCTGCCTATACATCTTTGAAAGAGCAAACTACAGAAGTTTCTCAAATGTGTGCAAGCTGTTTCACTCTAGCTCTGTTTGGCTTTTATTTATTCTTATGCAACTCCCACTGAGGGCAGGTCTTTGTGGGGAGATGCTGAAGTAGCAGGAGGGAGGTTATTGTTAAATGAATTTGTTCTGCTAAGTTGCTAGCACAGATCTTGGCCCACAGCCAGAGCTTGTTGAAGGCAAATTTTCTATACTTGTGGCTGACAGTGTTGAAGCTTGTGCTCTTATATGTGAAGCCCACTCAGGTTATGAGACCATTGAGGTTACACCAGGTAAACTTTTCACACCTTGCTACCCACATTGTAGTTGGAGAAATAAGAACCAGTTCTAGGGCCATAGCTGTCTCAAAGCCCAAGCAGTGCAGAAGTTCTGAGGGAAGCAGTAGGGGCTCCTTTAAGGGACGATGGGCACCTTGCCTCACTGTCACTGGCTGTATGCTTTTTCTTGTTACCTGCTCATAATTGAAGGCCAGCTGCCAGTGGATTTGGAGACTGTGGAGCTGCACAATTCATCTTGCAATTATGCCTCCTCTGGGGTTCTGATATTTTATTCTTTAATAGCACTAAATCCTTTTTAATTAAAAAACCTTCCAGAGGTATTAGTTCCTGACAAGAGTTATGTGAACAGTAGCCACATCAGTTCCTCCTATATGCACTGGGCTGCACCAAGGCTGGCTCCAGACTTGCATCAACACAGATGTGGCTCTTGCTCAAATCTCCACCCAAAATCTGAAATCTTCATATGCTTTTATTTCAGCTTAGAACCTGTCTCTAGTTTTGTGAGGTCTGACACCTGAATTAGTTTGATGCCAGTCTGTATCTGTGTTGGTATCGTGCTATGGCACAGTAGTGGATTTTGAAGCAATGCCTGATTGTGCTGCTTGCTGAGACTGATTTAATTTGAGCAGCTTTGGTGTCTGTTTCTTTGGAGGAGACTAAACCAGAAGCTGTGCCCCAGGAGTGCACTGGATTCTTTTCAGTCCTGGAGGGAGGCATAAGACCTAACAATTTGGCTGTACTACTGTGAAGTCTTCCAGAACGACCATACACAGGCCTTTGGAGGACTCCTGCACTACCAAGATCTCATTAAATTGTAGTGTTTCTTGTCCCAGGTAAAGGGCCAGATGGCTTGTATGCCTTAATTGATGTTGTCCATGAGGCCTCAGTGCTTTGTAGCTCCCTATGCTCTCCAAATCTACCTTTCCCCTAGTTTTAAATAGTTTACTTTAGTTATTAGGTAAACAATGTTGTCATTCACCTTTACTTGAATCACTTGTCTCCTATAATTCACTTTATTATCTGTATTATCCTCTGTTTATTATGTTATGTGTTGCAATGGTGACACCTGCTCTGTTGTTCTCCTGGATCATCAGGTAAAGTACCGCCTGGGGACCTCTGGAAACAACATTGGTTTTCAGCCTGTGATGTGGGAGACCTGAAAAGCTCTCTGGTGGCAGACTAATGCAGCAGTAATATCTGATGACCCCTGATAGAAACCTTGGGGCTGCCTCTGGCTACTACAGATGGAGTCAGTCTGATTAAATTGTGGAGATATCTGGCACCACAGCTGTACTTCACACAATAACTTTGCCCAATCACAGAGATTGTATGAGCTGAGCTTCACATGGGGGTGTGGAAATGCAGAGATCCCATGGGTTCCTGCTCCAGAGTACTGTCAATTAGAAGGATATGTTGAGGTCCGATCTTTCTCATTTTCCTCAGCTGTAACCTACATTGGAGACCCTCTTCCAGCACTCCCCATTTTCTCTCTGGTGGCAGAACTTCTTTTCCTGATGTGTCTTTAGATAGGGGCTCTGCATGAGGCTGTGAGTGGAAGTGGGGTGTTACCTTGGAACTCCCAAGTACCAGAGGTTAGCAGGTTGACTGTGAGGATTTTATGTTTGTTTAAAGCAATTTCCCTAGGGTTATGAGATACAGACAAATGTTATTGCGGTGCAGCAGGGATCATGGAAATTGTCTGCACAGTCCCCACTCAGCATTAGTGTCTAAGTTAGTCCTGCCTGTTGCTTAAATCATGAATTAATACCTTCCTTGTTGTGTGGTGGCTTTCTTTTCCCAAGAGCTGTAATTGTACTCACACAATTCCACAATTGTAACAGTATCGTGTACAGCAATATTGCAGATTCTATTCCCTGCTACACAAACAGGAAGACCGAAAGTGTTGAAATGTATCCATCTGATCCCAAACTAAATCCATCTGTGGTTGTTGTGCCCACCAAGGAGAAGGGCTGAGGAAGGTAACAGAACCTTCTTGTGTTTGTCAAGGTGTTGCCCCGGGTGCTTTAGGTCTGTGGCATGCTGTACCGTGACCCAGGTGAGAATCACATGGAGACTTCTGCCTCAGCCAGATTTTGTATCATTGCTGCTGGAGTGCCTGGACCATTGGAAAAGCTTCTGCAGCTAATCTTTTCTTAAATGTGGTTTAGTATCCCCCTCAGCCCCTTGCTATCAAACATGGTCATTTAGGGCTGGTGTTCAAGCATCTTCACTCCTGAGGCATCTGCTGTGCTGCAGGATTGAATCCAGTTCCTGGTCCTCTTCCGTTTCCCTGAGTAACCTGTGTTTGGACACTGTTTAAGCTCAGAGGGGGAGGGAGTTTGGGGGCAGAGTGCCATAGTGCCAGCAAGAAGCAAAAACATAATAAAAGGTGTTTGATTTTGTTTGTGAAACCTCCTATGGATAGCAGTGCTGTGGCGGTGAAGCTCTAATGTCACCTGTGCAAAGCAAACAAAAAGAAACTATATTGCTGTCTAGAGGGCTCTGTGGAAAACCCTACAGCTGAAGAAGCAGGCATTTGTATGAGAGTATTCCTTCAGACAGTTTTTGAAGTTATATCCATGGCAGGAACATTTGGTTCAAGGGACCAAGTTAAACCTTGTCTGGTCTCATCTCTCTCACTTTTTGTTTAATCATCCAGCTTTGCAGTTTGAGATGGTCTTTCAAAACCAAGACAGCAGATGTCTATGTGAGTGTATAGTTAAAGTACCTGCTGGTCTTTTTGCATGCAAGAAAATAAATTTCACTTCAAATACTGGGCACCCTGGAGATAATTAGACATTTATTAAATTTCTTCTCTTCTTTGCTTTAATAAAACCAAACTTCCAGAAAGTTCTCCATAATGCTGAAAAGGGATGTGACCTTTTTTCAGTAAAAAATGTTTCTTTGCATTTGCTAACCCGTAAGCAATTCAAAATTTATATTTCCTTGCACCAGAAACTGTCTCAAGCTAATTGGCAATTTCAGTTTGCTTAAAGTAATAATAATAAAAAAAAAATCTTAGTCTTTCAAGTTCACCTCTGCCTCTGTTTGTCAGTCTCCATCTGGTAATATACCAGAGAACTCTCAAACATATGTTGCTCATCTCAAGGGTAGATATAGGGGCTGTTGGCAGAAATAGTTTTTAAAATCATTAACAGATAGATGTTATTAATGTGCATTTATTTGGGGCTACATGGCAATGCCATTCTCAGTTTTACCAGTTTTGCTTAAGCAAAAGAAAAAGCTTTTTAAATAAACTACTACAGATTGAGGTACATATAATAGAGCAGTGGTTTATGACCTTCCAGCTGGGCTATGTGACTTTCTGTAGGGACAATGCAAAGCTCTCTGCTCTGATTCCTCTCCTGCTGCAACCAAAATACATCAAATGTGTTATAGGACAGGAAACTACGTATGGCCAGATGTTGAAATGCACATGTGTGATGGAAGCATGATATTCATACATCGGGTCACCTGAGACCTTCTAGGAAGAATTATGGTTTTTGCACTGCTGGACAAGCCTGCTGTAGGATATCAGCTTGCTGTGTCTGTGGGAGTTGGAGCAGTTGGCAAGGCTGTATGTTTTCCAGAAATTTTTTAGTTATAACTGTATTGTGTTTTTGTTTAAAGTAATTCCTTGAAATGCACTGTCAAGGATGTCAAGGCACACCTCAGAAAAGACATAGCTGAACTTCATTTTGTGAGTGCTTGAGGCAGTTTGTACAGCTGATCTGGCCATGAATAGTGCCTTTCAGTGAGAAATGAACACCATTAGACCCAGCTGCAAGGAAGAGCTGGACTGCCTCTGTGCCTTGCCCATGCTAGTCTAGCAGGTAGCTAGATATGTTTGAGCTCAACAATTACCTTAGACTTCATCTGTGCTCTCATTACATACTTGCATAACTGAAGTTATTATCTACTTGCTTTTATTTGTTTTCTGTACCAGTGCACTCCTAAACAGAGGCACCTCAAACCTTTCTTCAGGTTACTTACACCTAGAGAACTTGCAGTTCTTAATTGCTGTGCACAAGGAGTAAACTGAACTAATTAAGGGTCTGAGTAAACAATAGTGTTTGTGTGTGCTATGTAATTAAATGCTTTGCTGAAAACAGATTATTAACTTTTAGCTGACTTAAATGTTGTTAATTAGTAAAATATTGATTGTTTTTGGTTTTTTCACCCCAAATCCCAGATGATGTGAGAAGGCATGAATGCCTGATCTTAAAACAGCATAGGTGGACATCAGCTTGCCCATATGGCTCACTTCTTCCTCCCCTTTTCAGGAATTCCTGGCACTTCACTTTGCGTGATGGGAAAGACTCACATCCAATCTACATGTGTCCTCTCACACAACTGATATGCTTCTGATAGAGATAGTGATCTTAAAGGTTGTTTCTTTTTCCAATCCTCAGTTAACTTTTGGTGAAGATACAACTCAATCTAGGTATATATGTGTGTGTGTGTGTATATATATATATATAAGTAAATGCTTTATCTAAAGGCAGCTGAGTCTTTGCCTCTTGAAGTTGGTTGCTCTGTGGCTGAATTTTTATTATTTTCATTTGACAGAGTAGTCCTGCAAAAAAATGTGGACTGACTTAAAATATGTCTGAATATAAGTCTAATTATAGAACATCGTCCCTTTCATGCCATTTCACAGATGCAACTTTAACTTGAAAATATGTTAATCTTTACAAGGATTACACTTCATAATCATGCACCCAGTTTTGTTTAGCAGCATTATTCTTTTCTACTTGCATGTTTTATCGGTGACTTTCCCCTTGACAGTTTTCTGTCATAGACTAGGTTTTCCCTGAGAGACTCAGGTCCCTGTTATGAATTTTGAAAGTGTCTAATCCTCTTCAAACATGCTCCAAATGTTAACTTTTAGGATTCCCATACATCACTTAAATTATTCTTTGAATAAGAATAAAGCTTTTCTGGGCAATGTTTATGGGAGAACTTGGGTACATGACTTGTTTGATGGCAAAAATAATGCTGGTTGATGCCTGGTCAGACTCATATGACTTTCTGGTTCTAATTTACTTTTTGACAATTGGAATGAGCAGAAATGCATTAGGCAAGAAAAGGATCAAGTAGTCATCATATTTCCTCTGAAGGTAAAAAACTGACTTATGCAAAAACTGCCTGGTAATGGTCCTGGAGCTTAATGAAGCAGGGCACCAACAATTCCTTTAAACAGAATCAAAGCATGTGTAAAATGTGGAAAACATTGTGTTGGTGTGACTGATGAATGACAGTGGGCCTCTCTAAGTTTTTTTTTTAATGTGAGGTGTCATTGGCAGTGAAGATTCAAGGGAAGGGATTGCTCCTTGGCAGGAAAAGGAAAGTTTAAGTCAGAGGGATTTTATGTCCATCCAAATATCTCTCAAGCAATGAAAATTGAACGCAAATGAAAATGGAATTGAGAACTTGAGGAAAATTACCCGTATAAGGGTGTAAGAGATCCTCATTTAGAGATCAGGGATAGGACCCAGATTTGGGTTGGAGGATAAGAATCATTGAAATTGGTGTAAAGACTGACTTTGTAAAGGAAAGGTAAATCCAGGCGTACCTGCAGCTTAATGGCCTCTAGTCACTATTGACAGAAAAGATGGTGGTTTCCATAATAAAATTGCTGGTCCTTTTTTTTCCCCCATTATTTGTAAGAGCTTGTATTTAGTATCTTACAGATTTGTAGGACTTGGCATGATAAGATTCAACAAATTAGAACTCTGTTTTAAAGGCTGATGTTTTCCAAGAACATTTTGTCAAAACCTTATTCTATATTTCAGCATGTGGATGAGAAAGAGGAGTGTAGCTCCTGTGATACTGGTGAAATGTCTTGCTGCTTGTGGGGATGAATTCCTTACGTGTAGTTGTTTGCACCTGCAGTCTCCAGTGGCCATATCAGTGTGGAGTGGTGTTCCTTTCCCCTGAAATGTGTGTGACTGTGGAGGCCAGATGTGCTCTCGGTGCATGGACTGAGCAGGGCTTCTTGTGGCCTTCTTGGCTGCAGTAGGTCCAGATCTGAGAGCAGGTGTTCTTCATTGATTTTGCCACTCTTCACTGCTTGGAGGAGCTTGGAGTACCATGAGGAAGGCTGTTGTGGTGTGCATTTTGGATTTACCAAATTTCTGTACAATGGTTTGTCCCTTACCCCCATGTTAAATCCCTTTTTGGTTTTTCTTTAATTATGGGTCCTGTCCATCACTCTGCAACCCTGCCCAGATGACTAGAAAGTTCTAGTGGGGGGGCCGAGTGATTGGCAGAGTCCCTGCCTTCCCACTCCCTTTTCTATGTATGGAATTGTTCTACTCATTATCCTTTTGTTCTGGGTCACTCCACCCACCCTCTGGAATTGGTTCTAGGCTGTCCCCTGCCACTTTCCACACCCCCTGTACTTAAGATGAGACCCAGAGGAAAAACTCACTTTCTGTGGGCTCCCCTCCGGGTGAAAATAAACCCCAGTTGAAACCCACGTGAAGTCCTCCTTTCTTCCTCGCCATTGCCACGCTTCTGCCTGAGGCCAAGGCCCACAGGATCGGAAAGGTACCGAGCTGTGCCCTAAAACGCGAGCTCGGTGCAAGAGCTGGCCAGAAAGCAGCACCAAACCCCCACAGAAGGCTGAGGAATAGACTGGTGAGAAAGGAGATGTGCAAGGCTGGAGTTGGGTTGCAGTTTTTGGTGGTTCTGGAAAATGGCAACCGTGAGTAGGAGCTGAGGGAGAAGTAGGAAAGTGAGGGAAAGGGAAAGGGGGCAACAGTGCAAAGGTAGAGCAGCAGCAAAGAGCTAAACATTGCAGCAATAGGAAGGGTTGAAGGAATGAACCTGAAGAGGAGAACGAAGGAGAGGAATGCAGTTAGGGGAGAGAAGAATGGTGTGTCTTCAGTCTTTACAGTGCATGAGATGCTTCATTTTATTTGTTTTACTTTGAAGTATCCACATTGTTTGTTTTGTGTAGATAGTGGCTAATTCTTGTGGAGTTATAGTTAGCTCTAAATGAGGTTTGATAGTTTGAGATAAATTTTATGGTATACTTTGCAGGTCTATGCTGGAAAGCTTCCTATTGTTTAGGGTTTTTTGTATGATCTTTATAACTGTCTTACAAGGGATGATAAATTTAGGATTATTTAATCAGTGGTTCTTTATACCATTGTTTTTGCATATAACCAAATACCACTAATTTTCATGTTCCCAAAGTTTGCTTACAGCACCTGGCATTTGTTTTAGCCACCATGTTCTGGAGCTTTTTGTTTTGTGCAGAAGCTGCATCAACCAACCAGTGTTTATTTGCATGTGTACATGCCTCTTCTGGCTGTGCATATTTAACATACTAGTTATCTGTTGTCTTTTCTCAAAGTTTTGTTGTTTTTTGGGGTTTTTTTGCTTGCTTTAGCTCAGCAAGCATTAATGATTTGTCTAGTTTTCTTCCTTGCCTTTTACCTTGTTTTGAGAGTTCTTTTGCTTATTTGTATAAGGCCTTGGTATATGGGCCAAGGCCTTATAAAAATATATAGTAAAATAGACCTCTTCCTCTGCCCTGGAAGGACCTTAGCTGTATGGTTTGCAGCCTTTGAAGAGAACTTTTTACAGCAGAATTATTTTTTTTTGCATAGTTTTAATATCTTCTAATAGGATGGCTTCTATTAATTACATTAACTGATCCAATAACTTAAAAACACAAAACCTGTTAACAGCATTTTTACAAGTTTATTTTACATTAAATCTTCCAATCACGTTTGTTGTTGCAATAAATGTATTCCAACCCACTTTCATTTATTCTGAACAAAGCTTTTAATGGTGCTTTTTGGTATCTTACCAAATGTTGACAAAGCTGTACCATTATCATAAATACTTGTTTTTCATAAGCTGCCTTCTTTTATTGCATTAATTCACTTTTATAGTTCATAAACACTCTTTATTAAACCTGATGCCCACATGCATGTGTGCACTTTTATGATTTTTTTTTAAAGTTTATTTCAAAAAGTTATGTTAGGTGTCAGTGTTGTCTAGCATAGTTAATGCAGCCTTTTCTTAATACAAGTTCCTCAGATTAAATGCTTGGAGGGTGTAACTCCTTCTAGGGTAATACTCTGTTAAAAACAATATTCTTTTCCAGAAAGCTGTTTTAATGTTTGAGATACTAACTCATACCCAGTGATGTATAAATTTGTGACTTAAGGAATACTTTGTGATTTGGTGTATGGTCTTCTTTGCTTCCATAACCTTTATTGGCCACCATTATGCATGTAGTTTTTTAATTATGAAGCTATATTCTGTGATTATTTTCTTTTTCACAGATCTTATTCCTTCACTATGAAGAATGGATTTGCATGTGAGCTGTAGTAAAGAGGGCTCTTCTCTGCAGGATCATTGCCTCATTAACTGAGGAAGTTTGTGTTGAGTGAGGCAAGATATTGCAGAGCTGGCAAGGATGATCTCTATACTAGGACAACTGAACATGCCCATGCAGAACAGATTTTGTGGCTGCATAATTTTCTTTTTGTATAGATGTGACTTTTTTATGTTACTAAAATATGGTCTTTATTTTTTGATCATCTCTATACACATGAGCTAATAGCCTTTAGTGTTCATTGAGGAGCTGAATTGTTGGTGGTCTTTGAATGGACCTTACAAATAAGAAAATGATGTATTTGGTGTATACTTGATTCAGTCTGCTTAAATAGGGCTTGCATCTCACAGTACTCAGAATTAATAATTTCACAATAAATTATCTCCCTCTATTCTGTGTCCTGAATAAAAAACCATGGATTCTGTTGGGGAAAAAATATATGACTGCGTATGTAGAAACAATGGTATTGGGTGGAACTAGAACTCATATAAGTAGCTTTAGCTTCAGACTTCCTAGTTCTTGAATCTTTAGTGCTGTTGTGTTAATGTAATTTCAAAAGGAATACTTTTAAATAAGAATTTATATGCAGGCAGTATTCCTTGGGTGATGCCAAACAGCATCACCTCCATCTGCAGTGTCTGTGACTTTGTGCTTTTGATATCACAGCAGAGGATTCTGGCGCTGAGAATTTCCAGGACATGCAGGGCTGTCTGTGCAGCCTTGGGCATGGCCTGTGCTTGGTTGGATCTTCCCTTGGCACCATGTAAATGTATCTGTTAGGTCTGCATAGGGTCATGTCAGGTGGTCACTTCAAGTTCTTGCTGCAGGAAGAGAATAATTTTCAAGAGTATGTATGGTTTGGGTGAGAGGTGGGGAAACAGACTCAAACATCCCTGTTGTGAATGTTCCTCATCACTAGCTCCTAGCTCGAAAGTTACAAGAATCCCTTCCAGCCTTTTCAAGTTAAAAGAAACCAAAACACTGCAGGGAAGAAGAGTAACAAGAGAAAAAAGTAAATGCATTCACACTCCTACCAAGAGACAGGTGTGAGCTTGCACCCACCTAACAGCCACCTTTACATGGTGCAAGGGAAGATCCAAGTAAGCAAGCACAGGCTGGGGTTTTTTTCTTTTTGTTCTTACAAAAGCAAAGGAGTTGAGATGACTAATACATTATGAGGGAAGAGGAATGGTAGGAAAGAATACTAAATAAAGTACCTGTAGTTAAATTGCCTGTTGAGGTAATATAATTTCAGATGACGTGGTGGTAAGCCCAGCACAAAGGAACACTTTGATATATGTGATTCTTGGACAGTGGTGCAGGCTGGGACTCTTCCAGCTCCCTGGAGGCTTCAGGATCAGGCTGTTCCCTTATGTCATGTTTTTTAGCTGCAGGCTCCTAGGCATGAGTCCTGGGTTTAGGATGCCTTTGCAGAAAGTAGCGCCAGAGCTGGGGCTGAGTGACACTTAGCTGCAGCTTTTACAGCCAAGAGTGATTCCTTTCAGGGGAACATTGCCCAAGTCATGGCAAGTGATAGCTGAACAGAGCTGCTCACAGAGGCACAACCTCCTAAATTCTGGTAAGTTGTTGTCCCCATTAAAGGGCAGGTTGCTCATTTAAGGAATGAGCCAGTCTGTCTTGAAGACTGTAGTGATGCTGTCATACTGCAGAGTCCCTGCTTTATGGAGAAAATTGTTACCTTTTCCAAAACAGTTCCCCTGCTAGAAGTAGAGAATGGATGTTAACAGAGGACAGGTCTATAATACTTGACACAGAGCAGGCAGACAAAACTGCAGTCTTTTGTTCCTCTCGTTCTCTCATCTCTCTGCCTGAATGGAATTGATTGGCTAGGACATGCTGTAATTTATTTTTACAATGAATAATGTTCCACTTATCCTCAGGGACAGTTGGGTGAGTAATGTCACACTGACCTTGACACCCTGATGTTGTAAAATGCAGATGAGGTTAGCTGTTTCAAACAGAGAAGATATTTATTTTGTTTTTATTTCTAGTAAAAGTGGGGCTAATAAGGAAAAGTTTGAGATTTTTGCCCATGCTTTCCTTACGTTAAAGTATTCAGCTGGGATTTGATTTACCGGTTCACTAGATAGATGTCATTAGCTTTAGTGCTGACTCTCTACCTTTTATCAGTGTACAGAGACTGAGTTTTGGGCATAAGTCCTTGTTTTAACATGTATTTCTAATGAGGTATGATTGACAGTCTTCAAATGAACTTGTGTCATTAAGCTGCTGTTCCAAAGGTTTTGCAACTTTTTGCACTCAGCTTTGAGAGTAATTAAAATCAGCTTCCCAGTGCACTGGCTGTGGACGTATTTGTTTATTTGTGGAGGATGATAGCCAATTCTAGAATATAGTGAAATGATTTAAAACATTGACTATGTGGTAACAGAAAACAGGGCAAGGAAAAGATATTGCAGGATAGCAAAGAGGCAACTGCCACCTTGAACCTTTAAAAAAATCTTGTTTGTCATTCTGGTCTGTTACAACTGGTCATTGTATCCTTGTTGTTTTCACTGCATTAAAGGCAGGAGGGTCTGCTCTGCAGAATTCAGGCATGAACAAATGCGACTTGCCTCTGAGTAAACCACCTGCAAGCAAGAAATTGAAATTGCTCAGCAGCTGCCGGGGAAGCTGTGTGGGTGCCTTCTTCCTGTCATGGCATACAGGCCACCTCCGAGCATGTCACTGTTAGTTTGCCTCAGTGCCTATTAATAGCTGATTTTCTTCCCAGCATCACATGGAAGTTGCAGGAAATTTGGTTCCTAGTGAGCTTTGGACCAGGCCCTCAGCAAAGACAGAATGTGTGCATACACTGTCCCTTTATCTGTTTTAGAAGTTTGAAGATCTCTGCCATCTTAAGCCATGACCACCTGTGCAGAGAGAGAGTCATAAAAAGCACATGTGAAAAAATTGTTTAAAAACATTTTTAGGTAGCTTTATTGCAAATCATATTCTTTCCTCTGAGCAGTAAGAATGGTAAGACACTTGCAATTTTTGAGTCAAAACATTCCTGATTAAAAGCTAGTGGATTCCTTGAACTTTGTTGGAATTGCTTTCAGTAAGAAAAAATGGGAAATTTGTATATGAGAAGATCTAAAGTCTCCAGGGTTTCATTGGTTATTTTGGAGAAACACCAGAGCAGAGTTTCTGGTGTAGAGGCTTTACTCTGTCCCTCACTTCACTGGGACAAGACTGGGGAAGAGCATTCAGCTCAGATGAATCTCTCCTAAGCTATCAGTCGTTAACAGCCTTTTTTGTGTTTGGGCAGTAGCAAGTGGCTGTGACTGAGCCTGTTGCCCGGAGGAGGAGGAGATGGAGGCTGTTTGCCTTCTGCTTCTGGGAAATGGAGAAAGAAGGAATGGCTGCTGGCTGATGCAGTTTGGGAGGGTTCTGTTTCAAAGGCACACCTTTCCATGGTTGTGCTGTGTGAAGTCTGGGCTCTGGGCAGCTTCTATGATCACACAGCACTGGAAGGTATCCGCACCCCTGGGCTGGGTTTGCCTTGGAGACCCTGCGTGGTGCTGGAGCTGGGTGGGCCAAGCTGCAGGGCATGAAGGGTGTCATGTGAGTGGTGTTTATCCATTTCTGAGCCCTTCACAGCTCCAGGGAGTGATGCTGTGTGGGTAATGGAGAGTCTGACACATTACTGAAAGCATTCCATTTCTCACAACAATGAAACTTGTTTTCACGTTTGAGACTACCTGCCTGCCTGCAGTGTGTCAGCCCTATGTTATTTTCATGTCCTGCATTCTGTACTCTCTCAGCTCTTCCATGAGCATTGTCCCATGTATCAGCTAGAATCTCAATGGTGCCTCAAAGTGGAAGTTTTCTTTTTTTTTTAACATTTCCTATATCATAAGCATTTTGATTAATAAATTATTCCATAGATCAGGTGT
The DNA here is from genome assembly GCA_008694505.1 of Cyanoderma ruficeps. Classification (NCBI taxonomy): domain Eukaryota; kingdom Metazoa; phylum Chordata; class Aves; order Passeriformes; family Timaliidae; genus Cyanoderma; species Cyanoderma ruficeps. Next base: position 14,984,057 of record VZDJ01007749.1, read on the forward strand.
TTAGGCTCTCACATTGTGATGTGCAGTCTCGTCTGTTTGGAATTTGTTTGTTTTTTTCTTTTACATTTTAAGGCTCTTCCTGGGTACAGGTAGCCCAGCTGGTCTTCAGTTGCCTCTGAGTCCTGCACTGATCACCACTGTTTTGGCCATCAGTGAGTCTGTGATCACCTGACACAGCTGGCATGTGACTACCTAGAAGTCTGTAAGAGCCATCCACTTTGAATGTTTGTGACTCCTAGATGTGGCAGGAATGTTCCTGCCCCGTATAATAGCATCACATTATTTTTTCTTCATATCTAAATGAATTGCTTGTCCTTGTCTGATAGCAAATTCCATGTTTCATTTACAGTAAACCTTTCAATTCTCTAATGTATGCTAGGCTTCAGGATACACTAGATATTCCTCTTCATTATTTAAAAAGAAGTGTTTTCAATAAAAAGAAAATTAAAGTGCGTCATGATGATTGGGAGAGAAAATAAATACATTGAAGCTAAGCATTCATCCCAATTAGACCTTGCCACTAAGAAATACTTGCAGAGGAGGGGAATTGACAATGAGTTTCAGAAAATGTGAAATTATGTTGGCGTCTGGGGGTTTTTTGCTTTTTTAAAAACTAGTTCTTTAGCAGTGTGCGGTTTTGGGGTTTTTTTGGTTTTTGTTTGTTTTTCAGAAATATAGTCAAATTTCTTGTTTCCTGAGATTATTCCTCATAATAACTTTGTCTTGTAGTACTTGGTTATAGCTCATCTAATGGCAGTCAGACAAAATTTCCTAGTCATATGACCCTCTGGACTTAAACCTCCTGGATTTCACATTCATTGTCTCCAAATATACAATATTTACTGGTTCCTAGGGCTGCTTTTGCATAGGTGTTTTGAATGGCTTACTTCAAGTTGCTGACCACTAATCCAAAGGGTAGGTGGGAGGAAAGATGATGTGTAAGATCCTGAATATATTCATAGAATCATAGGATGGTTGGGGTGGGAGGGACCTGAAAGATCATCTAGTTCCAACCTGTTCCATGTCCTGGGCTGGGGTGTCTTCCCCTAGGCCAGGTCAAAGTCCCATCCATCCTGGTCTTGAACTCTTCCAAGGATGTGGCATCCTCAACCTCTCAGCCTAACCTGTTGACTTACCACCTTTACACTAAAGAATCTCTTTTTAATATCTAATCTAAATCTACTCTCCAGCTTTCTTGTAGCCCCCTTCAGGAACTGGAAGGCTGCTGTAAGTTTTCCCTGGAGCCTTTTGTTCTCCAGACTGAAGCCAAAAAGCCATTGAGTACATCATGGCCTTCTCCACATCCTTTACATCCAGGTCTCCTCTATCCTTCTTGAGAGGATCCGTGTTTTCCCTAGTCTTTCTTTGGCTCCTGATGTTCCTATGATGCCTTAAGTTTTAGCTTTCATGTTTCTCAGGTTCTGTGCTGCCTAAGTGTGTAGCTCTGAGCCTCATGTTATGTGTTAGTAAGCTCTCTTCACAGAGTAGGTAATCAAAACAAACCCTTTTCCTGCTGAAGACTGAGGACAATGGTTACAATTGTAACAATGGTTACAAGCCCAACAACATAAACAACCGTGGACTGAGGAAAGAAAACAAGGATGGAACTTCATAACCTAAAGCTGTAACTGGACAATTAAACCCCAATGTGCAAATGGACCAAAACTTATAAAAGTGTAAGACCTTGTGACTGGTTGCCCATTTTGTGACCATTTTAAATCTGCCTTGGGTGTAGCCCTGGCCAGCCTCTTGTACTCCCCAAGGTGTATCCTTAAAGGCCTTTTAGTGAATATGTACTTTATCCTCTAGCTCTGTCCAGTCTCTGTTCCAGGTCAGCCTTCCCAAGATATCACCTAAATTAACATTTTTATTACCCTTGAGCAACATCATACCAATACCCTGACCTAAGGAAGTGGTTGTCACTGGCAGTGGATAGTGAGAGAAGGTGCAGTTACTGGCTGTGAATGTGTGTGTTGCAGATGCTGTACATAATCTCTCCTTCTGTTTTCATGTGGACAGATACCCTAATAGTAAGAAAAAACCTCCACAAGCACAACTTAATTTTTATATCTTTATATTATCTCTTACTGGTATATTCAATATAGCAATTACAAAACCAAATAGGCTGTGCCTACCAGAACCATGATCAGCTACCATTTAGGATACTCATTGAAAATGGCTTATTAAAATATTAATGTCTATGTTGTTTTTTAAAACATTTATTACTTAGAGTACCTACTAGTTGTCTGCTTCTGACAATTATCAAATGGATTACAAGTTGTCAGCTAACATGCAGATAACCTAATGGTCTGTTAGAATTTCAACTAAGTTTTAAAATTTTCTGATTGAACAGAAATGCCAAATTCTAATGGCTCTAGTTTGCAGTAATGAGAGAGCTGACAAAAGGATGAGGTTGCAGCAGGCAAGGCTGGGTTTGAGCAAAAGCTGTAATTGTGAGGTATTTTGATGCCCTTTTAGAACTGAATCCTGCTAACTCAGCTGCTTATACCTCAGAATATTGTAAGTGTATTTTTTCAAACATTGTCTGGCTGGAGGCTAACCCTGGTTGAGGGATTGACCCAGCATTGTTTTTTGAGGGGTGGCTTTATTATGTGACATAGGTCAGTTTACTGGGTCAAAATTGTGTTGGGTGAGAAACTTTCTTTGCAAAGCAGCTAATATAAAAATGCTTCCAGGTTGCTTATGTATACAGCTGTCTAAGTTGCTAGATTTCCCCAGTACTCCAGGCACTAGAGAGGGAGTTTCTTTTCATACACTATGACTGAGTGCTGCTTTCCCTTTGCACTTTTTCATTTGGTGCTTCAGTCTGACATAATTTTATTAGGAGCCATTTCAATGTACTTGCTTTTACAGGATCAAGCAGCTAACTTCTCCAGTAAGGTGTTTAATTTATTGCTAATTTTGTTATTCAAACATGTAGACAGAGGGAATAGAAGGAGTACATGGGTAGTTTTAGGAAAAGATTTATGGCTTCATTTTGTAGCACAGATGCTTGTATAAGCATCAACCTTTTGAGAAGGTTGTGTTAGCCTACCTGTTCTGAGGTTTCTCTGGGTCTGTGTGCTTTCAGAAAAAAAAAAAAGCACATTTCATCTTCATGCACCTTCTTTTCCATGTAAAATCTGTAGCTGAAGCTTAACATTCCTAGAATTTGTATGTTTCAAAATCTAATATTTTAAGTGAACTGGAATTCATGCATGTTGCAAAATCCACACAAAGATGGCCGCAATTAATTCAGTCTCTTGTTACTGTGGAATGGTCAGCGACTGTCCTGGAACATGTCCTGGTGCAATCTGATGCCTTAGCAGCTGCTTTGGGGCCCTGAGGACAAGCAGCAGATTGCTGGAGGCAGCCAGGGAGTGGGTGCAGCACTTCCCCTGCCATGCTGCAGCTTTCCCCTCCAGCCAGGAGAGCGGTGGGTGAGGAAGGAGGGTTGCATGGAGATGGTCTGTGGGCATTGCCCCTTGGTTGAGCAGGCTCTCCTCCCGCTGATCCTGCGGCTCGTTTTGCTCCTGGCAGTGCTGCATGGGCAGGTGTATCGCTTCTGCACCTTGGAGGGGACCTGGCTGCTGAAAGAGAATTCCACCCTGCCCTGGAGGAACCTGTCTGAGTGTGAGCCCTCTGACCAGGTAAGAGTTTTTCTCATTTCCCCCCCTCTTGCTGCTGTTGTTTAGGGCAAAGCAGAAGAGAGGAAAAAGATAGTTGTTCATGCCCACATGTTTTTGTGCAGTCAAAGTAATCTTGAGTGACTCACCTCATTAAGCCTCATGGTAAGGGACATCAGGTCTCTCCCCTTCAACAAAGGGAACACGGAGGATAGATGAGAGCACGTTTAAATGTACGTGAAAGCCAAGAGAAGTGACTGAGGTCATCCCAACTGTGGAGCAGTGCAAGGAGCTCAACTGCAGGAGTGACCTACTGTTATTCCTTTGCGTTTTTTCCATTGTCACGTCATTGTAATAGTGACCATTTGCTCTGTCTTGTTAGCGGCTATTAAGGTGATTAAGATGAACTGAACTGAAGGCTATTTGCTTTTTCACCTTTGGGCATGGGGCAATCCCTGCCCTTTTTTTTTTTTGTTTAAGGTTTTTTTGTCTTTATACCTTCATTTTCTGTGGGCGATGCAATTAGGCTTGTCAGTGTTATTTTCTTGCCCCCGTGCTTTTTACTCTGCAGGGAGCTGAGATGTCTGGCACTAAATGAAGGCGTGCACAGGGATTTTCAGAAGATTTTTGACAGCCATTGGCGTCAGCCAGTGCACTGTGTGCGTTCCCATGACACGTGATACCACTACTACTGTGAACCTCCAAGGGTGATGCTTTTCCTTACAGAAACTGAGTGCACTCTCTCTATCCCAGGGTAATGGAACCAGTGCATTACCTAGTCAAAACAGTTCAAGTTTTTGAAAGTCCCAAGAGCTGCAGGTTCTATGGCCTTTGTAGTTTCCATTGCTCAGTGCCTCATTCTTCAGAAGGAATAAATGGCTACAAACTAGGAGATGGGAAAAGAGAGAGTTTCTGTTCTCCAAATATGTGAATTTTAACCTTTTCCTTTCACTTGCAGCCTTGTTCCTTGTCCCTTTTGGTTCTGTGCTATACCGGCAGAGCACATTGTCTTAATGCTATGTGTAAGCCTGGTTTGACTGTTTGACTTTTCCTTGTTGGCCATTATGATTTCTTCCAGAGCTGTGTTAGGATGTGCCAATGAGTGAGATGCCTAATAGTAACACTTGTTAATTTGGCGCCTGCCTCCAATTTTTCATTAACTGATCTGGATTCTGAAACCTTTTGTACATGGTGTCACTCCCTGAAATGTGAACAGCCATGTTTGGTTTTCCAGCTAATGTATATAGAGCCTCTTAGTAACTTTGGTTTATGTATCTGGCATATGGGAACAAGAAGCTGTTTTTATAAGTTTGTCATGTGTTATACTACAGATGTAACTAAAACAAATTCCAGGGTGTTAATGAACCTTTATAAATTTAGGTGTAGGATGTCATTTTCATCTGTATGCATGTTTTAAATCGTCAGGTTTCAGTTGTTTGCTTAAGCTTTGATACTGAAGAGATTTTCCTTTTCATAAGGCAGCTTTTGTAGCATTCCCTTTAAAGCATTAAGCTAGCAAATCTGAGGTACAGCCTGTATGTTCACCTTAAATCCTCCTGGCTGTGCAAAGTACATCTAAATAACTGTGCCTAATTTATGAAGTACAAGGAATGTATTCCTTTGTACAGCACAGGTCTCAGGAATCAATCACAGAGTTAGCAGCTTGAAAAAGGGAAATAAAATCCCTGAGTCTGTTTAGACAAAGATACGTCCTTAGAGATGAACTGGAACAGTGAATGTGAATGTGCCTCAGAGGCTGAGCAATAAGACTGTGTTAAAATCCAGAGCTGCCTGTACCTTTTCAAGTAATTCTCTTCTCTCTAAGGATTTTGGCCAGAATTTTCAAGCAAGGGTCTCAACAATCATGTGTTCAGTGAATCTGAAGAGAGCCCCCACTGCTCTGGTCTGCAGCAGGTTGCTCTCTCTAACAGTGCAGTAACACTCATGTCATGAGATGCTGGTGGGCTGTGGTTTGTTACCAAGAGGTTGCTTAGTTGAGGCAGGGAACAGATTATTTGGGGGCAGAAAAGGGTTTTAGCTGTATGAATGCAAGGCATGCTTTACCTCCAAATCATCAAATAGGACCTGGTGTGTTGCACATGAAAGTGTAGATGTACCACTTCAAAGTGTAGATGAGGACCCCCTTCACCATCACAGTAAGGAGACTTGCTTGAAGTGCTCAAGTGTGAAGAGATTAGGTCTTCCATTTTTACCGGTCTGAGTTGTGTCTGTGCTTCCTGCCATCAGTTTTAAGACTTGCTTGTGTGGTAATTCACGTCTCTCCAACTTTATTATGAAATAATGTCACATTATCTATTTTTCTAGCTAGGCTGCAAAACCCAGCTATTTGAGTGAACACCTGGGAGCAGCTGAGGAATTAAGATAAAATTTTTATTTCTTTAGAGCATATGGAAAGTGGAAGACTGATTTGACATGTTCATTTAAACTTGAAAGTAGGAGAATGATTTCTGGTTATCATTATTAAAGTTAGAAAGTAGGTGGGAGAAAAGAACTGAAGGCCATGAGCTCTCTCTTTTCCCCCTCCACTTTTTTGTTTTTCTTTTCTTCTTTATGTGCTCTCAGGATGCACCAGAGGAACAGCTCCTGAATTTGTCCATCATATACACCATTGGATATGCTCTTTCCTTCTCTGCCCTTGTAATAGCAACTGCCATTCTTCTTGGATTCAGGTAACTGGCGAAGCTTTGAAGAGAGTGGACTAAAGGTTTTATGTTTTTCTCTATGACAGTATCAGACTTTGACAAAAACATTTGATTATTTTTTCCCTCCTGCCATCACCTTGTTTCTTCATCTTTTGTCACTTCTATGTTCTTTCCTAAAATAATTCCTTCTTAAAATGCAAGTAAAATTGCCAAATTTTTGCAGTTACCCATATGAACGTGTGGAACAGGTACTTTTTATCAATTGGAATATTTTGTTAGAGAAGTTTTTATTTCAATGAAATTTCCACTGGAAGAGGTGGTAAGAGAGAAGTGCAAGCATTCCCTCATGGTCTCGACTTGAAGATGAAGCACAAGTCTGAGATGGGCAAGGACATTTAGGAGGAAAATTTTCATCTTGCTGTGCTTGGGGTTACCCAGAGCATAAATCTCAGTTTGGCCCATATCCCAGCCCTCACATGCAAGATGTGCAGAAATGGATTTTTGATGAAAATTTTATTTTTGGAGAACTTTCAGAAATTTGTATTTCTTTTGCAATATGCAAGAAAGTCTAATTTGAAACTTTAAAAAGCTTGTGAAATAAATTGCTGTCAGCAGTAGTGACATACTGAGTTCATCCAGGTTTGCACCTACAAATTCAACAGAGCATATAAAAATCTAGACACTCTTGGTTGCACATGCCAAAGATACACTGTGTGTGTTTGGTTAAAAAGTAAATAAAAGACAAAACCCCCCATCAGACAAAAACACAACTTTGGATTCTAATAGGGATCTTTTCTTTTTTTTTTTCTCTGTAAATGCAAAGATGTTTCGATTCCAGACAGATTTTCCTTCAGTTTGGGGGTGCTGAGTACAGGAGACTGATACAGCACACAAAGATGAGATCTTGTTCTGTTGTGGGAAGGAAGTCCCTCTGCCATAAAGCTGTTCTCTACAGCCAGGTCCCAAACCTCTTGTTTCCTGAATAGGCTCCCTCCTAAAAAAGTATAATGTTCCATGTCCTCGTACTCTTACTTGAAATCAAGTCAGAAACCTTCAGTGCTCTGATCCTTAAGAAATTTCCTTCCCTGACTGAAGAATTATCATTGCCAGTCACTGGTCATTTGCTTTGGTGCCTGCACTACACTTTTAGCGAGGCAGTCCCTTTCCTTTCTTCCTTTAAGTGTTTAAAAAGGCAATCATGTCCTTTAATTTCTAATTTCCAAAACTAAACTGATGCAAGCCTTCTCACACTGAACTATACACGTTAGCACTGCGTTATCCCTTCTCCTTCCAGGAGAAGCATAGGTGGGCAATATCAAGGAAGTTTTAAAATGACTGCAGAAATCCAGAGACATGCTCACCCTCTGTGAATGCCATGTGATAATTATGACTTGTATGTGTTGTACCTGTGCAACTTTGGGACCTTTCTGATAAAGCACCAGATGGTCTTGAAGTCTCCAAATGTCTCCCAGGATAACTGTTTTCTCCTCATTTCACCTATCAATGACACTTCTTGAGTCATCTTAGGACCCAAATGTAAAGGTCACAGAGCACAATCATGTACTTCTTGAAGGAAGGAAGAAAGGATGTTTTCTGGCAGGGAACAAAGAGCAGTTTTCTAACCAAGGACTGGTAGGAGAGAGGGGATTTTGATGCCCTGACTTTTGTGTGATGCTTTAGCATTTTTTCCTTCAACTATGAAGCAGGGACTGGAGAAGTATACACAAGTGTGTGCTTCTCATTTTGAAAGTGAGGTTCCAGTGGCATCAGAGGTACCAAGAGTCTTGTTAAAACTATGCTATCAATCCATTTTGTGTTCTCCTGTCTAAGTTGCTTACAAGGAGACAACTTGGTCCTGGATCTCATGAAATGTGAGACCTTACCCCTGTGTGAATTGCAGTTTCCGGATTCTGAGTGGAAACCCTGCTCATTTCTCCAGAGCTGCTCAGCCCCAACAAATGGTAGTCAAAATCCAATTCAATGACATGAAAATACTGGTAGGCCTCTTAAAGTTCTTAGACTACAGAATAACCTTTATATTTGTCTGTAAAGGTGATACAGCAGAAGAAACAGTATCTCTCTAGAGTCTTATTTTGCATCCTCTGAAAAAAATGGAAGGAACTTTGTAATTTCAGTGGTGGAAGCTGAATTAGGCCCATAACTTCATGACTGAAACAATTTGAATAACTTGCACTGCCTGTAGCAAAAATACTCAGTAACTACTTGCAACCTAATTTCATCAATTGCCTAATTTACATACTTTTTCAATCAGCTTGAAATGTGTAGCAGTTCTGAAGGGTAGCAACAAATGAATTTTGAGTTTAAGGAACATAAATACTAATAAAAGATAAGTTTTGAAATAAATTGTTACTTAAAAATGATACAAAAAAATCGATCTGACCTATGACGAAGAAGTTTTTCTTCAGTACAAACCTCTACCTTTCAGACTAAGTCAATTTTTCTAACAAAATTTATGGAGCTGTAAAAACCAGGCATTTAAAGTATAAGTTCACTGAAAGTTTTGCTGGAATAATTGCTGATTAGCATATGTTACATCTGTCTTTTAGCATCTTAAAAATCATACCCAGTGTAGCTTCCTTTGAGGTAGAGTGTGTACCCTCATAGAGCTGGGAGAAAAATGTTTGTGAATAAGGCTGGTAAAATATTGGCAGTACTCTGCAATTGGATACCATTTACATGACTGTAGTTTCTTTTGCTATCCCTTAACATGCTTTTTTTTTTTTTGACAAGTAGCGATTTTATTGTCTTTGCAGCTGGCTGGTGAAATTCAAGCGGATTTTTCCTTTGTTTTTTTGTTTTCAATTCTGAATGCAGAGGTGAAAAATCTGTTCCTTTTACTTCTACAGAAAGTATTTACAATTCTCTCAGAAGGCAATTTGAATGCAGATTTTTCTCTTGTTGTCAAAGGGTGATTTGCAGGTGGATGTTTTTTCTTTGTGGGTTTGAGCACAGCCAGAAGCTGCACTGCACACCAGTTCTGAGCTTTGCCAAGATAAACTGGCGTAGTGACATTGGGGTCAATTCAAAGCAATTAGCTTCAGCATTATGTGGAACTTGACTTATTTAATCCTTTCAGATAAGGCTTCTGAAAATGACTTTATTTTTACACTTTTTAAGCTTTTGAAATATTTTTTTCTTAATGCACCTATCTTCTTCCTTTCCCCAAACATTGGCTCTAAGGGCTGAAGTTTTGAATGCGTTTTCCTTGATAGAATTTTCATCCCAAAGACAGTTTGAAATCCCTACAGCCATTCTCAAGTTATGGGATTTCCTCTGATGCCTCCTGATTTCTTACAGGGCTTATTCCCTTTTTCAGTCCTGTGTCTGATGTTGCATCTTTTATGTAGGCAGTGGATCGTGACTAGATTTTTTTTTTTACAGACATCTCCATTGCACAAGGAATTACATTCACCTGAACCTCTTCACCTCTTTTATCCTCCGGGCTATTTCTGTTTTCATTAAAGACTCGGTGGTAAAGTGGATGTACAGCACAGCCACACAAGAGTACCAGTGGGAAGGACTTATAGCCTTCCAGGTAAGGGCAGGCACTGTGGTCATTCTCAGCATATTGGAGTCATCACTGTGGTGTATCTGCATGACAGCAGGTGTTTAAATTCTTTAGTTGGTGGCATGACATGTTTTTCTACCTGTGGAAAGTTTGTCCCCACTAAGACAGAAGAACAGGAAGCTTATCTTCTACATACATATATATACATACACTAATGCCTATGTCTTCTTTCTATGCTACAGTTTCATTTCTTTTTAGCAGTGACAAGAAGGCATTTATTTCCCTAAGCCAGCATTTTTTGTGATAGAACTGTCCATCTGGTCAGTTGGCTGTCCACCAGCTAAGTTGGTTGTTCTTGGTCATCTCTATATAATCTCTTGATGACAGGAAAAAAAAAAGCATCTGATTAAAATGCAAATTTGAAAGGGTTTAGAAAAGCTTTGGAAGAATAGGCTAATTAAATACTTCTAATTGATGAAAAAGGATATACAACTCCTTTGTAAATAATGGTGAGAGTGTTCCCTTCCCCATTTGGAATTGGAATGCAAAATGTACTTGAAACCTCAAAGAAGGGTAGCTTTATTATCTGTATAGCTCTTATGACTCTAAAACATGGGTATGGCATTTGCTGCTGCAGTACAGGGTTGGAGTGATAAAAGGAAACTCTCCTGATGATCCTTAGTGTCCATCCTTTTCTGACACTGCCTAAGGCAGAAGTGCTAAAATGACATATTGAATCTCATATGATGGTTGGTTTTTTTTCTCATCTGCAATTTATCAGTTGCCAGAAAATAACATTGTAAAACACATCTTGAATGGTTTGGAAATGTTCGTATTGGATTGTCAGTCATTTCCTCTTTCCAAAAACTGTAGACTTTATGACTTTACACATGGTTTACTCAAAAGTGGTTTCATCAGGTCTGATGGATATATTAATTAGGTAATCAGATTTCATACTTATCTAAAGCCCTACTGATCATCTCTGAAATTTACCAGCTATGATAGAATTTGTACTTAAATGGAGTGCACTGGGCAACGTTGCTATTCTGTGAAAATATCCTCTGCTTTGGCAAATAGTCAACCTTACAGCATCCATCTTTTCTTTTTAATAGAGAAGTTCTCAACTGCAAAATAGAGTATCCAGAAAAGTGAAAGATTCACTGACTGTGGTTAATATATTACTTTTCGCTTGTTCTTTAAATCTTTATTCATGCTTTTGAAAAATAAAATCCATTGATTGTTGAGGGGAAAATACAGAACATGTACCTTTTTTTTTAAGGAGTAATGTTGTTGAAAGCATCTGTCTGCTGTGCATAGCACCTATTACTGGCTTCTGTCCGTTCAGTAATAAAATACGTGATTAGGTTAGCAAGCTCCTTTTTTGAGGAGCAAGAGTAGGAAGGAGAACCAGTCTTCTGAGTTAGTATCCTTTTATTCTCAGTGCCTGTTGCGTTCCTTTGGGTTGTGCTTTTTTCTGTCACAGGAATCGCTCAGCTGCCGTTTGGTCTTTGTGATGATGCAATACTGTGTGGCTGCAAACTACTACTGGCTGCTGGTGGAAGGCATGTACCTGTACACACTGCTGGTGCTTTCAGTCTTCTCTGAGCAGAGGATTTTCCGCCTTTATCTCTGCATTGGCTGGGGTGAGTTGGTTTTTCCGTTTGTTCGCCTGTGTGGTTGCACTGGCAGATGTATAAGAGGAAAACTTGTGTGTCTGTCCTAGTGCTTCCCTGTACAGGACTGTACTCTGCAGTCCTTTTTTGTTCCCAATCCCTTACCTTGTTTTGGCTGGAGGGTGTGGTCACGGCTCCTGGATGCTCGTGGCACAGAGTTTGTGCAACATGCAGAAACTCATCAAACCAATGGCAGGTACCATAGGACTTTTCCTGCAGAACATCAGCTTCCCAGATCAAATTATGTGTGGATGGTTCCGGCTGAGTGTGGACTTTTCTGGACTGTCCTGCTTCATCTCCTGAATGTTTCCCATTGCATTAAAAGACATGTTAACTATTCGTGGTGCAAAATAGCAATGTTGTCATCTGGGCGAGGACAACAGTAGAGAAATGGTGGCAGCATGACGGGGGATGATGCAAAGGTGCTGATGAACAAGGGATTGCTAGCAGAGAGGTGTCAGGTTGGCTAAGTCAGGTCAAAGAGGGGTTGTCTGGGAAAAAAGGATCAGGGTGCATGTGCCATGGGCATGTGTGTGCTTGAAATCAAGGATTATGATGCCCTGAAATCACCTGGTTGAGCAAGGGTCACCTTCTGTGGAAAGATTAAAGCTTTGATTCTTTCACTGTAGGGTTCACCTGAAAATACATCACAGTTTGGAAGTAATCCTATTTTTGGAGTGATCTTGCGTGTACTTTTATTGCATCTCTCCCTTCCTCTTCTCTATCTTCTCCTTTTGGTGGAATCAGGCCACTTTTGGAAAGATGAAAGTAAATCCAAGTAAATATTACAAGTGTTTTCACAGATGCTAGTTTGAACGCTTAAATTGGTTTGACTCTCCTCCTCTTTCTGTGGATGTTGATTGTGAATATTTTAGCAAATTAGTTCACTGGAAAAATGCATATAAATGGCATATTATAGTGAATTACCCAATTCTACAAAAACATGGTAAATAAGATGAAATGGTTTTCTGGCATATTAATAGGAATAAATAAATAAATGCAAATAATAGCAGTTTCCTGCTGGAGAGTTTTATTTAAAGTTCTCTATCTTCCATATTCTTTCATGTCAGGCCTGCAGCAAAAGCAGCACCATTTTGTTTAACATTTGAACTGTATGCTTTAATTAGACCCTCAATTTTATTTTAAAAAAAAAGGGGAGTGGGAGCTATCCTGAATCCATGAGTGAGGTCATGAAAGGAAATTAAAAAGAAATTAGAACAAAATTATATCTAGTCAAATCCTCAGGGGATTGTGTTGTTTTATAAGAAAGGGTTAGGCTGCTTTTAGTCTGAATCACTTCTATTTAGCGTTTGTCTTCTGCAAATGCAGAAGGCTGAAACAGATCATGTTATTTTGGTTTTGTTCTTCCTTTACAAAGATGGTTTTGCTATTGTATATTAAATTTCTAGATGAGTATGTGGAAATGAGCAGCAGTGCAAGAACTTGGCACTAGATGCATGGGTTTCATCCAAGCTTCCTAGAAAAGTTCTGTCTGTGCCATTCAGTCATTATCTGTACAGTGTCTTGCTCTTCCATATGTGTCTGCGTGTGCAAACCTTGCCAAGGATTCTCCACCTTCAAATGCAGAAGCATCTGCTCTTTCAGTGCTCCCAGATTAGTTATACTAGATAGGTTTCATCTCTAACCACTGGAAAGATAATAAAATTTTTCCCTTTCTTTCTGCTTCTTCATTAGTGATAGCATTTTTTGGCTGCTCAAGTCCTTCACCAGGTGACTTTTTACTGTATGCAATGCCTGGAAGATTTTTATTTAATTTGATTTTTGAGCTGTGTGATAGTCTCAGTGTAATGCTGAGGCTTCAGAGAGAGACAGTAGTTCCTTTTTGAACTGTTGTCCTGCTCTTTGAAATAGTTAATCAATTGTAAAAATAAAGCTGGAACAAAAAAAATAAACATTTGTTTGATTGCCAGAGCTAATTTGATACTCTGACCCTTTGTTCCATTAATGAATTGTCTTCTTACAGGATAATTTTTTAATTTGTACATTTCTAATAATTTGATGAATATTTATGTGTAAAAATGTCACTTTTGTATTGCTCAAAAACATAGTCACTTCATGTTGTTATTTCTTACAATTATAACTGAAGATTAATACATATAATTAATATAATCTTCGGTTATATAAAACTATAATTGAAGATTGACTGTGATTACTCTGCCATGCCAGAGTCTGCTCTCCTGAAGCCCAGAGTACTGAGCTTGATGTGCATCCTCCTCATTCCCCTAAGGTCCTTGCATTCCACCATTTCGTGGTCACTGCAGCCAGGGCTGTCCTTGAGATTCGTGTTCCCACCAGCTCCTCCTTGTTGGTGAGAACAAGGTCCAGCATGGCACCTCTTCTCATTGGCTCTCCTGTCACTTGGAGAAGGAATTTCTCATAAATGTGATCCAAGAAACTCCTGGATTGCTTATGTCCTGCTGTGTTATCCCTCCAGCAGATATCTGAGTGGTTGAAGTCCCCCAGGAGGACCAGGGTTTGTGTCTGTGAGGCTGCTCCTGTCTGTCTACAGAAGGGCTTCCTGGTCAAGCAGCCTACAGCAGACTCTCCTATAATGTCACCTGTCCCTGTCCTCCCTTAAACCTGACCCGCCAGTTCCTCATCCATCCCCAGGTGGAACTCCATGCACTCCAGCTGCCATTGATGTGGTGTCTCCTGCTCTCCCCTGTCTGGCCTTCCTGAAGAACCTGTGGCATTCTGTTCCAACACTCCAGTGAGGAGCCATCCCACCATATCTCTGTGATGCCAGTGAGATCATAGCCCTGCAGGTACTGGCACTGGCATCCTGCTGTGTAGGAGTCGGATGGATTAAGGATCCCATTCCCCAGTAATTTTAGTTCAAAGCCCTCTTCCCAGGCTTGACCGGCCTATGACTAAAGATTCTCTTTCCCTTCTCTGTCAGATTCAGCCCAAAGCAGATCAGTTCTTCCAAGATACTCCAAATATACTTCCAAATATATTTTTGTTATATGATAATATCAGGTTGGTTCCAAAGTCAGTTATTAGAAAGTAGTCCATTTATTATCAGTTCAAATGACTAATTATTCTTTGCTGTTGATGTGTTTATAAAGAGAAAAGTCTGTTTGTCTTGCATTATTGTACTTTACAAAACCTGGGAAAGTCATAAAATCTTGATGGACCTGTGAAAACTAATGTAGTTTCATAAATTGGGAGTCATTTAAACTGACATCACGTATACTGATAGTATTCTATAAACCTTCCCTATTACTTGTGAGGTAACAGTATTCCTACTGGCCACTTCCTCGCTGAGATTTCATGCTCTACTAGGCTTAGAGATGGCAGTGTTATATTTTTCCTTATTTCATTTAATGTGGAATATATCTTGCTTATGTCTTCTATTTCTTTATTGAAGCAAACTTTCATATATTTGTGTCAACCTTAAGTTCCATATATCTTACTGCAAAAGCAATTTTATATTCCATTTTCAATGCTGACGGAGAAAAACAAGACAGAAACACTTAGCAGCATCAAACCCCTGGAATTTTTAATAGGCTAATGGAAGAGCAGGTAGGTGAGAGGTTTCCTTCACTCTGGAGGTCAGTACAGCAGCAGCTGCAACAGCTGTCAATTCACATAGTAATTTGCACTTGCAGAAAAGAAAATCTGTTGCTACACACTGCTGGTACCTGGTGCTTCCTTGAGAAATCCTTGCTTATGGATCTCACTTTCTAGAGAGGAGAAAAAACATTTATAAGAAAGGGTTCCAAAAAACCACCCAACCTAACTATAGAGATCAAGACCATTACTTTTTTGTTTTGTTTGTTTCTCAGCATGTGCAGACTGGTCTGAATCAGTGTCCAGGACACCAACCCAGTGTTCATCATGTCTGAGCCCACGGCAGGAGTTGCTGAGCCTGACATTGACTTTCAGCTATCAGTACTGTACTGATTAGTCTCTGGAGAAGAGCAGTTTATACTGTAAAGCTGCTGAATCAGCAGATTTTTGTGGAAAAGGGACCTGTTCACATGTAGGAGGAGAGAGGAGGGAAGAATGGGGAAACAATGGAAACATCCCACAGTGACTCTGAGCGGCGCCCAGACAGGAGACCATTTTCAGCACTAAAGGCTAAGAAGAAAATGTTAATAAGCATCTAAATATTCTCTGAGCTTCTGTGGTAATTTTACACCCAATTGCACTTGCAGCAGGAAAATCACCATAAAAAAATAATCTCCTTCCTTCCAAGCCTTGGCAATCCAAACTTGCTCTAAGGAGGAATACTTTGAGGAATGAAGCTGTTAAAAGCAGGAAGCCTGGCTAGGGCATCAAAATCTACATCCTGATTGCAAGAAAGGTATGAGTGGAACAGAGTCAGTAAGAAACCTTCACAAGCTCACTATGAACTCAATGTAGCAACAGGATGCATTCATTGCACTGAGCACTTCTTTTCTATTTTCAAAACTCTGCTTCAGGCAAGCATGTAAAAATAGATTTTGTGTCCAGACTGATCTTGGTAAGAAATACATGTCAGGAGTTCTTCTTAATCCTCTTCACTCTCTGTCTTCTAGATGAAACTCTCATGCTTTTCCCTTTTTAGGAAGAAAAAAAAAATTATCTTCTCACATCATCAGTGCTTTTACTCTTTTTACATGTAATCATATTTATTTGTCATTTCTTTCAGTTCCTCATGGCATAATTTTTGCATTCCTTCATCAATCAGTTGATCATGTCAGAGCATCTTGGATGCTTTCTGAGAGAAAGAATGGCCTTGTTCTGACAGCAGTAGTGTCCTGGTTTATGTGCCTGATTTTCTCAGAGGTTGAACTTATCACTCATGGAAAAAAGGGATGTCAGGTTATGGCTAAAATACTGAAAACAGCCCTAAAATGCTGCATTCAGAATATATTCTTTAAGGGTTTCAGCAGGATGGCAGTGCTCTGGTTCTTCAGAGACAAATCTACTTGAGGAAGAATCTCTAATCAGCATGTGAAGATGAGGGGAGCCTCTCTTGCTCCTCGTGTGTCTTTCCTGAATTTGCCTCCACGTAAAGTGAGATACAATGCAAATCTACAAACGCGATGTGTCTGTGAGAATGGAAACTTCCTTGCACGTGGAGGTAAGGGAAGGATGATGGGATGGAATAGCACCACCTGGTGACACCTCTCTTTTAATGGGGACTCTGTGGGTTCTAGAACAAACCCGTGGTTTTTTTTGTTCTATTACCAAAATACCTCAGACCTGTTAAATGAAGAGACTGATTTTTGGGTGCTGCTATCAGGGTGTGGTAACTTCCATTAGCAGCTGCAGGAATTTCTTGCCCTTCTCATTAGGGATAGTGGAGTGTTCTGAAAATGTTAACCTTTGCAGATTTTCTCAACTTTTTGTTCTCTTACCTACCCCATCCTTCTGCCATTCTAAAAGGTGACTGTTTTTCCAACTTTCCTTTTTTCTTACTATGCAGGCACCTGGACAAGTATAGAATATATAAGCCAGACTGAAACTAAGTAGGTTGTGCTGCTTATTTATGCAGTGGGGTGTTAAGATGTTGATTTGGCAGTTCCATTACTTTCTCATCATCCATAATGTATATTATTATTGTAGCCCATAATTCAGATGCCCAGTTTATTAGCTGAGCTGTCAGCAGGCTTATTTTCTAGTACATTTGACAGATTTCATAATCACCATGTAGTGTTCAAAGATTTTGGATCAGCTATCAACCTGCAAGAATTAAGATTGCAGCGTTTATCATGATCAGGCTGTTGCACTTTCTGGCATCTTCAGCACTGATGCAGTACAGAAGAAAAAGTAGACATTACCATATCCAGAATTCAGAGACTTTTCTTTGGTCAGGTGATCTCAAAAAGATCCATCTCAGAGCTTTCTGTATGACAAAAAAGCAAATCAGAAAGAGTTCAGCCAACACCTTAAATAAATGCCTCCTATAAATGAGTGCAGGTTTTTTTCTTGGATATCTGATATACTTCAAATAGCAGTATCAGGAGAAAGAAGTGTGAGACTGAAACTCAAATGCATCAGAAGTGTTATGTTGGAAGCCCAGGAGTGGAATACACCACTGATTCTGTTAATGCAATACTCATCTGTGGTGTTTATTCAGTGAGTTTTATTTGGTTTACTTCCTCTGCCTGCTCAAACCAGACAGAATTCTCTTGACTGAGTGAAGTAACCAGAATAATATGTTTTTTGCCAATTAATGCAGGCTAATTAGATATCAGGATTGTTAATTAGTCTTTGGAGAGTCTCAGTGATCCTTGCAAACTGCAGCTATTGCAGAGGTGCTTCAGATTTGTTCTTTTGCTGTGATGGAATGACTTCTGCAGGCTTGAAGTGGATTAGGGAATGTTCTTGGGGCAGTCTCCTCTTTAGATCTTCACTAGGCCTTTGGAAAACTGCATGTATTCCCATCTGCTGAAGCTGTGTTCCAGACAGTTTCCAAAGCAATCCATTTTTCAGGACAAGGCTTTGTGAATTTGGTAGATGTCAGGTAGTATTCATGCAGTAAAGTTTGAACATCAGTGCAAATGCATGTGTGTGTTGCACTATTAAGTCTTGGTGTCTCAGACTAAAATGTGCATTGCCAGCATGGAAAATAGTGACTGATGGTGCTGCAATACCAAGACACCAGCTGCATGCATCACAAGTGGGAGTGGGCAGAGAATGTTGAACAAGTGGCTTTATACTTGCTGCCTATTAACTTGTATGATATTTGCATCGCTGATGGAATTCTATTATACCAGCCTCCCTCTAGTTCAGCTCTTTTGAAATACAGTATTAATAATAGGTTCTCAATTCAAATGTCAAGTGATTTGATTAAACATGGAGAGATTTCTGATGTATCCAGAAGACAGATATCCACAAGTCATTATTGTTATCACTTGATCTATCAAACTATATATCCACTGACATACAGTCTTTGTGCTCTCAGTGTTTGTCTTATCCTGTAAGTTTCATATTAAGATGTCTTAATGCTCAGCAAAGTCAAGAAAGGAATAATTCCAACTATAATTTATTTCTGTGAATCAAAGTCTCATTTGGTTCGGAAGTGATGTGCAGTGAGCCTGTTTTAATCTCTTTATATGACTGTCAAGGGAGCATAAAGTTTTTGGTAGCTTTGCTCTCAAAATACTGTGTATTCTCAGTATCAAGTAAATCCATGGAACATGATAGCTATTTGCCAAAATAATCTCTACTTAATGCATTATCTTTTCTATTATATTAATTATTGGTATTTTTTTCCTTTCTGCTCTTTGTTCTCTCTTTTCTTTTTTTATTAACTGATGGAAAATATTATTATTCTATGTCTGTAGTATTTAGCTGTTCTGATAGCAGAGAAATTCTATGGTATAACAAAATGAACATTTTTTTACTGGTAATATCTAATAAAAATAGTGCTTGAGGTATTCAGGCTGTGGGAGATCACCAATTTCCCTGTGGCTTCTGCTGCCCTGAACTGTGGATGTGCAGAACTTAGTGCTGCAGCCTGATATTCTTAGGGTCCCTCACTTTACTGGTTCTTAAGAATAAAGTAACAAAGAGCGCCGAATGTTGCTCTTTCTATACAATGCACTTGCAGCATCAGACACTGTGCAAAGAGGAATTACACCATCTTGATCTATCCTTTAGCAGAAATTCCTCATCCTGCCTTTTGAGTCACAACCTGCTTTCCCTTCCTTGTGTGTGTTTTTGTCATTCTCTCTACTGAGTATCGGTTGGTAGATGCACTTCAAAATTGCTTTTAATGACCTAGGCTCCTCATAAATGAAAGCAGTTAATTACAGAGCCTTTGACACTGTAAAGTAGGTAATGAGTGCCAGCTTGCTTGGCTTGTCTCGCTGCCCTTCACACCCCAGATGAGCTGAGCAGCCGTAGCCCACGTGCTGTCAGGTGAGGGTGGGGCCAAGCCTCTCCTCACTGCCAGCTTCACCTGCTGTCTTGGCTGCAGCCACTCAAGTCCATGCCAGTACCACAGCCAGAACTGGGACTTCTCTGTGGGGCAGGACACTTGCTGGATGTGCTCACACTCCCTCTGCCATGGGGGGTCTGTGGGGTGGGTGTGCTCCAGCCTGGACACCAGTAGACAGCCTGAACTTGGCCCTGGTTGAATATAGTGTAGGTGACCCACAATCAGAAATTGAGGCAGAAAGGTTTTGGTTAGAACACACTGCTGCCCTCTCTAGCATGAGTACAGAGGCTAGTAGAGCTTCCAAAAATTTAATTCTCTTGGCCTGTCTGTGAAAATATCCACAGAAGAAGTGGTGAATGCCTGCTATGGGGCACTTACGTTCATTTTTCATGCCTGTTGAGAACTAGGTGGGGAGCCTAGTTCATGGCAATCTGTGTTGAATAAGGAGCTGCAACCCTGACACCATTTAATTTTGTTGCTCATCATTATGGAGTGGGATGGGGGCAGAGGGAGGTTTCCTTCTCTCTGCTTTTCCCAGTCTCAGTGTCAATGTCAGCTTTGTCTCCTCTCTTTTCAGGTGTGCCAATGCTGTTTGTTATCCTCTGGGGAACTGTCAAGTACCTTTATGAAGATGAGGGGTTGGTTTAGTTCTGATTTTTATAGCTGTCTCATTTGTGCTGTATGTGTGCACCAGCAGGTCACTGTTTGCTTTCTGTTCAGTGTGGTTTGCTTTGGCAGTGTGCTGAAAGCTCACATAATTGCTTCTGTTTTGTCTGAAGGTCTTGCATAACATTTCAGAAAGGAGCATATGGTTTTTTTGTGATCAGAATTTTCTGCATGTCTGAATGAATCTGTTCTTTTGCAGGTCAAGAAAAGGTATGTTTTGTTTTTCTGTACTTACAGTATCAACAACAGCAGTCATCCTACCTAACCAAGACCACTCCTGATACTGTGCCTTTGGCAGTAGCATTTACAGTTGTTTCAGAGGAAGACAGCAACCTCCCAAAGAATTCTGCATGAATTTGTAGTGGTTAGCCTATGCCTAGCAGCAGAGAAGTGATTGCCTTTTCTTGTTTAAGTTCCCATTATTTAGATTTTCTTAAAATAAAGGCACGTTCTCTGTCTGCTTATATTAGTCTTGCTGAAGTCAACTATGTCACGCACTAGACTGCTGTAAAACACAAAATACGTTTTGTCCATTTTTAGAGAGATAGTGGCTGACTAGAAATATTTGGGTAACTTTCTTTGTGAAAAGAAATACATCTACGCTCTTTCATTTTATTTTAAATTTATTATTTAATGGGTTTTTCCTCTTACTTAGTTTCCAAACTACCCAGCCAAAACTTTTGTAGAATATCCCTATTTTTTCCCCCCTTCCAGACACAGTTATTGCTGAAAGATGCTTCAATATGAAAATTCAATTTAGTCAGACCCATTTCTAAACTTTTTTCTGGCATTTCTGAGTATTAAGAACCAGCTTTTTTTGTGTGTGTGTTCCTCATAGTACTGAACCAATTCAGTCAAAGCTGCCTTTTCTGGCTTAAGCAATGCTAGGATTTTTTGGCTTTCCTTTTCAAGGTTGACTTGATGATATTCTGTAACTAGATTGTGGCTACACCGACATACTGCAAGTTTTGTTGAAATTACCACAATAGGTGTGAACAAAATGTGACCATGGAGCCTCTGAACAGGCAACATTCTATGACCATATCTTCCCATTGGTGTAGAAAATGTATTCAAAGTGCTCATGCTGAGCCTCTCACATTATGCAGTGCTCAGAGCTGATTTATATTTTCTATTAAGGAAAACTGTCACTCACTGCCTTCAGCAGACCTTAAAAGGGGCAATTTTACACATTATTGAATTTTCTAAATCTTGTCTAAATATTTGTAAAATACAGCAATAAATAACCACGTGCAGCAGCTGCTCTGAAAGGCAGGATTTCTGTGCCTTGGGCAGGCATTTGCTGGAGCAGCCAGGGATATCTTTCATGCTGTTTGCCATAGCTCTGTCACCGTGCAGCGGGCTGTAAATTTCATTTGTGATTTAACTACTTCCCTGGTTATGAAGAATAACTGGAAATAAATATGGTCAGGGTGGGAATCTGAGGCAGTCCTGTAAACGTAGCCTTTTGAGTAAAGGACTGAAGACTTGGTTGCACACTGGGTTCTTCTTTCCTTACATGTGCAAGTACAAACTCCTTTAGAATGCAATTAGTGTTTTAAAAAGTGAGCTATTAAAAAGTATTTTGTCTAGATTACAATTAAAGGTAAGCTGGTGTTCTTAGTTATTAGACTGTGCCTAAGAAGCTGATACTTGCATGTTTTTGCTTCTGTCTGCAATTAAGTACGGGAGCAAAACAGTCAGCCTTCAGTCCTTTCTTTCAGTTCACAATTGCTACATTCCTTGTAGCAATTCAAGGCAAAAATTCAGTGTTTTCACTTTTAGAAGGAGACTAGTGGATTGAGAAGCAAAGGCAGAAACATCCCACTAGCATTTTTTTCACAGGAGAAATTCTCCATTGATGGCTCCGAGGCTATTAGTTGCCAAGCATCTTCTGAGAGGAGCCGAGCAAACTGTAGAGATAGATCCCAAGCACAATAGATATTGGTGTATTTATCAATGTGGCAATCACAGAAAGCACAGATGGGCAAAAAATCATGTAGAGATCTGCCAGTTTTATTTTCTGGATGCTTCAATAGCCATGACACCTTAATTGACCTGTAATGGTTTTTTTATTGCACATATTTGTATAAATTTAAAGGTAGCTAAAATCGATGTGTGCCACAGGAAGCAAATTAACACAGAAATGTAGCAGAGTTAATGTAAAGAATTGTTTCTCAGCCTCTGTTATTACAAAGAAATTTTTTAATTGCCTCTCCATCTACTACAGCTAGCAGGAAAATTAGAACTCCACTTCCAGCTATGCCTATCCTATCAGTCTTGAGGTGTTCAAATAAAATGAATTTCAAAGGCTCCACGAAGCTGGTTCCCAGTCACGTGTACCAATTAAGAAGTTCTGTAACTCAGATTCCGGCTCAGGTACACTGACTGCACGCGGTCTGCACACCTTTTTTGTCCAGTACTAAAATGCAATTAAATTGGAGGCTGCAGAGCTGCTGGTGGCAATAATATGCTTTTTGCACACATTAAAATGAAATTGAAGGAAAAGCGATATCCCAAGCCATTCTCAGACCTGCAGACCCTGCAAGGGAATGTGGAATTGCCACAGCCAAGCTGCTATGCTTTCCTCTGTAGTAAATGAGCACATGTGAGTGGGTGCTTGTACTGTGGATCCCTCCCAGGTGCTGCATGGTTTGCTCTTTTCTCTTAGGCTGTCTCACTACAAGGGTGGGGATAGTTTCAGCTCCACCAGCATCACCCAAGCTGAACTTTCATAGGTCTGTCAAGAAGCCTTAGGGAAAATTGTGCATATGTATGTTTTGGCAGAACAGATTTGGAGATGAAGAGAAACCTTTTTTAGGAAGGAACTTATGTTTTATGTAGTGCTGTTTTCTAGTTTGTTTCCCAGCCTGTGTAGCTCAGAAACCTGTTGGCTTTACTGGTGACTGCTTCTTTTGAGTAATGCTGAGCAGGAAGCTAACAAAGTTATTTCATAGAAATATTAAGAATGCTGTGACTGCAGCAACAAGCGAAGTGGCACATGAGCACTGCCCTAACACCTGGGACATCCTACACAGACATGGCCCATCAGACAGTGGTGGTGGCTGGCTGTGGCCAGAGGAAAGGAACTAGATGTACAAACCTCACAGTTTAAGGTTCACTTCAGACCAGTGATCCCAAACTTTGGCTGCCATGACTTTTCTTGTCATTTTTCTCCCATATTGCTCAAGGAAACAGAAATTTTAAAAGCTAAAATGAGACTTGTGTGGTAAATGAAGTATTATATTGCTGCAGCGTGCTAATTACTTGGTAGAGGGCTCAGGTCAGCAAAAGTTAGGAACTGTTGCTCCCATTCTTGATTTGACTTGTTTATAATTTTTAAAACTCCCAGTGGGCCTGAAACCTTGAGCATTTGAACTGAAGGAGCTGGAGATTGCAGCTGCAGTTGCTTTCCCCTGGTTGAAATTAGTAACTCCTTTTTGAAAAGAAGGACAGATAAAATAGATGACTGATTTCAATATTGATATAAGAATAACTGATGGTAAGTAATGGGATAAAGAACTAACAAGCAATTAAATAAGATGATCTGGCATTGGAGACTGAAGAATAATAAAAAAACAGTGCAGGACGAGGAAGCTAAGAATGAAAGCGGAAAGATCAGATGCAAACAGATTCCCCCCCTTCTCCTTTCAGCCAAATGATAAATTTGACCTTGGTTTTAATGGAGTAAATCTTCACAATTAATGGATGATAATTCATAGCAAATTGTGGAGGAGAGCTAGCCATTAGTGGGCAAGAAAGGCCGGTGAGTAGTATTCAGTTGTATTATGATAGCTGCAATCGTACAAAGTATTCAATGTTTCTGAGAAGCAGCTTCATCTGTTTCCATGTCAGCATGATGTGCTTTCCTAGTATCTAGTCCTTAATATTGTTTTCTGCATTGCTGGAACAGAATGAAAAGCAAGATATTTCAGTAATGAACTGAAGCTTTTCCTTCATCTCCCTTTTGTCCTCTTACTAGTTGCTGGACCAGAAACTATAATATGAATTACTGGCTGATCATCAGGCTGCCCATTCTCATTGCCATCGGGGTGAGTCCGAGACACGTGCTGTGAGATGCCAGATTTCCCTGAGAACACCACAAGATGGTACAAAGATGTACACGTGGCCATTGTGCATGTTCAGAGGCTAATAACCCTTGAGGCTGTTGACATTTTTATTCAGAAATGTGATTTTATGAAGCCAAATTAGTTTCTGTCGCTGAAATTCGAGACTGGCATTTTGTTTCTTTAATTTGGCCAGAAGCTGTCACGTTGTTGTGGCAGGACATGATAACAGAACAGCATGCTGCAGCAGTCCTGTTAACCGCCCTGTGAGCAGAAAGGTAGTTCAGGGAGGCCGGACACTGTTTCAGATACTGGGCTACAAAAGAGCTGCAAAATGTGTGGAGTTGTGTAGAAATGTTCTGCAGGCACAATACTGTGTCAGGCTCAGACCTCCAGACAAGGCAAATGAGCCAACCCACACCTTCACTGTCTCACTCTCCAGAGAGTAAGTAGGGTCCTCTGCTTTGTGTAATGAAGTGCCTGTGCCTGTTTTCAAGGGTGGCTTGTGTATTCACAATTAGACCACAGTTCCTTAGCAAGGAGTTGGGTAAATTCTGCGGCTGCTGTGTATCAGGATGCACACAGACCTACACATGCATACACAAACCAGTGTTTTTGATTACTTATGCACATGTTTTTATTGATGGTGATGTAAATTCTTCTTTCATTTCTCCAGGTGAATTTCCTCATCTTTATCAGAGTTATATGCATCATCATCTCCAAACTGCAGGCTAATTTGATGTGCAAAACTGACATAAAATGCAGGTATGTCTTAAGGTAGTCTGACACTTTTCATGCTCATCAGAATAAAAGTAGACAAGGACATACATAAAAGGAGTAGGTTGACAAAGGTGGTTAAAGAGTACAGCCCTTGGGTAATGCACAAGTGTGGTGTCACGCATTGGTGTAACTGTTTGGACAGTCAGTCCCCAGAAAAGTCTAGTCAAGCCAGGGCAGGTATTTCACCTGTGTTATAAACAGAAGGCTTGATGTCTGTCACTTTACAGTCTTCCATTAGACTGGATGAATATTAATTAAGCAGATATTTTTAAAATACTTGCAGCATACGCAAGTACTAAATCTTAAGAGTCCTTGAAATCACCCAGAGAAGGGCAGCAAACCTGGTGTAGGGACTGGAAAGACCTTCCTATGAGGAGTGGCTGAGGATTTCTGACTTTCTTAGTTTGGAGCAAAGGCTCTGAGAGATGATCTCATTGCCTTCTACAGGCCCCTGAGAAGTAGGAGAGGGAGGTGCTGAGCTCTTCGCCCTGGTATCCAGGCATGGGATGTGTAGGAATGGCTCCAAACTGCGCTGGGAGAGGTTTAGATTGGACATTAGGAAGCATTTCTTTACTGAGCAAACCCTGGAACAGGCTTCCTAGAGAGGTGGTAAGTGCCCCAAGCCTCTCAGTGTTTGAGGTATTTGGATGGTGCCATTGAAAACATGCTTTAAGTTTTGAACAGGTGGTTGTCGTAGGTTCCTCTCAGCTGAAGTGTCCTATCTTACTGTAATTTGAGCAAAATAATATGAGTTGATAGAAATAAAAGTTTTCACTTCAAGGAAGACAAGATGGGATCGTTTTGGGTTTTGTTCCTTGTTCTTCTTGCCAGTTGTTATTGAGACAAACTTTCAATCTTGAATGCATGAGATGTTTCAAGAGAAATGTCAGGGCTATCACAGAAATGTTCAATTTTTGGTTTGCAGGCTTCAGTCTACCCATTTCTGTATTCTTCCTGTTATTTAATCACCTTGCTAAGATTCATGGTTGCATCCTTCATTTCTGCATCTCGACTTCTGTATTGCAGTCTGAAAAACACTATGAATAACAAGTTAGCTCTTGAAGTGTGGAGCTACATCCTGTGGTATCTGGACTGCTGCTGGCACTGGACTTAGCTACTTTGACATTGGGTATTTTGATGCTGCAGCCTTCTAAACTAGACACAGTTTATTATTTTGTATTTTGGTTCATTCTTTTCAGTGTAGCAGTGCTGGGTTTGTTTTCCTACCTTCTTTACCTCACATGAGATTTTGGAATTACTAATGTGTTTTGAAAGTTCAAAGCAAAGATGAAGACTTGTCTGAGCTGGAGGCTTTGATTCCAAGCCCACTTATACAGAAAATGGAGTCTTTTCAGAGGGTCAAGTGAAAGGAGAAGGGCAGAAGTCACAAGTTATAGCAAGAGAAATTCCCCCTGCATGTCAGGTGAAAATAAAATCACAATCACAGCGGTCTGATGCTGGAAGAGAGGCCCAGAAGGGCTTTGGAGGACTTTGGATATACTCAAAACTCGGTTGGACACGGCGTTGAGTAACCTGCTGTGAACTGGAGTGGGGCTAGAGAATTCCAGAGGTGCCTTCCAACCTGAATAATTACGTGATTCATAATAGCAACCAATAGCCCTCAGGGACACAAGATCTACAGAGGTCTGACAGCCCTGCTAATTGAGTGATTTTGCATCTACTGACTAGTCTCAAGACAGGTTGTTGTGAGATATTGGTAAGTTCTGTGGCCCAGGAAGCTCCCACGTCATCCCCAAGGATTTTTCACTCACCTGTTGGGTGGGTGGCATATATGTCTGTCAGAAGAGAATTAAGGATCATTCTTGTGAATTTTTTCCTGTGGTTTTGTACCTTGAATTCTCTCACAGGTGAAGAATAATTCAGATTGGTTTGTCTTTCATCCTTTGCTAGCTGTGTCTTTGAACTTGCCATCACTCATTTCGAGACAGGTTGATTGCTTTGACAAAGTGTTCTGCAGTTACAGATAGTTACAATGTTTAGAAGATTGAACACACCACGGAGGAGGGAAGGAATACCAAGTACCCCTTCCTTTGCCAAGATGTTTTTAAAAGATTCCAGTTGTTGGTAGATTATGTCTTTCAGGTCATCAAGAAGGTAGGTTTTGGTTGTCTTTCCCAATTACAGGTGGAGAAAAGAATACAGAGGAAAGACATCACAGGTACAAGAAAGCACATGGCTTCTTACTGAGTTTGGAAGATTTTCCAGGTGAAATACAGCTGGTAGCTGGATACAGAGCTTTGCTCTCACCAGTAAATGGTCTGCAGTAAAGCGGTAGGGGAGGTTAAAACTTGCAGGAACTTCCTGAGGTTATTTTGAGGAGTTTTTTTATCCTGCAGCCTCTGGAGGATGACCCTGTGTCAGAAAGTGGTGCAGCAATTTACCAAAGTTAAAACTGTCAGAAACAGAGTATAGAAATGGTGACTCCCAGTGATCATTTGGATCAACAATGGTCTATTCAATGGCATTGCAGGTTTTTTTTTAAATTTCTTTGTGATCTTAGGTTGGCCAAGTCTACGCTGACTCTGATCCCACTGCTGGGGACCCATGAGGTCATCTTTGCCTTTATTACTGACGAGCATGCCAGAGGGATGCTGCGCTTTGTGAAGCTTTTCACTGAGCTCTCCTTTGCTTCATTCCAGGTAGCACTCACAGTGTGCCCATGGGCATAAGATATTTTTAACTGGTATTTGGGGACCTGCTTTCTCTTTCATTCATTGCATCCTCCCCATTCCTTGTATTTCTCAGTTTAGCACTGAGTGTTACAGGATTATGACAGTGGAAGGGAAAGCATAAGGACTAATTTTTAACAGCCTACTTTACTACAATAAGCTGGTATTCCTGTCCACATATTAATATTTATGTCCTGTGGTTCACCTCAGGGCAATAACAAAATTGTCCATGATTTCCTGTAATTGTACAGTGGCATTGCTGGAAGCACATTTTGTGCTTTCTCCAGTGTTTCTGATACTCCTTGGAAAATCTGTGCTGGGAGAGGTAGCTGTCTCCAGCTGTAACTATGTGTGAGGAGGGTATAGGCTTATTGTGATTTTTATTTAACTGTTGCCTTATTTAAATCCATTTCAAATTACTGTCCTTGTGTAAAGAGATCATTATTCTGTTTCCCTGCACACTCAGTCATTCCCTGTTTATCAAGCACAGAGCTGTATTTAAGACTGCTGTGAATTACTCACTTACGAAGTGTTTAAGACTTGAAACCTTGCCTTTATAAGGAAGAAGAGGAAAGAAATCACTAGACAAAAATAACAGAAGAAAACAACAGCTCCTTTTTCCTAAGATGATGTGCTTTGAGACATAATTTGGTCAAACCTCTGCTCTGCCATCAGAGTTGACAGGGACCAATGATTCTCCACCTTTCAGGCTTATCAGAGACATGTCAGTGTGGAGGCTCTAGCCCTCTGCAGCTGAGTTTGGGAAAAGGAGAAAACTGCTCTGCTCACTGTTTTGGTTTTTCTTGATTTCAGGGGCTGATGGTTGCAATTCTTTACTGTTTCATCAATAATGAGGTAAGAGAGATACTATTTGTTACGATTTGCCTTATCAGCATACACTATAGGAAAAGGAAATTGAAAATGGTCTTGTGCGGCTAAATTGTCCTTGCTCAGGACTTTTTTTTTTTACAGATCCTTCCCTGCGCAGCTCTCTGGGATAACCCATGAGACAAATGTGTTTGGAAGGAATTCAGGCAGTATAATTTACGATCACTATTTGTAGACGTGGAATCTCACAAATAGTCTTGCTTCCAGTTGTGTAGTTTGCACTGGTGGATTCTTTAATTAAGAATTACAGCTCCTCTTCTTAATCTGTCTTGTAGTGCTTCTTAATTGCTTGTTTTGTGAATGTGGGAGCGGAGCCCATTTTATTCTATGAACTCAGCTCAGCTTTCTGGTGAAGTTGGAGAATCCTCCTGGCTGTTACTGTACAGTTTGGTTTAATTTGGTTTCCCTGTGGCCCAGGTGCTTGAAGCTGTCATCACTCTGTCATTAAAACTGAACTTCACAGAGTGGTAAACTCACAGATCCAGAAGAAATGCACCTTTGGCTTTGAGTTAATTGACTGCAAGTACCTTCTGTGGGTTCTGCTGAATCCCAGCCCTGTTGTGGGAAAAGTATTGTTCTGTTTCAGTATTGCAGGAATCACTTGTGTTACCTTCTAAGTGATCATTATTCATTCATTCAGCAGCCAGGTTTGTAAGGGAAGCAAACACTACTTATTTAGTCACTACATTTTAAATTAAATGCACATCAATATGTTTGACACTCAAAATAAATTTACTTTTAACAATGACATGGTAATTCAAGATAACTTATTGAGAGAGAGGCTTCGTCAAGGAATTGGAATCAGAAGAAAAGCGTCATTATGGCCAGGCTGGAGTCAACGAAAAGCAGCAGGCATCCTGAATTAAGCCTTGTAGGAGTCTGCTCACTTTTATAGGTTGTGGGTAAGATTTTATTGAAGTGAATCTATTAATTGTACTGCTTACCAAAATCAGAGGTGAGTAGCAGCAGGCTTTGCTGTTGGGAATGAATGTCATTTGCTGGTGACATGAATTAGAGGATATTGGTTTCAAATTCCTTGTATGGCTTTACAGGTGTCCTTCAGTTATGAGATACAGCACCGTCTGCTGGTGGATTATGTATTTCTTTTGATTCACCTTTGCATTTTCTGATGCATCCCTTGTGCAGCTGCAGCCAGGCCTCTCGTGTAATGCTCAATAACTTCCTTCACGTGAAATAAAGGCAAAGTTACATCATAATCCAGACTTTATTACAAGCCCTCAAACAGGCAGGCTCGTTTCATTTGAGAGAGCTTACTGTGTAATAGCCTACCTGTGTTTCTAAGAAATGCTCCAAATCTCTTGTTACTATAATTCTCTTGCCTTTGCAGTGTAGTTCATAAAATCTAAACAATATATGTTCAGCTTCACCGACAGTCCAGGATGAATTATTTTGTTTGTTCCAACTCTTGTTCAAAGAGGGAAGTAGGATTTTGTCAAGCCCCATCATCAGCATCCATAAAAAAACCCCTTTGTAAAGAGTTTAAGTAAAGTCTGTTCTAAACTATATGAGAATTCTTTTCCTAAGGTAAAAGATAAACTCTCTTCTGACACACAAAGGCTATCTTTACAATGTGGTCTACATTTTATTTTTCTCTGTGACTCATTGACTCCTTTTCTTTTTCCTTAACCATACAGAAGAAAGTTCTTTGCAAGTCCTCGTGCTCAGATCAATAGCAGAAATGAAGAAAGAAGTGATATTGATGTCCTTTTCTAATATCTACTTCTGAAAAAAAAATAGAAGTTGTTCATATTTCTTTGCCTGAGAGATTCTGGATTTTCTCTGAACTTGCTCTGAAGCCAACAGTAGGGTCTTGTGAGATTGCCTGTTAACCACCAATATTCTTTGCAAAATGAGCTAGGCTTAATATAACCAGTTTTTCTGCTGTTAGTGGTGTTTTCTGTAAGAAATATTTTAAACCACAGAGATGCTGCCTTTTCCCACCACTTAGATGAAGATGGCTCAGATTTCATTCTCTGTAGCCTTGGTTCTCCTTTTTGCCTTCTTGTCACAATGGAAATACAATTCAGTCTCTTCTACTTTAAAGAATCTGTCCTCAAGCCAAGATTCCTGAGTTCTTGCAATACTGTCCAATCCTCCCTTTTGCTTTTCATTTCTTTTCATTCTCAATACAGACTATTAATTAAACTCTTCCATCAGCTCAATTCCATCCCATTTCAGACCTACTTCCCTTTCACTATCACTCGCTGAGATTTTTTTTTGCCAAAATTTAGCATTTTTTAATATTTACATTCCAGATTCATTTCCACACTATTTCCTTCCCCATTAGCTGCATAAAGCTCAATCAGGAGCTCTCTGCGAGAGATCTTCTCTAGCTAGAACCTCCATGACCATTTTTTCGAGTTCTCCCACCTCTTTCCTTTCCTTTTAAAATACCCTACATAAAAATTTTTCATCCCCTTTCTCACATGTCATGGCTTAACCTCAGACAGCAACTACACACTGCACAGCCACTCACTCCACTTTGGTGGGATGGGGAAGAGAATTGAAGGAATAAAAGTAAGAAAACTCCTGAGTGGAGATAAAGACAATTTAATAGGTAAAGCAAGGCAAAACATGGAATTTGCTACTTCCCACTGGCAGGCAGGTGTCCTCCCAACTTGCACACCTCACGCCTGCCTGCTGTCAAGGTAGGATGAGAAGCTGAAAAGGCCTTGGCGTTGTGCAAGCCCTGCTCAGCAATACCAAAAGCATCTTTATATTACCAACATTGCTTCCAGCACAAATTCAAAACACACCCCCATAGTAGCTGCTGTGAAGAAAATTAATTCTACCCCAGCCAAAATCAGCACATAGTGAGAGCTTTGTTTTTGGTATCCTTTTTCTTGTATAGCTTATTTCTGGGGAATCTTATCAACAGAGGGAAGTTACTTGGATAATTATTTTGCTGAAAGATCTGTAGATCTACTTTGTGCTCAGGAACTGCCTCTGCAAAATAAACCTTAACCAATTCCCTTGCTTATACAGTGAAAGCCATCTAGCCAAAAGCTGAATTCAGCACAGGCAGCAGAGCTGCTCCCTACCCTCTTCCTGACCCCTGGAGAGAAAACTGATACTATGCCAGTCATATCCATTCCTAAGACAGACTCATTCCTACAGTCTTTTGTTCAGGTCTTCCATTCACTTTATCTCAATTTCGCAGGCTATTTGTATCATAGCTCAAGCCTGTCATGTCCAGCTGGAGTAAAGATTCATTTCCTCCCTTTGACTGACCTAAATGTACCTATTTCTATTGCTCATTGACTTACTCTTCAGTCACTATGGTCATGCTTTCTTTCAGGATTTGCCAGTAAATGGCTACAACATCTTTCTCCCAGTGCTGCCTTATTGTTTTCCATGCTGACAAAAGGTGCCAAGTAGTGGAGTGGTAATGTGGTCAGTTTTTTTCCTGCAGACACTATGATTCCTGCATTTCTGCCTTCATCTGACCATTCTCCCTCATTCTTCTATGGCAAGCTATCCCAGACACACTGTCTTTCTCTGGTGTCTTTGTGCACCTTTTTGTTACGATGAGTCCCCCTTACCATGGTAAAGGGAAGACAGACAAGCATCTGTCTCAGCATCTTTCCTTCTGACCCATTTGGTTGTGATGGTGGAGGTCAGATTCTGGATTCTAACAGATTGTCAGAAACACAGATACAGTTGGTTCCACCAGGACGTTCAATACAAGAACTGACAAGCCCTGGTAGAGGTACCCACCAGGGGAAGACACTTAGTTTTGTAAGACTTTGCTCCTTTTTTAGGACTACTATATTCAGTATTTCACAGTGAACAAGCAAAGAAAGCAGACATATACAGCAGCTGGTTCCCTAGGAAGTTTCCCTCAGAATATGAAGGTTTCAAAAGCCTGGGCATGATGACAAACCTGTGCTGAAACTGCAATCAACCCACTTAGTCTCTTGGTAGTCAGTACGAGACTTTTATCCTAAAATAAAAGAAAAAGCATCTCTCCAGAGAAGGCTCTCTTAAATGACCCACCTACAGTGAACTTATTTCCAGGCTGAAGTACACACCATAATGAACTTATTACTGAGGTTGCTCTCCTGCCTTTATCTGGAATAACAAGCATGAAATTTTATGTCCTGTACCTTATGTGTTAAAAGCTAATGGAGGTTCTTACTTCAGTCAAGTGGCAAGAACTTTGCCCATGGAACAGGAAGATCTAATTCTGTTCTTGTTTAGTGGTTATAAAATCCTGGATAAACTTCCAAACCAGTGCAGAGGTTGCACAGTTTAACCCAGAACCTGTGACTAGATGAGCATACTTTTTACCTTTAAGAAAAACTGGTATCTGGAGTGAGGTACTGTAATTGCTATTTAAATGGGAAACAAGTACAGTCTCTAGATTGCTGAACTGTTGTTTTCAATTCTGAATAAAAATTCGGTTTTGGTGAAATAAAAAAAACCCCACATAAATATTCAAAGAACAAAAATAATCCAGGACTTAACAATGTTTAAATCAAACCAGAAGTTAGAACTCTTAAGAATACCTGTGGTGCAATATTGAGCAGAAAGCTAGTCTTTTCAGCTGTTTCATGGCTGATAAGCTGTCATGGTTTGACACTGGACAAATGCCAGTGCACCCATGAGGATGTAGTTTTTAATACACTACTGTGAGATGTACCGAAACAGAGCAGAAGCAGGCCTATCACTTAGAATAGGAAAAAAAAACATTTATTAAACTACTTGACAATAGACGACAAACACAGGAAGAGAACCCAATCACCCAAAGACAGAATAAGAAACCTCTCACAACACTTTTCCTCCTCCCCCCAATTTCCATCCTTTACAATGCTCAACAGTTGACACCAGCACATACCCTCATATCTACTTGCTTAAACCTTCCACAACCCTGGGAACCTAACAAGCCATTATCCTTTAAAAAAAACCAATCCTCAATCCATCCAGAGAACGAAAGAGTCTCTCTTGCAACCGCAGAACATCACCCCCACAGGAAGACACAGGTCCATTTTCCCGTGCTCCCATGTCACTCATGGCACCACCCGGAAAACTCTACCATGGTGACTCTCTTCTTCCCTGTCACAGTGCTCTCACCACCGTACAGGGACTAAGACCAGATAGGGCTCCCTTTAAGGATGTTTGGCTCACTACCAAAAACCAGCCAACTCTTCCATCGGGACAGACAGTCCCCCCCCAAATTCACCCCTGGGGCAGAGGGCTCCAAAATCAGGCCACAGAGTCTTTAGCTTGAACCAGAAAGCATCCACCCAAAATACAGTCTCATTTATACTCAGAAGAGTCGGGGTCTGTCTATGGCTCCCATTACGCAAGAGACGTCAAACCCAAGGCCACTCGTCTTCATCTCTGGCAATCAGGAAAGATCCTTTTCATCTTCCTTTATCATCTTGGCCCCCAGGCTATTCTCTCTCGTCTAGAACCTCCAGCCATGAGGAACAGTGTGTGAGACAGTCCTCTTCTGCCTTAGAAAGAGTTAAAAGCTTTCATTCTCCCGGCGAGGTCAGGCACGGCAACTCCCACACGCGGCTAGCAGCTCTGCTCGCGCAGGCTCCCTGGGGGAAAGAGAAACGGGCCGAGGGGAGGAGGGGGCGGTAGGGGACAGGGACGGGGGGACGGAAGGCACCTAGGGGTCTCCACCCTTCCATCCTAACCCAGCTCCTGTCCCGTTCCTTCTCTTCCCCCCCCCTTCTGGAGCCCAGGCCTACCCCAGCCAGGCCCACCTGGCTCCCTTCCCCAGCCGGGGAGAGGAGGAGATGCTCTGCCCTGCCGAAGCAGAACCAGGAAGAAAAAGGAAGTGCCTCGGAAGACCTGGCTTTTAACCCCTTGTGTCCTCAGGGGCGTGTCCAAACTCTCAGTGGCCACCACAGATGTCAATATCCAACCTGGCCACTGATTGGTTTGACCTGAGTTTCTTAAAAAAAAACTCACTTCCTCCTCAAACCACGACATAAGCAAAGTTAGCTTAATTGTTAGTACTGGTAGGGCATAGAGTGCAATCAGTATTGCAGGTGAATACAATTTAGAGCAAAATAATGAAGGTAAGATTTTCTGGTGCATAAAAGGTTTTTTCTACAAGTAAAAATGAATGTCATCATTATTTTAAATGTGGAATGGCCTACAATGAATTAATGAGATAATTGGAAGCAATAATAAAGCACTTCGAGCTTTTCTCAGTAGTGTGATATCCTTGCTTTTTTCTGATGGAGTTATTTAAAGAGCTGATTAGTTCTACATTCATTCCTTTTGTTTCCTTCTTTGCTTCTGTTAGGTTCAGATGGAGTTTCGGAAAAGCTGGGAGCGCTGGAGATTGGAACACTTGTATGTCCAGAGAGACAGCAGCATGAAACCTCTGAAGTGTCCAGCCAACAGCATCAGTAGTGGGGGCACAGTAGGCAGCAGTGTCTATGCTGCCACTTGTCAGGCCACATTCAGCTGAGATTTCTGCAGGTGAATCAGACTGAGAACAATGAACTGTATAATATACCTGAAAACCCTTAAATACCCAAGCGAGTGGCTTAAGTTTGCCATCTCCAGCAAGAAACTTAAGCATATGCTGCACATCGCCTGCAGGCTGTTGGACAAAGGTTTATAGGGAAAGCAATCTGCTAATGTAATCAGCACATCAGAGGAAAAATTGGCCACGTCTAAAGTAAGTTAAAAGAATTTCTTCCTATTTGCACACAAGGCCTCCGGGGGTCCAGAACTTAAGCATAGCATTGATCCATTCTGAAACCACAGGATCAATGGCTTATTACTGTTGAGTGGGTGAGCCGAGTGATCGACTGATTAAATTACAAAGATACAGAATATGATTATTGCCAAAAAATGCATTTAGACATTTCTGGGGATGGGGTATGGTGCATTCACCATTTTTAGAAAAAAAAAATTTAGTGGGATACGACTTGTGTTTCAGGGAAGGATGTTTTGTAGCAGGGGTTTCCCAAAGTTAAAGTTGAAAATATGCTAATCTGTTTTATAGATAGGTGAAGAACAGCATCCTGAAGGTCTATCAATATACAGCAGGCAGTATAGTGAACACTTCTGAATGCTATCTTTAAGCTTCACTTAAAAAAATGCAAAAACCCAAACAAAACAAAAATGCAGTATGTGTTAGGAACCTCCTCTGCTAGGAAGAGGTGCACGTTATCTCTGTTGACATGGATGGAGATGTCCCCTGCATGCACAGCCTTTCCACTGTCAGTGCTAGTCTGCCCACCTGGTGGGCCACAGGCATTCACATAGATGGGGTGATGGCTTGTGTTCCAAGAGAACGTTTCCTGTCCGAGCTTTACTCTGCTTCTTGTGGCGGCAAACACACAGGGAGAAGTCAGTTTGTGGCCACTGCTGGTCTCAGCAGACCTCTCCTCATTGCAAAGATTCGGCGGTTCGCAGTGTGTACTCACTCTTGTTTCCTCTCCGGCCTTGGTCCTTCTCTCCTGTGACACGAGGTGGCCCTTGTGCAGGGCGCGGGTTCAGCACTAAGGACAGCTCCCGCCCCCTTTCCCGGGGTGGGCTGCCATCCTCCAGAGCCGGCCAGCTTCCCATCAGCGACG
This sequence comes from Cyanoderma ruficeps, assembly GCA_008694505.1. NCBI lineage: Eukaryota > Metazoa > Chordata > Aves > Passeriformes > Timaliidae > Cyanoderma > Cyanoderma ruficeps. The sequence continues at coordinate 15,020,104 of VZDJ01007749.1, forward strand.
TCACAAAAAGAAAAGAACCCAAACAAAACCAACAACTCCAAAGAAAAAAAATCCTGAACTCCATGAGCTTTTTCCCGTCTGTTTAAAATCACAGGGGCTCGTGCAGTGACTGCATCTGCACTGTGTAGTATGTTCCCTCCCTGATGTTGACAAGAGTTGCTGGGGACAAGCAGAAGTACCCTTAGAAGCAGGATGTTCATGTTGCATCACTTAATAACAAGCTTTGGACATCTTTACTCTGCTCTTACTTGGGCTCCCTTTACAACAAAGAGGCAAAGTGCCGAAGACCAGCTCTGAGAATCTCCCTGCTCGCTGATTTCTTGTAATAAGCAATTATAACTACTCAGCAGAAATAATCCTCCCTATTTTCAAGTCTCTTTGCACTTACATTCACAGCCCCTATTGCCGAGAAAGTGGACTGGATATTCTGGGATATAACTCAGCATCTTTCCTGCCTGAAGCTAGATTGCTTTGCATAGGATTATTTAATCATTGTATTAGAATCCTAATTGCCAACAGCATGGATTAGTTTTGCAATCATAAGGTTAGAATTGAATTAAAGAGGATGTGTTACCTTCTTCTGTTCTAATGCTTGTAATTGAGCTCCAGGGAGAATGACATGTTTGCAAAAATCCACCACAGTTCTCAGGCTGGCTTATGTGTCTTCAGCATGCTGGCTTCTCTGCAGGCCTTCCCTCCCTCACATCTGTAGCAAAGCTGACTTTGGAATGAAGCACTTCAGGTTCTTCTGTGTATTTAATAACTAGCTTCTGTGTTGTGTGACCATCAATACTTGTCTACGACATGCAGGCGTTAACTGCTGTCCTACAAGTTAGTTAATTAGCTTCCTGTATGTACAGAGTATGCTTGATGTTTTTATCCAACGTCTACCCTGAAGTGCTAAGAATAGGAAAAAAGTACTAAGGATTGTCACAGGCAGGTGAAAGGGCACCATGGTGACAGATGCAATTTACAGCTGTGGCTTACTGCACACTGGTGGGAATAATTTCACTCATTCAGGAGTGGATGCTGGTCCTGCTTAGTTGTTTGCAAACCTGGGAAAAAAGGTTTCTGCTGCTTGCGCAGCTGTTGGCAAGATGATAGTTTTGCTATGACAACAGGAAGTTACAGAAGTGTTTTAATTCACTGCTGTGCTGGACAAACAAGTGTGTGTAACAAACGAAAGAGGACAGACCTGGGAATAGACAGCCTTTCCATGTGTGGCAACAAACCTGTACTTGGCTGCTGTCACAAGCAGGATTCAACAGCTTGACGTGCTTTTGAATTAGTAAGCTGTTCTTGTCCCTCCTACTCATTTATGAACTGAGGGTTTGGGCCCAAAGGAATTACTTCAGTTAACTTATCTTGGTGACTTCTGCTTTGTTAGAATACAAGAGAAGAGTAAGGTAACAAAGTGAAGTCTTAGCCAAGCAGAAGGCTGCAAAGGAAATTTTTTTCTAATTAAGCTCTCACTTATTCAAACCTTTAAAAATCCCCTCTCAAAACAACTCAGTGGAAGTAATTACCACCAAGAAAAATTACAGTATTTGTGTATTTTGAGATTGAGCAAGGCCTCAATGCCAATTTCTCCATCATACTTTATCTACATCACTAAAAAAGCCTTTGTTATTCGTGTCATCTCTATTTCACAATGTGTAATGTACATTTATTTGAGTAGCGTGAAATAAGCAAACCAACACAAAGCACTGGAACAGATGAACTGTGTCAGTTTTTATTTCTTGTGCCTTTTGGCTTCATGCTCACTTATTGTGGTAACTTGTTTCATGAAGCATTAAATACAAGAGTCTATAAATCCACCTGGACATAATGCAGCTAGAGTTTATACAGCAAGTGAAAACTTTATTTCCAGCATTGCTGCTATGAATTTTTATAATTTCATGGATCTTACCTTATATTTAATATTTATTTGCATGTATTTTGTTTTAAAAAATACCCACAGAACTGAACTGTACAAGATGACAGATTATCAACTCCACTATGCTGATGTTTATTTTTATTGTTGTGAATAAAGTTTCAACTCACAGAATTCCATTGCTTACAGGTGTTTTGAGTATCATCCAACTACTTCCTACCCATCTAACTACTTCCTACCCTGTAACTGGAATACTTTTGAAGAATGGAAAGATTCAGTCTGTGGTTCTTCCAAGGAAACAATGCTTTATATGTGCAACTGTGTGTCCCCTACCAAGAGGCCTTTGACCCTGCTGAGCCTACATTAATCAAATCCACAGTGCAGCATGTTACAGAGTCAAAAGGAATAATCAGTAAGAATAATGAAAACCTGAGGGGGAGGGGCTTTACTGGAGGACAGAATATGTGCACATGACAAAATTTTTTGCCTTTTAATAGCAGGACTTGCAACTGATACCACAGCCCAAGACAGAAACTGTGAGAGCGCTGTGGAGAGATACTGCGAGATGCTCAGCAGTGTTAACGTATTACATGTGCTTTAATCTATTACTCTCTCACTAGTCTAGTTAAATCTAAAGCACTACTTTGTTTCTACAACCAGTGATGAAACCTGGGTTGAGTCAAGCCTTAATAATGTGTTTAACTGTTAAATTAGAAAAGATGGAACAGGATTTGAAAGACCAATTTGTGACTTTCCTTCTCAACTCTGTCCTCAGACACACAAGTTCTAGCAGCTGCTCTTCGAAATGATGACTTAATGAATCATACAATTGTTATGGTTGGAAAAGACCTTTAAGATCATCAAATCCAACTGTCTGTGTAGCATCACTGTCATGTTCAACACTAAAACATGTTCTCCACATCCATGTGTTTTTTACATGCTTTGAGCAGTGGTGACTGCCACTTTGCTGAGCAGGTCTGGCTCAATGCAATCGCTCTACGTATTAAAAACAGAGCAGCGGCTCATACAAATACACCTGCCAGGAAAAAGTATTTTTTTGGCTTACAATTATGAAAACTGCAATATGAAGCAAAAAGGGAATTATAATCTGATGTTCAAGTTAGATAAAAGACACCACTGCAAAACAAAGCAGCAGCCTATTTTAGGTATATGGCTATTGCTTCATGTCGTTTCTTTGGAATGAGGTTTCCAGCCGGTGCAGGGGAGAGCAGCAGCGGGTCTTTCTACAGCAGGTGTCGTCAAACGCCAGCCTTTCTGTCACCTGTGGCAAAGCTCTCGGGAGCTGAAACCCTCCAGCTGACACGCTGGCAGCCGCCGCTGTGACAAGGCCGTGCCTCTCGGGGCCGCTCCACAGCGGCCGAAACAGCTGTCCGGCTCCAGGAAACGAGACCAGAGCGCAGGCTTTGCTAGGGCTTTATTCGGGACCGGCCGGTGCCGGGGCACACGGGGCCAGCAGTAAGGCTCGGGCGGTTTTTTGCATAGGAACGAACCCCATTTCATTGTCCCACTCCCCGGCCCCTCCTCGGGGCGGCGGCAGCGGGGCCGGCCCGGCGCGGCGGCTGTCCCGGCACGGCACAGCGCAGTGCCCGCCGCGCCGGGCGCTACCTGCCCGCGGCGGGCCCGTAGTGCAGCTCCCGCTCCAGCTGCTCGGCCGTCAGCGTCCCGGCGATGGCGGCACAGCCGGGGTTGAAGACGGAGTAGGCGCTGAGCTCGCCGGGCCGCCGCCGCTCGGCGGGCCCGCGGGTGCCGGCGTACATCCAGTAGAACAGGGAGAGGACGAAGTAGGGCAGCCCGAACTCCAGCTCCGCGAACAGCGCCAGCAGGACGGCCCACAGCAGCACTTTGAGCAGCAGCGGCCGCGCCCACACCGGAGCCGCCGCCGCGCCGGGATGTACCTGCGGCGGCAGCGGGGAGACGCGGCGTCAGGCATCGGCCGGCCGCCGCGCCCCCCGCCCCGCCCGCCTCGCTGCTCACCTGAGCGCCGCCGCCGCCTGTGCCCACCGCGGCTGCCCGCGGTTCCTCGGCGGCCTCCGGAGCCGCGGCTTTTCCCGGCGGCTCGGCGGGGCGCTCAGCGGCGGGAGCGCTGCCGCGGGCGGCGCGGAACTGAGCGAGGCGCCGCTCCACGGCCGCCGCCATGGCCGAGCCGCGCCTGCGCCAGGGCCCGTGACGGCCCGGGCAGGAGGCGGGGCCGGGGAGCTCCTGGAGGCGCCGCGGTCCCTGGGCGGGGAGGTGTGGACGGCTGGTCGGCAGTTCCTTATCACCCGGGATGGGCAGCGGAGGCGGCCATCCGCTCTGGAGGAAAGCTGTAATTCACCAGAGGCTCCTCGTGTTTTGTTTTCACACAGTTATTATGTTGGAAAAGGCGTCTGAATTGTAGTCCACTCTTGACCAAACACCAAATCAAATAGATCATGGCGTTAAATATCATGTCCAGTCATTTCTTGAACACCTCTAGAGATGGTGGCTCCACCACCTCCCTGGGCAGGCCATTCCAGTGTCTAATCAGACCTTTTGTGAAGAAATTCCTCCTACCACCCAACCTAAGCTTCCTCTGGCGCACCCTGAGGCTGTGTCTTGTCTTGTCGCTGGTTGCCTGGGAGAAGAGGCTGACCCTTACCTGGCTACAACCTCATCCAAGCCGCCTCTTCTCTGGGCCAAAACAACCTCCAGTGTTGTGATTGGTGTTGGCACCAGAAAGAAGCGGGAACGAAGAGAATAAAGCATGTGGCCACCAAAGCGTGGGGAGGGGGAAGAAGGCGTTCACAGCCAGGCTGAGCAGCGCCATTTGCATTGGGCCTCGTAGCGGAGGTTTCGGCAGAGCGCTGAGCGGCTGGGCCAGGGCACGAGCAGCAGGAGGAGAGCATCGCACTGGCCTTGGCCATTCACTGGGCTTGGCCATTCACCAAGTGGTGCCAGGAGCCAAGGCTCACCCTGTGCCATCCTCTGCTGGCCCTGGAGAAAAGCCTGTGGTGGGCTCCCTCCAACACAGGCCCACGAGCCTTGCCAGCATCCATCCCACACTCTCTTTAAATTAAATGATAACATTGGGAAAACCAGCTCTATCACATCATGTTTCAGCTCTCGGCACTGCCAAGAAATAAAAATTTATTTGCAGAATCTGTCTCTTAGCCTCAGGAGTAAAATATCCATCACTCTGCAGCAGTAATAGTCAGCAATGAGCCATCATTTCATCCTGCAGTGCTTCTTTCCAGTTACTTATAGTCTTCTCAGAAGTGACCTTTGGGGCTGAATGTCTCATGCATGTGTCAGCTCAGAAGCGAATATGAGAAGTCTAATAAAAATCAAATTGGGTGTTCTTAAGTTATCTTAATGTGGAAAAAATTGTGTTTTTTCCCAGCTAAATAATTTTTCAAATGCCTATTTTATGCTTGGTTACAAAATGACTTCCTTTTAACCTTCCGACTTTGCAGAGTGTGCCGCAATGAATAAATTTTTTCTCTTTATTTGTGGAAATTTGATTTTGAAATAACAGTCAAAAACATCTTAGCATAGCCTGCACAGGACATTATTTTATTTTGTTTTTTTTCTTCTTCTTGTTCTACTGTTCATGGAAACAGTTTCTTGCTCTGTAGACTTCATTAGTCAAACTAATAGTTTTGTGTGAATAATATATGAAATTCCACCTTGGCAAGCTGCACCCAGTGGTTCCTATGTTGTTAGATTTTACTCAAGATTTACCGGGTTTAGTATGTATTTGCTGTTATGCATCCAAATAGCTATTTTATGGCTAATTTATAGGGCTACCTATATTGCCATGTGTTGTTAGGAAGCATAGAAGAGTGCCATGAATCCTGCCTTTGAAGCTTAAGAGCACTCCAGTAACTTCATCTCTAATTGAGTGTTACACTGCGGATAAATACGTAAACAAATTTGTATCCATAAAGTCTTGAATTACTTCAATATATCCTGTTTTAAACAAACAGCTTAATTGTGTAGACATTTCATTTTGTTTGTTTGTTTGTTTAACAAACCATATGAACAATTTGTTCCCTAATCCAGTGCCTACGGAAGTTCTTGGCAGGGCAGTTCCCCAAGCTTAATATTTGAATCCTCAGCCTGTGATTAGGAGGGCAGAGGGGACATGGAGAGGCTGAAGAACACTTCTGTGGGACTTGAATCACTTCATACCTTGTTCTATTTATGAGAAAAATAAATTGAATATAGTGGGTTTGTAGGTATGAGACCATGAGTCAAGTATTTCTCCCCTTGTGCCACAGCCAATGATGAATCAAAAATGTTGGGTGCTATTGATAGATCTCTAAAGCTGCATTCTTTATAAGGGAAGTTCTGGAATTGCTTGTCAGCTTCTAGGAGGCAGCATTAAGATCACTTTAAAAACTTGGGTTTTTTTTAACTTGTTTCATACTAAATCATAATACAAAGCAGTTCACATGCATATTTCTCTCTGCCAAGGAGAGAACCTTTCTTCTTTATAAATTTCCACTTCAGCGATTTTGAAACCTTTTCCTCTATCCCAGCAATCAACTTTTTGTTATATTTTAATATTTATGACAGAGAAGAATCATTGCATTCTGTTCTCAGCCAAGTATCATCAGCTTAAGGAACTAAGGTTCCAAGCCATTAGGAGCTTTGTCTATGGCACTCTATCAGCAAGTGAACTAAAGGAGGTGAAAGAATTGACAGAACAAGCAAGCTGGCAAAGCCATGCCCAAAGTGAAGTTGATTTTACAGTTTTGGGGTGGTGACTGCAGAGTTTTTCCTAATTAATTTTCAAATGTGTTCACTCTTTCATGCCCCCTAAGGAAGGAAGAGAAGTGAAAACTAATTAGATGAAGTATTTTTACATGACAGATGGCATTAGAACTAATTGTGGCAAAATACCAACCCAGCTGAGTTAACCCAAGTGTTGACAGCAGCATTCAGATCCTGTGGCACCCTTTGCATGTGCCACATCAGTAGCCTGTCAGCAGGTCTTGGTGTCAGCCACCTCCTTGCTCAATAGTACAGGCTCAGGGCCTTGCCCAGTTTTTTGGAGTGTTGTTTCTTGCTTCCTATAGCTGCAGATACCTGTTTGCGTGTGCCAGCTTCTCCAGATACCAAGAGTAATCAAGTCACATTAATTATCTTGATGGATTAATCTAATTCATTGCCAGGAGCTCTCTCCTTCATGAGATAAGTGTTCACACTCACGTTGGCTTGCTAAGTGCCATAAATGCAGACAGAAGGGCAACCCATTATTAATATAATGACCTAGCTTAATTAGTTCAATGGAGCTGAGGGAGCATCAGCTCTAGTTGTTGAGGTGTTGCAGAACATGTATAAAATAGATTGAAGTTCACAGATTCATATTTGTCTAATTCCATAGAGAGCTTTCAGCATATCCATTCACTAATCAGTTCTAAACTACAGAGAAGAACTGCTTCCTTTGTAAAAAATGGTCATTAATTTTCCTTCCCAAAATAGCAGCATCAGGGTACTTTGCCATTAGACATAAAGAGATTTTTTGTCTTTTTATTGAACTCAGCTTCTCAATTGCGAATTTTCATGTCTGCGTGGTTTTGAAATGTGTGCATTTGTATATTCAGCAGTGCATGCTAAAGAGTTCTGAGACACTAGCACTTATGTTCCTGCTTTATATGCTGAAGTGCTCTATATTCAAACATATTTAACATTAGGCAAAGCAGAGTTATTAATATTTCTGTCACAACTCCGGAATGTTCCTCATCATTTAATAAGAAACTCCCATTTGAGAGAAAACAGAGAAAAAAAAATCCCTCACTAGTTCAATGTCAGTAGTAAATGTCAGATATTTAGTAAAATCATTGTAACAGAAAAGGGAAATGAGCTATTTTACTGCTTTTGGAAGATAATGAGCACTCGAGGTGGGATTGTTTTGCCATGTTCATAATTTTGATCCGATTCCAAAGTCAGAGTTTTGAAAACTGTTTTAAAATTTCAAAAATTTGGAATACTGTCTTTTGATTTTTATCATATAGCTAGGGTGGGAAAAAAGGCATTTGCCACTTGATATTCCTCATAATTTAAGTGAAAAGAAACCTGTTTTGTGACTCCTGTTTGCCAACATAATGCTGGGTTTAATCAGTCTTCTCTTATTTTTTTTGGAAAAAAAAATTTGTAACTTAATTATCAAAGTACTTTTGTGATGCTGGAAATACAGCTCTTTGGGCTTGGTATGAAGATTTTTTATGCTAGGTTTGTATAGCACTTGAACACAACAGCACTTAAATGTACTTAGATGTTGTAATAGCATTTCCCCAGACGGGAAAATGAAAAGAAGTGAAAAGAATTTCAGACAAGATATTAAAACCAATTGTAGATCTGAGTTCTGGTTCCACATCTATTTCCTTTAATACACTGCAATTTAAAATACAGAAAATTCTAGATGCTGGAAGGTGAGTAAAGAGTGAGAGGACAGAAGTGAGCTGCATAACCCACACACATACACAGTCTTCAGAAGCCTTTCATGGAGAGTGCACTAAAGACTTCAATGCTCACATTGGCTGCCAATTTTGCACATCCACATTTACAAAAAACTCCAAGAGGCGGAAGAACACTAACGGGTTTCATTTTTTGAGGCGCAGAATGCCCAGAAAGTTGTTACAGCAACCTTTTCTCATGCCTTCCAGCTTCTGCCCTGTATAGGACAAATCATCATGCAGAAGAGCTGCTCTATCATTGCAGCTGTCAGTGTGCATTCCAGCCAGCTGGTTGGAACCTCAGGCTCTTATTGATAAATATAATTTCCCTGTAAATGATTCAAGTAGGGGTGAGGCTTCAACTGCAGCCCTGAAATAGGTACACCAGGTGTAAGGGCTTGGAGCTATTTCTGAATTACCACAAATTGTTCAGCAGACTACAAGATGAAGGAGAGAGATATCATGGCATTCTTCTTCCTCCTGGGCTCTAAATGAAAGAAATGAGCTTATCTAGAATAAAATAGTTGATTATGTTTATCTCCACATAATCTGCAGAACTAAACTCCAAACTGTTACTTCTGACAAGCTGTTAGATTTTATGGAAGTATTATCAGTTTACTCTTTTTGGCACTTTCTCCTCTTCATTATCCCCTTTTCGTCCCAACACCTACACCGGATTTTGGAATATTTGTGAGGTTTACCACCAGAATGATAGATGACAAACTTTAGGGGTAAGATCTTCCCTAATGCTTTCAACAACAGGAATAAACTGGACAGTCCACCAAGAGAATGAGCCTTTCAACATGACTGGGGAAAATGCTTTTCCAAATTGATATTTGAACAAAACTTTCAAACTGATACAGAATAATAAAAATAACTGACTGTCATTCCTAACAGAAGTCTTGAGCTCCAAGCTCCCTTCAGTAATACAGAAAGGTTGTGCTGGGGATCACCCCTGAAAACTGGTGGATGGCACACACAAATAAAAAGTGGGTACACTGGTAAAGAATTTATTCCCTAAATTCATCTTCCAGTAATGGAAAGAATTTTTATGGGTTTGAGAATCCTGAGAGTAAGGCAGGAGCAGTAAGCTTTTTAGCCCACCCATGTAATAAGTCAAGGCGGTGGCATCATCAGAATCACCTGTGAAAAACCTGGTCTTCATGGAGGAAATGGTCCTGTGGTGATGCATCACCCAAAGTGTGGGCATCACCACAAGTACAAAGATCCCCAAGCACCCATTCATTTTCTAATGGAAGTGGTGATTATTTTTTAATGCTGTGTGCTGAATCCAGAGCTATCTGATATCTCAGTCGTGTACCAGAGCAATTTACCGCCCCTAGGGATGAGTGGTTTGAGAATCCCTAATTAATTTAATAGAAAACAGGACATGAGGATGCTCTACTCAGTTATTATGACAGCATTTCTGTAGACACACAGAAGCACCCATGAACAAAGGGTGTCTAATCTCTAGAGCAAAGATTTTGATTGTGCCTGTCTTGGATTGCAATCATGCAATCTAAATTCTGTCCCTCACCGCTGTTTAGGTAAGTGTACCTGCTCTATTTATGTCGCATCAAATAAGTGTAATTTTGAATCGGATCAGACTCCAGACTGCAACTGATCTGTGTGTAAGGGTCTAATTAAATTTCAGCTCTGCTCTAGGTGATTACCTGCTATTTTGGATCTTATCCCCAAATAATGACTCCCAATTTATTAAGAAAATACCAACAAATTTATCTTCATGATTGTAAAGAAAACACAGGAACCTAAATGGGTACAACCAGTGTAAAAAAGGCAATAGTAGTTCAGAACTCTTTTGTAATCAGAGTTCCTTCCTTTTTAAGTTAAATTTAATAAGGTGTAATTCACAGAGAGAGTATTTTTCATGCCAGTATTTGTTCTAATAAATGGAATAAAGATCTGGAAGAGAAAACCTGTATAAAACAAAATACGAAGAGAAGAAAGATGTAAGAAAGTCTTGAATCCACAAAGGACTTGCAGAAATACAGCCTTTGCTAACTGCAGAAAGGTATTAAATGTTAACTTGGCCTGTTGGAACAGATTAATAAATCTTTGATTTAAACATACTGCCAGCTCTGACTTGCAAAAAAATCACAAGTTCAATACTCCAGAATCCAAGACATAATGCCTTCCTCTCGCATCCTCAAAAAGTGAAAAATCCTTAGTCTTCCACTAGTTACCACTTTGTCTTGAACTTACTTTCCTGGCTTGGGTCTGACTGTAAGACTTGAAAAAATACATATCAAGCACCACGTCAAGCAGAGACTCAGCAACAGCCTCCTCTCATTAGAGACAATACAGTGGGTGTCCAGCCCAGGGTGTGTCACTAGAGGAATACCGGGAGGAGATAAGAACAAGGGAACTCGTGAGAACAGGAGAGATGAGGCTGGAGACACTCCCATGGGTCCGAAAGAAACAGAGATGCCAAACCACATCCTCAGTTTTCCTGAAATGATGTGACCCTGTGAGGTTAAAACCTGACTCCACTGAAGTCAGTGAGGACTTTGCCAGGACTATACTGGGGTTGGGATTACATTTCTGATGGACCAGACTGAGCTTATACCTTGCTATCTGCTTGATGAGACCTGTGGGCCTCATATGAAAGATCTTCATGTTACTTCCCTTAAAAATAAACTGACACAACAACAAAAACTTTTTTTTAACCATGACAATTTATTCTTTTTGTTATACTGTAAGCATGCCTCATAAATCTTTGTACCTTATGCATTCTAAAATAAAATAAATTGCATGAGGAGGACAATTAATACCTAAACAAAATTAATTTCTTATATATTAGATTGTAAAGACAATCTAGAATGGGGCTATCTCTGAATTTACGGCAAGTAAAGCTCAGAACTGGGCCTGGCTGTTCCAGCACAGCAAGAAATGTGGAGTGTTGATCCTGCCTCTGGTAGGTTTAGAAACTGTAAACTGTGTTTTGGCATTTTTGTGCTGACCCAGAGGGACACTCAGCATTGCAGCAAGTTCAGCATGTAACCTCCTGCCTGGGTTCTCTCTGCAGGCAAACTTGACCAGAATTTCAGTATTTCTCTCGACTGTGGCCTCATAGGCCATGATTTGAGCAACCAAGCTATGAAAGGAAGGGGAAAAAACCCAAGAAAACCATGCTTTGTATGTAGTGACTAACCAGAAATTTCAGATGGGAGAAAAGATCGAGGATCATTTCTAGATCATTTATTTATCTCAGAGGGCAGGAAAGGATGCAGTACATTCATTCTTCTGTCAGCTCTTCCAAAGGATGACCAAGTGGCTTTCATAGGCAGGACGTTGCAAACGTTTAACAATATTATTCTATAATTTCTGTTTGAGCAGTCCAGTAATGACAAAAATATGTAGCAGATAAGGCACGAATTCGTGAGAGAGAAATATTTAAAGGTCTAACGTTTATGTTTCTAAATTAAATATAAACAGACAGCAGCAAAAGATGTCCACAGTTTTGTACAATCAAGGTGTTTGCAGGAGAGCCTTCACATTTTGAAGTTGAATTCTGGCCTTAAATCCGCATCAGTGTGTATTTTCTCCCTCTGTTTGTGGTCTCTAATTCCCTTCTGGAAAAATTCCATGGAATTTCAGAATTTACTGGGTTGTTCTGTTTTTTTAAGATTCTTTGGAATAGCAACTCGGGGGGGCAAGAAAGTTGTGGATTCACCGGACACCATGAACTGAAGGAGAAATGACAGCACCCTCTGCTGTCATTTTACATGATTACCTTAAAAATTTCCCTGTTAATCTCACTGGTTTTATATTTCCTGGGAAAAAGCTGACAGAATCTTTGGTTCATAAATTTTATTTCATTTTAGGAGGACTGTGACTGCCTTGTGCTTAATTTCTATTTTGTTGCTTTGCAAATGACTGTTATATTCTGCAATTCAGACTAATTTGTATTTTGGGATTTAAAAGGAACTGAAATTTTAAATCTATGACTTCTCCTTACGTGAGATAAGATTCACTTTTCAAGACATACCTTGTCTTTCAATAAACATGGTTTTTATCACATGAACACTGAATTTCAACGTATGTTTTCTAAAACCCACTCTCTGACTGATGAGCCAAAGAGCCCAGAAGGTTTAATCTTCACTTATTTAATTCATACAGCTGACACTGGGGAGCTGCACAATTGAAATTACATGTCCCTTTCCCCTGCTGCAGACACAGGTGATTCTGACACTGAGCTCCCAAGCATATAGCTGTGGATTTACTACAGAGACCTGCTGGAGGGATTTATTTCCATGATTAGGGTCTGAGATAAAATTTGAATTATATTAAATGAATATGTACTCCCTCTCTCTCTAATTCCCACTTCCCTTCTGTGACAGACATATGGGGTTTTTTCTGAGTTAAATAAGTTCTAAAATAAATGTAAAATCACAGGAACTTTTTTTTTGTACTTATGGAAGTTGACCTATTTGATGTAGACTTGATCTGATAGTTGCTTTTAATTCCTTCACACGCATGAGGAGTGAAATATATTGGATTTATAATATTGTGATTTACACAAAAGCATGTGTGTCTCCAGCCTGTGGGATACTGAAGATGGAGCTCTGGACCAATTCCAAGAAAATCCTTTACTTTAAAACTTCATGTGAGGTATTAAGACAAAAACTGATCAAGTCTTCCTTTATATGTAAGGTCTGTTCCTTTATATGTAAGATCTGTTTCATTAAATGGACTTTGGAGTTCAGTTTCAGGTTTTCCAGCTACTGCTTCTTCTTTCCAGAAGAAATCTGGTAAGTAATTCTGTCCTCNTTTTTTTTTTTTTTTTTTTTTTTTTTTTTTTAATAATGCTCAGTATCCACATTTTAAGTTGAAGTGCTAGGAAAGATTCTTCTGTATTCATTAGAAGAAACTGTTCTGAGGCCATGGTTTTAAAACATTGGGTACTAATGTACTCATTCATGTTCTTGAATAAAAGTGATTTTCAGGAGAAAATGCAATGTAAATACAGATAATGTACATGAAATACTAAAATTTTGTTTGGGAGAACAAACACATAATTATCCCAGCATTACTTTTGCTTCATGTAATTTCCCAGATTTTTTAGCATGCAGTAAACCAACAAAACCAATGGGGAATCAATAGGAGAGAACTGATCAGGTTCTCAATAGGCATCAGCTGGTGCTTAAAAATCGCTAGTGCTGCATATGCATACATTAGGAAGCATCTGGCCCAGGATTCCTCATGGAAGGTACAGGCCCAATGCTAAGTCTCATATGGTTAGCACAGTTCAGTGTCTGTGCCTATTTCTGGGAAAAATTCCTAGGAGATTGACCAGACTGGCCTCTGCACTGAGGTTGTATTTACTGTGTATATACCTGTTGGCTTTACAGCAAAAGAACCTGTGCCCTGTCTCCAGACCTATCACAGCCTGGCTCTGTTTTTAGTTGCCATATTACCATCTCAGCCTCACTCCACAAGTGAGTTTATTGCTTTTCCTGTTATTATGTGTTTTCTTGTTCTCCAGTCTTGGCTGATGGAAGAAAAATGAAATCCACGTTCCCTGGCCACAGCCTTGGTCCTCCCGTCCCTTCCTCAGCATTCAGCGGGGCCATAAGGCTCCCAAGGCCACTCCCACCTGACAGTGCTTAGGTGCTCTATTGTCAGTGTGCCTGTTATTGCAGGGTCAGGGCCCTGAAACAGCAAATCGAAATCAGGGGAAATTTGTGTACGCAGTTCTCCGCGTTCTTTCGCTGTGGCTGCCATCCAGCTCCGTGCGAGTCCGTGTTCTCACACCGCTTCATGCCCACTAGGTGGTAGCAAAAAGGCGTCGTTGGGGTTTGCAGGGCTGCTCCATCCTTCTCCCGGGAATCTGCAGGGCAGTTCTGGAGTCAGGCTGCTGCTGCTGGGCAGGTGGGGGAAAACCCTGAAGACCTTCAGTTGTACAGACCGGAAACTACGAGCTTGCTGAAGTGTAAATCCTTCTCGAACTTTAGGAAGAGGTAAGGAAGGCAAGTTGCTTTGTCGAAAGCACAAAATGAGTAGTAAGGAGTTCTTGGGGATTTTCTCCTTGAAGGCACTTCCAAAACCTGCAAAGGAATGTTCCCTGCATTGCTGTCCCCCACACACGTTGTCAAATGTGTGGAGGTTTCCATGTTCAGCTCATTCCATCAGGATATGCTACATATAGTAAAGGCATCCCTCGGGAAAGTGCCATAGCTCAAAGAGGGCAGCAAGGTAAAGGCAGTTCATGTTGTGCTGGTGACATTATTCCTTCATTTAAAAATACCTACATTTAATAAATTAACTGAGCTGTCTGTTGGCATGAAAGTTCAGGTAGAAGCTTGAAGACCCAAACATGGATCTCCTTCTGGTCCACATCTGTAACATGTCTAGCACTAAAACTTAGTAAAAAATATAAAACTTCTGATCTCACAGTTTTTCTTTTCTATATGGGGGCAAAGTCAGTATTTTTTAAATGGAAGATGAGATTATTTTTGGTGAAGAAAAAAAATAATTGCTTTAAAATAATTGGAGCATTTACATGGGAAAAAAGAGAAAACAAACAAAGAAAAATCTGTCATTCAGATCATAGCTCTGCTTGATTTAAGGCAAGCCTTGATTTCAATGGGCAGCTTTACAGAGACTGGGGTCTCTGTGTTAGATCTACTGGGCCACTCAAGGGACACAGTGATGCAGTCTGTGCCTACCCAGCCTCTGCCTCTTTGCAGGTCTCTCTCAGCATATTAATCAAAATTACCACACTACAGGAAACATCTTCTGCTGAAACATTGTTGCAATATATTTGGCTAACAAAAAAAAAAGCATATTTTATTTGGAAAATTGCTCCAGGAACTCCTGACAATCTTTGTTCAATGGAGCAGGAGTGCCATGATTTGAGAGTAAAAACAGCAAGCACAGCAAACTGACGGACCTCTCGTGCACATACAACTTCCCAGCTGCTGAAGCCTAATGAAAAGAGTGGCAGAATTATTGTGGAGTCATTTGGCACCAAGGAAGTAGCACTGGGAAAAATGCAGTTTGCTTCTCTTCTCCAGCTCCTTGGCTTTTAAGCTGCAACAGTTCAGATTTCTTTGGAGAAATCCTCACCGGAGTGCAATTTAGTTGGGTTCTTATTGTTCTGCATGAGAAAAACAGAGCAAGGAAAGAAAAACAAACAAACAGAACAAATCCAGTAACTACTAAAAGAGAAATGGTTCAAGAGCAAAAATTCAGAAAATGTCCCCCATCAAACAGGATCACTTATATTAGCTTTTAATTCCTGCATTCCTGCAGGTTTGATTCAGAGGCAAAGTAATCAATAATTCACATATTTTCATCATCTTAACAACATCCCAGAGGAAATAATTTGACAGGGATAAACTGTTCAGCAATTTCTGTGGTATATTAACAACAAGCAAGCCTTTCTTGAATGTCAGACCTTTACTTCTGCTCTCTTTTTTGTCCATTTTTTTAAAGCAATATTGAAAACAAAACAAAACAACCAAAAAAAAAAGCCCTGCTTTATTTGAGCATTACGTAACTTCATGTCCTTTTCACTAGACAAGTTTGCCCTGGAACCCAATCCCTGTGGCACTTCCATTTCCTCATATAAATTGTTATTTGTCACAGTTCCTGCATTTAAGTTATAACCCTGTCTTGCTCCATTTTTAGATTTTACTGTAAAAAGAATGATTTAAATCAAGGTGAATACATTCCTGTTACTGTGGTAGACTTCACAAAGGCTTTTCCTGATGTCAGATCTTCTCTAGGCTCTTGACAAATACCATTGCTTTTGTAGATGATTTTTCCCACTAACAGGATATGTAGCCTTTCACCTCTAAGATGCTGTTTTGAATCCTGCCCTTCTCAATTGCCAAACAAGTGTCAAAGAGCAGCAATTTAGATTGCAAGCCTTGAAGAATCTTGATCTAATTTCCAGGGAAAAGATGTTCAGACAGCATAGAAGTCCCTTTCTTCTGAGCTTGGCCTTGCTCACTGAAGAGTTAATAATCAGAAACTAAACTTAGACCAGCTCAGTTATGAAATAAAGTGGACATTCTCAATAAGTCATGCAATTAAGTATCTTACAGATTTAGCAGACTTCAGGGTCAGAGAGAGGGTATCCAGAGAGCAGACGCTTGTGCTATACATGCCATGCTAATGGAAACTTTAATGCCTTTGCTTTCCCCAAACCATCAAGGCTCTGGTGGCTGCAACATCCCCAGCACACCTAATGACTGTTGGGTGCCTACCAGTGCTTTCCCCAAACCAGGGAAAAGCTTGGGTACAAGCAAAAAAACCACAGGTTTCCTTTTTGCATGCCTGAACCATACCCATGGTTAAACAGAGTATTCTGTTATGTTCTTCACGGATGATGGTCCAGGAGAGGCAGTAGTAATAAACCCTCTTGCCCCATGCAATTTCATTAACCTTTCTCATTTTGTGCCTATGAGCTTTGCAACCTCAAATGTCACCTTATTTTCTGCCGTCAGATGCATGAGTTAGTCATGCACAGTTTTATTTATAAATATAATATCACCTTGTTTATTTGAGCCCTAGAGATTTAGGGTAAACACAGAGCCTGAACGAATGGGGATGCTGGGGCTGAGCATAAAGTTCATCATTTTTCTGAACACTCTGTGCTGCCTTAGTAAGACAGGTAATCATCCTAAACAAAGAAGAGACCATAAAGAGAGCAAGCAGAAGCAGGACTCAAATTAAATCCTAAGGTTTTACACACACACACACACGCACAAAATTAAATCCAATTACATTAAAAAAATACAAAACCAAAACCAAACCCCAAGAACTCATACACACTATGCATAATGCATGGAGACAGGGAAGAAAGAGCTGCCTTGACCCATACTGTGCTGGGACAATAAAGATGTTGCAGCTGGCTCTTGCCAGTCCTCCTGTCGTTGCTTCTCATCTTTGCCTTTTTTGGGAGAGTAAAGGGGGATTCCAGCTGCCCTGGCACTGCCCTGGTGAGCCATTATATTTTTCTGTCAGCTGCTCTGGGTAGACACAGTGTTCAGGAATTTTCCATTTTTTGGGCTACAAAACAGTCCTTTTGGTTCTGGCAGGTCTCTCCCTTTTCTTCCTGGTGCCTGCTGAGGTGAAGAAACTGCAGTGTTTCCCAGCACTATCTAGGGCATCCACGAACAACTTCCCTTTGGCTAAAGCAGTCTCTGACAGACCTTTTGTCCCTGACATAATTATAAATGTCTACTTTGACTTCACAATCTTCAACCCTTTTTTTCTCACACCTTTTGTTGCCCTTCTGACGTTTCTGGTTTTGTTGACTTTTGTCCAGCATTTTGCTATTTCTTTGGCTGTGTGATGATGTGTTGATCGTACCGATTTATATCTTTACTGTGTCTTTATTTATTCCACACACCATCCTTGAGATAACTCATCATTTTTTGTTCATCAGGTACTTCTGGTTTAGTAACAAATTTCTTGAAGTTCCTCATAGTTACTTATCAGTCCTACTCCAACCCTATGCAATCCTCTTCTGTGTTCAATGAAGTCCATAGCCCTCCCTCAAAGGGTCAACAAAAGTCATGTTTGTGGATTTCAGGACAGAACTTGGCATCAAAAGCTCCAGTTTTTCCATGTGTTACTTTGAAAAAAAAAACCCTTACAAATAGAAATATAAAAAGAAGTGAAGTTTTTTCCCAATCCACATTTCTCACTAGAGCAGGGATATTTATTACCTTAGTGATGCAGGTTTTCACTTGTATCCACTATCACAAAAGATCCAGACAGGTGTTTCTCAGGAGCTTAGGAATGTGATGTGTTTTCCTGGGGCTCTCAGGATCCCTACTTTGAGCATTCGCCTACCTGCAAACCTTTCCCACCTTGCCTCAGATCACCAAATCTGCTGTGCCTTTTTAGTTCTACCTGCTCTGCTTTGGTGATATTCCCATCTGCTATATTCCTTCCCTGTAGCTGGGTGGTCAGCCAAAGTCTTCCCTATTCTTGGCTGTCCTTGCAGGATTTCAAAAGTTCAGTCTGCACTTACCAGATGTCAACACGAGAAAAAGTGTTGTCAAAAGGAAACAGCAGAATGAGGAATAGTATGTAGGGATAGCCACATTTATCCATAAAAGTCTCTGCAGTCCACATAGCTGTCTCTAATTCATCATAGGAGAAGAGTGGAGAAGTGAATTTGCCTAGAGGAAGAAATAGGGCAGAAAACTTCAGCCAGGTCAGCATTCCCCTCTGCAAATCCCTGGAAAGGTAGAAGGGGTCAGAGCAGTACATCTCCCATCTCCCTCAAGTCTGCATTACACTTCTGTTCTCCAAGGCATTTGGAAAAACCCAGACCAACTGTCCTATGTGCATCACATTTGAGTTCCACCTTTGAACAGAAGGAAATGGGGCCCTAGACCCCAAAACCCTTGGAAACAGAATGAGGCAAGCCATTGGGGACCTAACTGAACCAAAAGGGGAAATTTCTGGTTTGGATTTTGAGAAATTTGCAACACAGGCCATAAAAATTTCCCCAGAGGTAAGTACAAACAACTGCACTGCAGCAGCCTAGTGCTTGTTGTAGGACATTATAATGGCAACTGGAGAATTCCTTTATGTCTATTGTTGCAAAATGGTACTGAGCAATATTTATGAGTATATTCTTGAACATTTTTTCCCCCTGGAAGTGACTAATCCCGTGCAGATTTACGGAAAGTTTATCAGAATGTCAGGCAGTGCCAAGGAGTAAAGCAGCCAGACCATTGCACATACTGCAGTGAAGCTGTTAGCAAGGACACCTGGCGCAGGAAAAAAAGTTTAAAAAAAAAAGTTTCCCTTCTGCTTGAGTAGAATTTCTTGACAATATAAAATTATTTTCTTAGAGAACAAAGGGCCTTTTCAATGAAGAAGCGTCATTTCTACTGACAATAGGCTTCCAAATTCTGAACAAGAAACAAAAAAGTCAAATATATTATAAATTATAAATTATATATTATATATATAAATATATAAACTATTTTATACATTTAAATACATAAATATATTTACAATATATTGTAAAGAGCACTACACTATCAAACTTACATTTTTACATCAAATGGGACATATCTGAACACTCCAGATTCTTTCTCATAGATGTCACTTGCACAGACACTACCCTCCTCATTATTGTACATGAGATTTGTAAATTCTTCTGCTGGAACTACTAAAACACTCATTTTAAAACAACAAACAATATTTCCTCACATGTCAAAGAAAATGGGATTTTTAACATCTTAAGCCTTCCCTAGAGATGGCAGGATTCCCTTGGTTTGTGTGTTACTCCACAAAGTTGCATGTTAGGCCTCTGGGAGGGTGGGAGGGGCGTCTCCTCTGGTTTTTTCCACTAACTTCACAGTGAAGAGCTCTTTTTCTCCAGACTCCTATGACGAGTCTTCTTGTTCCCTGACTTTGCTCATCATTCATTTTTGAATCCACCAGGTAGGACAGTTTTGTACAGGGTGGGGAAAAAAGAGTAATTACATTTGCCCAGACACCTATGGCAAGCAGCACATTTGAAAGGAGGAAGCATGGCAGGTTAAGGCTGGTTGGGTCTCCTTCAATTTTGGTCCTTCTTCAAAAAACCCATTGCCTCCTGCCAGTCAAAAATTTCTGATCCTCATCTGCTCTCCTCTCCATTTAGTGCCTGGTTTCCCTCTCTCACCAAGATCTGTGTGTGGGCTGCTTCTCATGAAGGACAAAGGTTCAGCTCAGCCACCAGCCCTCTGCAACCAGGGCACTGCTCCTCTGCCTGACTGTGACTCAGGAACAGCTGGGGGCCTTCTGCCCTTGGTGCTTGGCTCCTCTTGCCCCAGGTTCATCTCCTATCACACAGTGCCACGCTGGGCTGCCAACTATTCCACTTAGGTAACACTTGGCATTTCCAGCCCCAGGGCCTCAGCACTGACGCAATTTCCAAAATTATTTTTTAAAAAGCCACAAATATTTTGAATTCCTAGCAACTGAAAAACCCCAAAAGCAAGAAAGCAGCATTATTCTGCCAGGAAGGGAAGAGGAAAGGCTGCAGTGGGGAGCAGAATGGTGGATTGAACTTTGCTTCATCTTTCTATTCCCTCCTCTTCTTTTAAAACTTAAAATTCAAGGTAATGGGAAAGGGAAGAAAGAAAGTAATGAAAACTGGGGTGGAGGAAATAAATTTTGGAATCCTTTCTCCAGGAGTAGAAGTGGAAAAGATTACATAAAGCAATGCTGGCATCTTTCTATCTCTCTTCTCTAGCTTCCCACCTCCTTAAAAGCCTCAATACAGGTGAGAGACAAATGCTATTACTTTTCCCTCTTCTTCCTTCATTAAAAATAAACAGGGGCATAGTTAATGGTTAATGCTGCTGAGTTCATGGAACAAACTGTTCTCTTTTCCCATCTTGCCTGTAGTTCAATTATGAACTTATGCTGCCTTCAGGCTACAAAGGGCAAGAAAGCAGGAAATACATATATCCAGAAATGCAGCCAGTGTTTGATGTCTCTGAGCTGAAATTAAATAAAATTGAAGTGGAGAATAAAAGCAATATGCAAACCATGGAGCTTGGATTCAAATGGAGAAAAGGCAAAAAATCAGGTCTAAGATAACTGAGCAACATGGAGGACTTCCAAAGTCAGCAGTAATGCTAGAAAGCTGTTTCTGTGAAGGTTGTTAGTAAATGATCTTCGAAGTAGTCACAGATTAAAAAATAAATTAACAAACTTTGGCTGATATAAATGTGCCCTCTGGGTTTGCCAGCACTGAACAAGCAAGGTAGGAGGAGAAAAACAAAGGCCCCAGGGTCTGGAGCCAGAACAGTGACTGAGAAACTCGAAAACCCTATAGGGACACAGGGGAGCCAGAGAACAGGATTCATCCTCACAGTCCTCCAAAACACACGGGAAACTTCAGCATTGCCTTGGAGTACATGGTGCTCTGGAGATCAAGGGTCAGGACGTATCTATTAGGGAGGTGAGAGCAGAGGTGAAGTACCATATTGGATAAGGATGTTCACACAAATCTGACACTCAGCAGGGCCATAAGCTGGCACTGGACATTGTCACAGACAAAGGCAGCAGCTTCAACTCCTGATGCTGCAGGAAGGAGAAGGGAGCTTTCCCTCTGGGTTATTCCATGGTGAAAGGGGACAGTGTGTACAGAAACCTGCCAGAAGGGGAAGAAGGATTTGGAGCTCTAGCACAAACCAGAAGTAGCCTCCCCAAATATTTCCTTTAAGCGTGACCCACATTTTTCTGCAGCTCAAAGCAAATCAGAGCTCCTAATCTCAGCACTGCAGCAAAACATGTGAGATCAAGGAATTGATCCAAAGTTCAGTAAGCGTCAGAGAAATGAACCTGGCTTGCCTTTGGATAAAATAAAATACAGGTGTTGTATATAAGAACTATCCACAAACTAGCTGACTTCACAGAACATAAAAGGTAACTATTATCTGAAGAAACCATGAAGCATGATGAGTGGCATAGGTATGCTCAAAATTGATATGAATGCAAAATTAATAATTGCAAGTACCTGATAGCACATGCAAATCTAGCTTTTCAAAAGTCAGGTAGGTAGGTAGTCAGGCCAATTTCTATAAGAGAAACTCCACAGAACGTCTAAATGAGCACTCCGTATTGAAAGAATAGTGCACCTCAATATCAGACACATCAAGAGATGTGCAGGATGGAGATTCTGAAGACTCAGCACCTGCATACTGCAGACTCTGAAAATATCTAGCTAAGGCAGAGTAAAAAGATACTGTAATTTTAACTACTGTGTAGATCCCAGAGAGCTGTCTTCCCAATTGGTGCCTTTCCCTGCATCGTCTACTGAAATCATCTTGTTAATCAGCACATGACTTTTCTAAAGCAGTTGCGGGCTAGGTGAACGCTATAGGAAGGACACGGTTTTGAAACTGGTAAACAACCACCCCCAAAACCTAAAAGAAATGAAAATTCCAAACAGCTGCTTTACAGTTTTATGTCTTTACTGTATAAAGATGATAATTAAATTTAGATATTGGCATTCAGGTTACAGCCAGTAATATTTACATATGTCTCCCAAAATCTAGTTCTCTTGATGCAAAAGGAGTCCTTAAGAAACAACAAAAATAAAGAGCAACTTGTGGCAGAGTACCTCATCAACATTGATATGTTGATATACACTTAAGATTGAAGGAGAGAAAGACAAAAGCCTTTTTTAATGATGTTGGAAGATTATCCTTTGTTATTAGAATAACCATGGACTTTCAAACAGAAGAGTGGGTTATTCAAGCCCAAATGCACATTTATGTTTTGGAAAAGAAGAGCCCAGATACTATTGTGAAACAAGACAGAGATAATACATACTCCTTTCTTTGGTTTTGGTGTCGTTAGCACAGTGATCAGATTATGAGTGGGATGAATTAATTTTGAAAAAAAGAAAAGCATAACAGTGTATTAATGCCTTGTCCAAGGACGGCATGTCATTAACCTAATGATACACTTGTTATGTTACTAATTGAAATGTCCTATCAAACACAAATCAATACTTACAGTCTTTCTCTTAGCTGAGTAGTGCGATTGTCACAAAAGCTGTTGTGATTTACATACATTTTTACTACTTTTTTCTTTGCTGGAATACCAAATCTCTTCTCAATGAGCCATCTGACCACTAGTTGGCATTGTTACTTCACTCAAATAAAAGGCCTTTAAACGAGGTGCTGAGCTACAAAACCCGACTTCTACGTTTTTGAGCTCTAAATTTCATTTCGCAACATCTGGACGCGGTAATGAGAGAAAAGGGAAGGAACAAGTAATATGTGATTGGAAAATTATTTCCCCTTCCCCACCCTGTGCATGTCTTTCAGCAAATTTTTAGTTCTACCTTAAATTCTGAAAGAGTAAAGCATTATAAAGTGTATCTGTGGAGGGAAAAAACCCCAAACCACAGCCATAGTCATGCACACATGTACAGTCCAGGCTGTGAGTGTAGACCCAGTAGTATTCCCGGGTCAGTAAGCCTAAATAACAGAAACACAACTGTTGAATGCAAACATGAAATGAAAGAATTTTATACCCCATGAGCTGCTTTTTCTCCTCCACCAGAGCTTTTAGTGGTGCTTTATGCTCTGAGCTGCTGGTAGCAAATCAAGTGCCAGCCTTTCTTCATGGTGATTCTGTCAGTCATGGAATAAAACAAGGGTGTTTTTCTCATCTTTCCATAAACAGTGGGGTGATACCTTGGTGAGTTAGAGCGCAAAGAGGCCTTTAGGGCAGAATCTCCTGTGCTGCTCAGCCCCTAGTCCATTCACTCTCAGGCTGCTTTATCACCCACAGGATGGGATGTGGGGTTCCTCCTGGCTGTGCTGCCCATAGCTCTGGTGCCTCTGCTGAGTGAGCCTGGGGAGCCCCTGTGAAGCTCAGCAACACAAGTTGGTTCTGAAGGTCCCTGCAGACAGGGAAGTGGAAAAGAGAACAGGTTGCCTCTCTGTGTCCCATCAGCGGAAGAAGGAGAGGGGAATTTGAAGTCTAACTTCTAGGATATTGAAACAGTTAATGGTTTGCTTTAGCTGCAAATCAAATTTCCTTTCAATTAAACGTAACATTTCTGTGATATAGAAGCAAGATTTCAAAAATATCCACTTCTCAAAGGAAAATGAACACAACCTGAAAAAGCTGCTTTAGAACAATAAGAAAGATGTAATCTCTGTAATGCTGCAAATCCTGGCTCATACACAAACCCGCAGACTGACACTGCTTGCACATTAACTACAGTGAGTCACAGTAATGTTCTCAAATTAAATCCTCATCTACACTACTGACACACTTTAAGGCTTTAGGTATGTCTCATCAACACTCTCAAGCTCTAAAATACACATAACACTTGCCCAGCATTACAGAGATTAATTCATTAGTGACTGCAAAGTGCTAGGTAAATGTTTACAACAATTGACCAGCAGGATGTTTTCCAAACATCCTCATCACCAAAACAGACAGAAATATGAAATGCAAACAGCACCAATGTGAATCGTGGAAAATAAAAGCAAAAACTTCCTTCCATTCTAATGAATGTTTCAAAGCCAAAACAACAAAGGGCAATCAGCCAGGCAGTGGTTTTGTGTAACCTAGGCAACTTGACACCAAGTCTTTCAGAAAGCACAGTAGGCTGATATATAAGAATTTTTTTTGCAACTGTTTTTCCTATAAGACTCTAAAATCTCATGATAGAAAGCAGCTGATTCCACAATATCCAAGATATCCCTTGCTGATCTAGATTTAATTAAATTAAGCCACTTAGAAAATTACGTTATGCCACAAGGCAATCCATGAATGATCACAGAAGATATATCAAGCCATCCCCAAATTCTCCACTGAATATCTTAGCAACAGTTTTCCTTTGAAGGAGCTGTACATTAGAAACTCTCAATGGGTTGGAGTGAGCAGATGTAATGCTGCTTCACACACCCATGTTGGCAGTCTAGTCTCCCTCCTCTCAGGGAGAAGCAACTGAAGAATGTGTGATGGCTCCTAGTCTATAACACAGATCCAATTGTACTCATTATCAAAATCTATATAAATGCCATCCACTTTATTTTAGCATTAAAAGCTTCCATCCTTTGAAGATAAACAGGTTAACAAGCTTTAACATCATTAATGAAGTAAGGCTTGAGGAATATCTTTCTGAGCAGCATAAACATTGGCTCAGCTAACATCTCATGCCATCAACGAGGAAAGATCACTAGCAGACCCAGGCCAAGATGCTGTGGGAAATAAGTGGAAGGCAATAACAGCTGGAAATATTTGGCACATACAATAAAGTTTTGAAACCCTTTGGATACTGGGTTTCCAAGCTCATTTTTTTCTTTTTTTCTTTGTTTTCTTTTTTTTTTTTTTAACCACAAAATATTTCATTAGCACTTGTATGAGAAACAGAGTCAGAAACACCCAGGTGTGGTATGAATGACATGGTTACCTACCATGAAATGATACAAACATCCCCCTCCTTCTTCCCTCTCCCCCTCCAATTATCTACTTGCAGAATGCATGTAACAGCACATCTTCAGAGCTCATGTTCTATGAGCTGAGTAGGAATACAAATCTGTCTGTATACATTACAATTGGAAATCCAGTCTTCCTAGGCTACTTTGCTAGTTAAATGGGCTTTATACAATTGTGGTGTAGGTCTGTCCAGCTTTGCATTTCCTGAAACGAGCCGTTTCAGCCACACTTGGCAGATGGATTGAGGTTCAAAATTAGTACAGTGCAAGATTTGCATGATGATAGAAGACACCAGCAGATTTCCCTGTGAAGGGAAAGGCTGTGACAGGGAATCAGCAGCTCCTTGCTGAGTCGGGTCTTGGAGCACACACTGCTCAGAACTGGGCATCCCACACAATGCCTTTGGGCCATGTACAAGTTTGCAGGAAGATCACAGTGTACTCAGGGAGAAGAAAGGCAGGAAACAGCAGAAGGGGGAAAAACCTACTGGTGGAGGCCTCAGAAAAGATGCAACTGTCAAATCTGGAGAGGTTTTTAAAATTTATTTTATTTATTTTTACTGGCAGAAAGTTGGGATGTAGGATGCAAGATGTGAGTGAACTAGATTTCTCCAGCTCAGAAGAAAAATATTTTTTTTCTACTGAAATTGTTACTAACTATTTAGACATCTCACTCAATCAGATGGAACCTGTTTATCCACTGATCCACTGGTCAATTGGATGTGGGATAAGAAAAGTAAGGACAAATAGTCATGTACTGTGGCACAGGAGTCCCTGTCACTGCATGAACCTGGCTGTGCTTACTCCACAAATATAAACAGAAAAGATTATTCTTGTCCTAAAAAATAATTTAAAAAAACCCCAAACCCAACCAAAAAAACTCCCAACTAAAAAAAACCCACCATAAATATTTTTCCCGTCTGCCCTAAAATAGTGAAACCCAAAGTAAACATAAACCAACCACCCTCTTTAATGGTGATTATAGCCTTGCTGGATTCTGTGGACAATAACAATGGTTTGAATTTGTTAAAGGTCACAAGGAAAAGTACAGCAACAAGACCTTGTAGCTGGCAGCATGTTTTTATTCCTCAGCTTAAAGCACACACAGTAGCTGGCTACACAGTGAGTGCTTTTAAACAGCAATCTACAGGAAAAAAAGGAATTAATTATGCACTGTTGAGCAAGGTAAACTGATATATAAAGTTGTAAAGTGATAGATAAAGGTATGACAGCTACCCTCTGAAATTTCATTGCTATTTTACCTGTGCCATCAGGGAAAAAAGTAAATAGCACTTCTTGACTGTGCCACCTAAGCAGGAGGATTTCTCCTGCTGTCATGTCTCTTGCATACAGAGCTCTGCCAATACACGGCGACACAAGGAATATTCAAGGAATCCAGAATGTGCTTCTCCCTCATGATATTTTTTTATGCACCAGAGAGGAGGAATAACAGAGACAAAACAAACTTGGATTCAATCAGTACAGTATGACAAGTACTCAGTTGTACTCCAGGCCTTTGCTTGAGTAAACAGCAGTGTGCCTGTGAAATGTTCAAAACAAAAAAAATAAATAGCCTTTAAAGACACGAAGTGTCTGTATAAACAGAGGATGGAGGAACACTACTCGATTACCAATACTTTTGATGGAAAAAGAAATCAGCAACTCTGTCTTTGGCAGGAATGGAGAACTGGGGTACAGATCCTGCAGCAAGGCTTCCTGCAGTGTCAGAAGATCATGCAATAGATGCCCAGGTGCCCTCTTTCCACACAATACCCACTCAATATTGATAACCAAATAAGGAGCTGAGAAACAGCTGTAGACAAGACAGCCTTAGACAGAAGGCTGCAAGAGAGAGACTGAAGGCCCTGCTGTCCTAGATCCCTTCAATAAGCAGGAAAACTTTTTAACAAAGTTTGTTACATAGTTTAGGGGGACAAGTCTCTGCTGATCCCTACAACAAAGGGGCAGAAGTCTTAGCACAGGATTACCAAAAAATAAATACAGTGCAAACAGTGATCTGGTTTCCTTTTGAACATAGCAGTTACACATGGATTCTTATCTTCAGGAATTCTCCAAATTAGTTACACAATCCCTTCCATTGGGCTTATCATGCTCAATCTCCCAGCAATATAAACTCCTCTCTCCTTCCAGTCCTGTTTCAAACTTCACTCTATGAGTGTTCAGGAACCTTCCAGTTTCTGGCCTAAATTAAGTAGATAATAAACACTCAATCTGGGATTAATATTAACCTTTTATATGCTTTTTTTTCTTCCTGATACATAACCCTCCAATCCATTTACAAATGGTCGTCCTGTCCCCTTATAACCATCTGCCAAGCAGGCTATAGAAATCAAGATATTTTTATCTCATTGTAAGGAATAACAGGGAAATGTTTAATGCATCCCATACTTCTAAACAATCTACTAATGCTTGTTGCTACCTGTCTAAATTCAAATTAGGCTTTGTTAAAGCTAGGTGATCTCAGCTGTACAAAAAAAAAAATTATCATGGTCACTTACAATGGTTTGGGTATCTCTCCAAAACCGCCTTGCTTAGTGAGCCCAGAAAGTACATTGCACTTTTTACTTCTGCTTCACACTGGCTGCTCACAGACACCCACAAATTCCATTAAACATCATATTCTATTGGGTTTTTTTCTTCTATGTTTTTATTTGTTTCAAAGACCCAGCAGCAAGTACTAGCAAGACAGTTCACGTCAGAGATGGCTGCTGTGCTGCTTCTGCCCTGCCACAGGGCTTGTGGAATACATGGTGTATTGTGGGCCACTTTCTTAAATCAGTGGCAGGATTAGCACTCAAGGCAAGTGGATTATTTTGCAAGATTTAGGTATTGCAGAAATATAGTTCTCCTCTGCAATAAGGAACTAACTTTCTCAATATTCCTACATCAACAGATACTTGTGGTTACATGTAAATTGAGAAGGGTAAAATCACGTAGCTTTTCATGCAAAGTTACCAACAGGGTGTAACTTTTGCATACAGATAACTGAGCCCCCACCTGGAGTACTGAGTCCAGCTCTGGAGCTCTCAGCATGGCAAAGATGTGTTGGACCGAGTCCAGAGGAGGGCCACAAAGATGCTCAAAGGGATGGAGCACTTGAAAAGCAGGAGAATCAGTAACACCAAGTGTCACAGGAATTTACAGAAATGTGAAAGCAAAACTCTAGGGACGTTTTCCAAAAATACGTTTACACGTACCAAATGCAACACAGGTGAATGAGCAAGAAAGAGCAAAGCACTCGTGTTGCAAATTGGCCTTCCAGCTGCACTGTCCATTTGTGGCTGCTGAATGCCACCAGAAAGCTCACAGCCATGATCAACATTACAGATGTAAGAACAAGACCAATTGCACCATTTTTTTTAAAGTTTCATATACATGAGATTGAAATTACATGTTTTGTGTATAACATTTAATTAGTTAATTAGCTTCAAACACATACACATGCTCTTTTCCCTGACACAGTGGTCTCAGGGAAAAGTAGAAGTTCTTGGCTTTCAGCAGATCAAGGACATAAACAATTATTAAATAATATAAACTTAGAGTTGAGAAGAGCTGGAGCTAAGATTCTAGCATCTTAAATTTGAATTATGGTCTGCTTCTCTATTGCATGGCATCACAGTGAAAATAAGTAAAATATTATTTGAAAATATTGCTTTTGAGTGACCTCAGACACACAGCTCTTTGTGACCCACAGACACGTGGCTGTGAGTTGTGCTCTGCTATAGCTTTGCCACAACTTGGTTTGGTGATGGCACAGACTGTAACACTAAGAATCTAGGAACCTAGGAAAGCAGGATGTCATCCTGGACACCTGCCTCGTGAGAGGAGTGTACTGCAAATGCAGCCTACTACCTGTCTTGTTAATCACCCAAGGACAAGGCTTTTATGCTGCCTTGCCACTACACAAACTTTATTAACTACTCATTTCCTCTCTGTCTAACATTTGTGTTTATTTACAAAATACATAAGCAAAGCGCTACTGAGCATTCAAGGAAGTACTTCCTTTGCTCTTGACGCCAAGTCTCCTTCCAGCCAGTAGCTGAGCCCTGAGAGCTTCTTCTCCCTCTTGGCTTCATGCTTCAAATAAATCTGTGCAATGTTTCTGCAAACTTTCCTTGTCTGCTGCTCTCCCAGACCCACACTTCCATAGGAATACCATCACAATCTTTGGGTTTTGTTTGGCTGCTCATAAATCCTACCTGCACAGCTCACATCATCGTTGAGATTTCTGTAAGACTTGCACTTTGAACAGGAAGATTATTGTTTTATCTGTGCCAGAAGAGAGCTAAATAACTAACACTTGTTAAAGTTTCACCAAACTCTTCTACCGCTGCTTTTTCCACAGACTGCACATTCCCTCCTCCAGTCATTGAGCATTTCTGATGATCTACAAGAAAAATCAGAGGACCATCCTTTTTTGCACCTTTGCTCACTGCTAT
Source organism: Cyanoderma ruficeps (assembly GCA_008694505.1). NCBI lineage: Eukaryota > Metazoa > Chordata > Aves > Passeriformes > Timaliidae > Cyanoderma > Cyanoderma ruficeps. The sequence goes on from VZDJ01007749.1 coordinate 15,049,832, forward strand.
GTTAATTTCTGCACAGGAGTCAAAGGGACAGTCATGGTCCTGGGCCTGAATCTAGAGCTAAGGCAAGCTCTTTTCCTTTTGAAAAGGGAAAATCTGGCCATGCACCAGGCACCAGAAATACTGAGAGCAATGGAATTAGGCAGAGCTGAATTAATCCTCTCCCAGGCCTTCCACCCCCTCACTAAAAACCTTGGGAAAGCTCAAATCCAAGCTTGATCTTTAGGTACAATATGTGTCAAGGCCACAAAGTGCAAGCTTGCAACTAAAGGTGCTTTGAATACACAACAGATTTCCCAGATGGGAATTTCCTTCATTATTATTTTTAATTTTCCATTTCCTAACATTCAAATACCAAAGAATACATCCAAGCATACTCAGCTTTGAAGAAAGCAGTTAAGCAAGGACTAAACTAGGGAAGAACACTTGGCCTTCTACAACACAGCCATTACATTAACTCCTCTGAGAGCTGGTCTTTTGAATCCAAACATAGTTTGTTTTTTTAAAGTCACTAGTGATTACCAGGGGAAGAAAATAATTGTTGGGAAAAGCTTGGTTAATTCAGTGACCAACATAACATTTAACTCCCTCCCAAGCTTTCTGTGGAATATTACATTGTGAGATGATGGCATGCTGTACTCCAAGAGTCAGCCTCAGAAATAACCCAGTCACCCAGAAATTCAGATCAAATGAAAAGCACAGTTATTTTTTTGGAATAGAATGACTGGTGGACACACAGCATTAGATTTGAACTCTGCCAATATAAAAAGATGAACTTTTATGTATAAACAAATTCTATGTAAAAGTTTAAATAAGAAATATCTTCAAAATGTCCTGAGGGCTTCAGAACCAAAAAAAACCAACCCAGTTTTTTAGAGAGAAACTTTTAGAAATTAAATCTATTCAAGAAGCCCTAAAAATATGCAGCTAAAACCCTAGACTATCACGGCATCTTGTATTCTTACTTCCACTGCCACTAAACACCGCAAAAGAAAAAAATGGAAAGAAAAGAAAATCTCTCTTAGGACCCTTCCAGATCAAGTTGTGTGCATCAGCTGTGGACTCACAGATCTTATTTTAAGCCAAGGTTGCTCCAGCTGAAAGCTTTTTACAGTCTGCAGTTAGATCCGAAAGGTATAGCAAAGGGCAATGGCCAATATAAGGAGAGCCTAAATGTAATTTGAGGTTTTGATGGTGCAAGCTGGCATTTTCTGAAAGAACAAACACATCAGCAGCACCCACTTCAGCTATAACCCTTCTTCACTCGGAATGAGGTATAAGTAATGAGACTGAGTGTAAACCTTAGCAGTACTGCCAAGTACCAGGAGAAGAGGCCAGGCTCTTCCAAACCCACAAATCCAGAAAGCAGCCCCATAACCTTTGACAAATGCAAAAATGTTACATGGAAATAAAAACTCAGCTGTTTGTCTGAACAAATCACCGCAGTAAAATGTGTTTACAAGCAGAAAACTTGATCTGCAGTCAGGAGATGTTACAATATTTTCAGTAACTGGATGCTTCTGCAATTCTACTTTTAATCGGATTTACTGACTGTGTTTTACAAAATGGTCATGGAGACCCAAAAGGGGCTCTCATCTACCCTGCGTGCCTGTGCCAGCACAACAGCCATTGCTGCCTCATTACGAATTACAAAACACGATGATTGGAAGAAGCCTTTTCACTCTACGTGAAAGCAAGGAAGGAAAAACACAGGTGAATTTGACCTGAAATAGTAGCAGGGAGGAAAAAGCACCTCCTTCTCTTTTCAGAGTGTTTCTAGTTGTTGTATTTTTATTATAGTACATTTTGTTTTGGATATCAGAAAATGTCATTCCCAGGGTGAAGAGAAACTGAAATACTGAAACTGAAAAGTTCTCTGATCTTCGCCCATCAGTGAAAGCAGTTTGAAATGTCTGCTTCTACTAAATGTTTTGTTTGGGTAACTTCCACTAGGGATTAAGCTTTATTTCCATTAGAATGTCCTTTGAACAGGACTTTATAAAAGCTTAAATGAAATGAGAAAACACTTGGGTCAGAACTTGTTCATACCAGTGTTTCTTCAGGACTTGATTAGCCTGGGATTGAATGAACTGCATTCCATCAGCTGACAATCAGTAAATAAAAGTCTGGGCAATTATGTTTTTTTCAGTTCAGTGACCCTTTCACAGCAACTCCAGCAAAGGAGCTTTGTTAGCAAGAATGAGAAGCCATTCACTGAGACATTCACTTTCTCAGAAAAGGACACATTTGCTTGCTGATACATCTACAGGCATGCATACATGGTACCTCAGAATACAGGCAGCTGGAAATAAATATAACAGATTTTGCAGTTTATGGGCCAAGTTTTGTTCACCTTTAGACAGGCCTGTACCGGGGCCATAGCTATCTTTTCACTGAATTTAAAAACAAAACTAAACCTCAAACTGGATCAACAAAAGCATTGTCTGGATCTCTGAACGCAGCAGAGAATCAAAAGGCATTTAAAAGTGTTTGAAAAGAAAATCCTCCTCCTTTAGGACTTCATTTTATGGATTAATAAATTTTAAAAAAATAATAAAACTGACAGTACGCAAGTATGAGAGAACTTCACCTCTTATCCCACGTATCCCATATACTTTAAATCATAATCCAATCTCTAGCTTCTAGGGATTGGTATAAATCCTGCACTATGAAGTGTATTACCTCTCCAAACTTTTGTTCATATTATTTATGATTTATCATAAATAAATCATTATTTATGATTATTTATGATGTCTCTTCTGGTATCACTTTTTCTTTCCAATGAGCTGTAAAGAAGTGAAGTACACAAATATTTCCGTGGTCATAGCAGGCCTTAAAAAAACCCTGAGACAGAACATTTCCCTGCAGGATGCTCCAGCTGGTTTTCAGCATATGAATGTGACAGAGAACCAAAGCAGTAATCCCTAGAAGAGGGAATAGTATCAGGAGAAATGTGTTGCCAGAGTACAATGTGCTTTCTGACAGCAGTGAAAATTTTAATCATGACAACACCAGAGCATATGACTCTATGGTTAGCCCTGGAAATTTGTCCTACAATAAAAACGTCTCTATATTTCTTCTTACATTTTTAGCAGGAGAAAGAAAAGCTGCTTCCCTGATTTGCAGTAAATTACAGCTCCAGGCGAAAACTTCAGCAGAAGAGAAACATTTCTGACCATCCACTTTTATCTATACACAAGATACAATCAGTTTCTGTTGCAGAAAGTCTCCGGCACATTCAGTTATAATTTCATCCAAGGTTAACTAACATCCCTCACCCCTCCCCACCCCAAACCTGGTCTTGCTCTGGAACACGCTGGTGATTTTCCACTCTCTGTACAACACAGTCCCTGAGGTTTGTCAGATGTCTTGGCTGCATGGATCAGGATTTTCTAACCAGACAATCCATTTCTCCATGATGAACCACGCTTAAAACTCTGCCCTCCTCAGAGGAAGTCACTTCTGAAAATAAACCCTACCTGTTTGCATCAAGGAAACTAGTTATTAATAAGTTATTAAAATAGCACCCTTTTCCCCACTAGTATTTTCTTTCATATTCAGCTGAAGTCTTCTCAAAAATCACTGCTTTTTGATTGCCCGTAGTGAGCAAAAAGAAAAATATTTTATAGAACATGGTGAAATAAGTGAGGGGCAATTGTTTTTAAGCAGAGGCTCTCACCATGCAGCCTTCCTCCCCATCCTTGCCTTTCCCTTCTCCCACTGGCCTTTAGCATGCTCCAGAAATGCAACTTGCTCTTAAGAAAGCAAACCAAAACCCATTCCATTTCAGGTCTTTCTTCCGATCCAGTCCTCACACCTCTATCTCTTTCCAGCCCCATTCCCCTCTCTCCTTCAACACATCTTCTCTGCTGGACCATGAAATGTTACTACCAGCTGCACCCTTTCTTCCTGATCATGGGCAGACGTGGAAGAAACAAACTCAAAACACACCTAAATACTGTCCTAACACCAAGACTTGCATGTACACAGATGACCCTGGATATCATTGCCATCTACCTGTACTGTTTGCATTCATTCCAAACTCCTGCAAAACAACAGCCACCAGCTCCTGAGGGAGCACTGATGCTGATGCGAGTGAACCCTGTGCAGAGACACAGCAGGCTGAGTTTCCTAGGAATCCCTCCACCTTCCAAAAAGCAACACGTGACATCTCCTCTGGATAAGGGCCAGAGCTGTACAAAAGCTTATTTCAATCTCAAATCCACTCCATTTTCTGCTTTACTTTATTTATCTTCATCAGGCACAACCAGATTCAAAGGGACACTTGTTGCCGCAACTCCTATGCAGGGAAAGTGTTTGCCAAAAGTGGAACTCAAAAGTTCTCTTGGAATCTGTCTGGCACGATTTTCTCCTCATCCTTGCAGAGTCCTTGTATCCTCCAACACCTTTTCCCCCTCTGATGTCCCCAAATCTGCTTCAACTACTGCTAAACTTCAGTGGCTTGTTTGAACACCCTGATGTGTCTTCTCTAACCATCTGGTAAGAACCACAGGAGCTAGTGAGGAAGGTACCTGACCAGCATGCTCATGTTCTCTCAGATTTGACTGAAGGGCTCACAGAACCAGAGTTTATCAGGATATGTACACAGTTAAAATAATTTTAACTGTTCTGAGTTCAGAGCCACAATCTTGAGACATAGTTTATTTGTTTATTAAACAGCCTAATGATGTCCTGGGAAACTTTTTAAGTTGCTTATATCCTATGAAGTGACATCACTAAAATGAAACAGCGGGTCACAGTGTCACAGCTGGAAACCTTGAATCCATCATAATAAGACCTTCAAGCTTCCAATTCAAAAGCTCTGGAGTGCTCAAGTATTTTTCTCCCTAAGGGTATTAGCTGAGGATTCTGCTTTCCATGGTTCATTGAGAATAGGACTTGGTACTGAGCTATTGATAGGGTATCTCTGGAAACTCTGGCTGTGGGAGTTCTGTGTATGGAAAAGCACAGTGCCAGAAGCTGAGGTACAGTCTTTCCAGCTCTGGAGGCAGGGTTACATTGCTGTGAGGTGCCAACAAGCTTCAGAACTGTATGAAATACAGGTAAACAGTCTAAGCTGGATGACAGATACATCCAGGCCTAAGTAAGGGAATAGATATGGGCATTACTTGTGCATACATGGCAGAACAAGAGAAGAGGATCTGTGTGAAAAAGATGTCCATCAAGGCAGAGGACACAGCCATACACACAAATGCATGGAAGAAGTCCCTTAAAAAGGAATTAAAAAGGAATATTCTATGTTCAGCTTTCTCCTGTTTGACTAATGGAATTCAATGTTCTTGCATCTCTATGATGTTACAGACAAGAGTGGTAGAAGAATAATGCTGAAGTAATTTGGAGAGATCTAAGGACTCAAATTTCAAGCCTTCAAATTTGTGTGACAGTAATCTTGAACCACGATGCAGACAATTTCTGCAAATGCTTCCATGTGAAGTCATCTGCAGGGAAGGAAGTTTCTACTGTTTAGCATCTGTTGGCTAAATAGTCTTGTACCTACTGAGGCTGCTAATGGGGACCATATTTCTCTTAGTAGATTTACTACAAAACTAGCATCTAGCCCATGTGGAAACCCAAATCCAGCAGGATTTTTATGACCACTCCTTGAAGGTGCAAATTGCCACATTTTCTCACCAACCGCAGAATGGTTCAGTTTTTCCCCCAAGGTCTTTTAGTGACTACAGTTCATTTCTAAAATTAATATTTTCTTGAAACTCACTAAGATGCATCTGTAGAGGGGAAAAAATTAAGTTACTAACTTTAATAAACAAACAAAACCATTTAGAAAAATCTTCCAAAAATAAACAGAATTTCCTGTATGGCTTACTGGTCCAGCTAGGATTAATCAGCCCAAAAAGAAAGATTATTCAGACTTTTTAAATGACCAAAAAGGCCTGAGAAATTTAATATGATCTGGAGGAAGAAAAGTTAAGTAATGAATGTTCTTGCCTTCACATATAAAACACAAAGGATTATTTTTTAAAGATAAAACCCACCAGAATAACTATTTTAATGCCAATTTTAGTTGCCTGGAGAACAAAGAGTAACCTTATACAATCTCAAGTAAGTCTGATAGAGTCAGCTATCTATTAGCTGTAGCCACTTTTTATTTTTTTTAGCACTACAGGTCATGCTCCAGTGAAACAAAAAGAGTGGGATGGTGGAAATTGAAGGAAAAGAAGCATGAAGCAGTGAGATGGCTCACACACAAGAAATTTTGAACAGAAGGGAAGAATGAAGTCATCCTTACAACAGTAGCAACTGAGGCAGAAAATAGTGGTTTCCCCTCTCATCTGTCTGCATCTGAAATACCAGCACCCAGAGTCACTATGGACCAGCTGGAAATTTTGCCTGTGGAAAATTCCAGAAGGAAAACCAGGTAAACAATCCATTTCTCACTACTTAAGGATAAAGTTAATAGAGAAATATTAATATAATTGCTGAAAAATGAGGAAGATATCTTTGTCCAATACAGTACTGCATTGGAAAAAAAAAAAGAAACATTCTGAAAGAAATGTTTTTCAAGAATCACGCAGCTTTCTGCACCTCTAAGAGCCATTGAGAGAATATAAAATAAAATCTCTTCCCAGCATTTCGCGCTCTTTCACGTAACACATTTAAAGAGAAACAAATAAGTTGTATGGGACAGTGATGAGCCTCTGAACAATCCCTCTTTTCATCAGGATCCAAACTGGGTTTCAGAAGCTGCTTGACACATGCCTAGCTATTTCTGTTCCACAGCAATACAGTCATGGAAAGTTTTCCATGTACCACAGCAAGGCCACAGAGCAAACAGTTTATCACTGCAGTGTCTGAGCTTGCACGATAGAAAACAAACAGGGAGTAATATATGACAAAACCTTGAAAGCAGAATTTTGGACTCTAATTACCTGGTCAGAAGCTCTTTCAAATGGGATGTGTGAGATAATAAATTTCTTGTTAGAGAACAAGAACAAGTCTACTTTGTCTGGGCTCTAATCTTGGATTTCTAGCAGATTGTTATCAGTGCTTTCCCCCTGGAATTCAGTGTCTCTGCACAGATTTAAAATAATAAGTCTTTTTCTCTTCCTCCAAGGCAATAGCATGTAATATAGCTGCTCCTACTTTTTGCCCATATTTGGGGTGAACAGCAAGTGGCTTAATTTTTGCTTATGCTTTGGTTTCCTTTGGCTTTCCAGCAAGAAGAATATGCAGAATTCCAACAGAAGGCCTCCCACTAAGTATTTTTTTCTTTTCTTGTTCTTCTATGCAGATTTTAGTGGAGAGCCATTAGATGCATGCCCTGTGTCTTTGGGAGCTGGTGGAAGGGAGCTCAGGGTAGTTCACAGGCAGAAGGTGATGGGGTTTCCTGGTGGGTCTTGACCAGCTGTGCTCAAGAGCAAACGGGCAAGTTCAAGTTCAGTGGTTCTTGCTGTGCCACACCTCACAGCTGAGGTGAGCCTACAGCTCTACAGCCCTCTGGCAACCCTTGGCTGGTCAAGTGCCAGAGCACCAACATGGGGGAAACACCAGCATTACTAAAGAGCTGTGGCTTGGCTGCTCCAAATGAGGATCAGGGCTTGGGATTTCTTTATTTTTATACCAGTCCAGAGGAAATCACAGAAAGCAAGGATGACTTGAACCACTTTAGGGTGCGGTGAGTCAAGATGACTATAGAGTTTGATGGGACATTTGAAGGTCATCTTGTCCAGCCTCCCTGAAGTGACCAGGGACATCTTCAAGGCCTGGCCTTGATTGTTTCCAGGGATGGGGCATCCACCACCTCTCTGGGCAACCTGTTCCAGTGTTTTACCACTCTCACTGTAAAAAACTTCTTTAAAAATGCTTTTTTAAACTTCTATTAAACAACAATGGCATCTTGTCTTTATGTGTTTCATTAAAGTCTACCCTTCCCCCTGTTTTCTTATCTGAACCAATCTCACTGAAATACTAAGGGAGGGTCCCCTTGACCCTTCTGTGATCATGTTATCACAAATGTAAGACTTCTCCAAAAGAGCAGATGTGCCAAACCAGCCCAAGGATGCTGAGCTGAATGGAAAGTACACACTGATCAAATATTTGCTATTACTGATGGAGAGGGAGCTGGGAGGTGGCATTTCCATGACATTTTGTTCTTGTAAAGCCAAGAACTGCTCTATAACCTTTGAATGTGCCTTGAAATTGTTAATCTCACACCAGAAGTAAACGGAGAGTTTTGGAAAAGGTGCAATTATTCTCAATCCACAGTATCACACATAAATAACGCCTATTAGGAAATACCATTAATAAATAAGTCCTCATGATGACTGGGAGAAATAACTGATCATATCAAAAGAATTTACAGCTTAAGAGCAGGGTGACATAGCAAGTCCATGCAAGGTTATCTTGCTCTGTCCTGTTGTACTAGGCATGTGTGCTTAGCTGAAAGTTTATTTTAAAAACCATACTCTTTTTCCAAAAGTCAGCTAAGAATAGCAGTTTACAAATACGAGGTGTTTCCATGCCATCTGTTACTCAGAGCTCCAAGAATAGCACTGTATAAGAATCAGGGAATTAAAACATTTTTACTGCTCCTACCCTGCATTGGGTCAATTCTCATGAAATGTGAGTTCTCATGAAGGTTGCTCATACAGATATGCCCTAGGGTACAGATTGGTTGGACTTGAACAGAAAACAAGCAAGAACAAAAAATGCCACATTGAAGGAGGAAACAGTGAAAAGACTCAAAATACAGCAGGAAAGTTCAGGACAATAGATGAAAATAATTTCAGCTGCTGATTTTTCTGGCAGAAGTCCAGTTTGTCTCTTTTAAAAATGCATGCATACCCTTCTGAAGCAGCTGCCTTCAACCTCCTTTTTTTCTCCTTTGCAACCCTACTAGGCTGCATTGGCATGTATACACACCACTTTTATCAAGCATCACAAAGTACCTCAAATCTGTCTAGTTCTTTTCTTTTGGAAAAGTGCAAGAGCGCTACCTATACTACATTTTGTCTAATATGTTGTCTGATCTAGTTTGAGAACGTTCTAAGTGATTTAAAACAATTGCAAGGGTTGTCATGAGGAGAAATCTGTGCATTTAGTCAACAGTCTTGTTTCTTCCGTTAAGGAAGAACAGCTACTATGGAGGAGGAGGATAAAGCTCCCCAAAAACCCCCAAATTTTGGAACAACCACCCCCAAATTTTGGAACAGCAGCAACAACAAGCAACACCAAAGGCTCTCCAAAAAGTAGAAAACCCACAGAAGACCATAAAAATAAAATCAAAAAATTCATTCACCACTCACCTTAAGATATTTCACCTGCAGCCTGTGGGGTCTACAGGCTGCTTAAAATCTGATCAGGTTTGTGACATATGCAGATATCACTTATCCTTTTATAAGGATATATATATTAATATATAGATATATATTCTTCTCAACCTGCATTTTATTATCGCAATTATTGCATAATTGTTACCACACAGAAAAGGAAGTCAGGCTTGTTGGGGTGACTTTATACAGCTGTTTCACTCCACACTCCTGTGCCTTCATATCTCTGCAGAGACACATAATTTATCACAGTGGGCAAAGCAATTTTAAAATTGCTGTTGAGGAAAGACAAGTCCTATATGGTGATTTCCCTGAATCAAAATCCCTCACAAAATAGGGAATTACATTAAATTGCTTTCATTTTGCAGAATGGGAGAATGACAAGACAGCCATAAGAGAAAGATTTTAGATCACAGCTTAATTGCAGATGCTGCATAATTCTCACAGCATCCCAGCCCACCTCCATCAGGTCAACATCAGAGTTTTTTTAAAAGAGCTTGTAGCAGTCCATGCACCTCTCACTTGAGCATCACAAAATTCCAGTAAAAGCAAAAACAAACAAATAACCTGTCATTTGATAGATACATTGAAGTAATTCTCCTGCATTGACCCAACTTCACATCACAGACCCTCCATTTTTCTTCAACATTTTCCAAACAAGTCTATACATTTATCCAAGCTCATGCATACAGTATTTAGTCACTTCCACTAACATTAGATTTAAATATGACTATTAACTTCTGGAGACTTCTTTAAAGTGCAGACTAGAAAATCTGACTTTCTGTCATTTTGTGGTTGCTATGTTTGAAGAATCTTCCCTCTGGGAATTTGCTGTGGTCAGAAAGCTTCATCACAAACATACTGTACTACATTAGCTGTAAAAACAAGAAGTGAGCGCCTTCTCCATCTCCTTTTCAAGAACCATGGTTTATGATGTTTTAATTAATGTCTCTTAGCTTGACAATTCAAGAATTTAAGAAGTAATTTGAAAATGCTTTATTACCCATAACTTAAAGCTGTGGTCATTGGTGCAGAGGTGTGCTCACGCATTGGTGTGCTCTTTGCATATCCCTAGGTGGGTTTGTGTCTGACTGTGTCATGTACCAGCTTCTTTTTCTTCTTTATAATGGTCCCATAAGACACAGATATCTAGCATTTTAAAATGGCATGAAAAGACCAGAGACTGCACTACTCTCATCATGAGATCCTGGAGGTCTAAGTAAAACAAAGGCAAGTTGAGCTGTACCATGAAGTAAAAGACAGTTGTTCAAAACTAATGCTGAGACAGCTTTGCTATTTTTGAAGGATGATCCATAGAATAATTTACAGTGATTAAAAAAACATAAGAATTGCATGGGCAAAGCTCAAAAAATATGAAGGAGATAATTCAGTGTTTAAAAATGAGAAACAAAAAACACCCAACATTCAATGCAACTCTACAGTCTGGTAGCAGAATTTCTGAAGCCTATCATTTCTGTAGTTTCCCAAGAATCAGAAGTATTTGGCAGATGCTTGAAACAGGAAATGAATAAATTTTATTTAGGCCTCAAACATTATTTATAAAAAGTCAGCTCATAGTAGTCGACCGTGAAAACCTTGCATTATCACACCTATAAAAATGTATATTTAAAGACACAGCTTTGGAGTTTTAGAGTTGCCTGAACCATTTACATTTCTGTCTTTCATATAAATGTATATGTGTGTGTGTTTGTGTGTACGGGAGTGTGTAGGTGTATGTGTATTTATAAAGCAACTTGTTTGCCTTTAAAATTTGCTTCCCATAAGTCAAAACACTGTCCTCATTGCACTAAATTGTTTGGTTTAAGCACTGATCTCTAGGGCACTGATAAACAGTATTTTTGTGGGTTTGGGAAAGCTGAAAATATTTCCACTTTAAAAATCCCATAGTGCAGAAAAGCAATGTTCCAGCAATCAAAAACATGGCATGTTCTCCGAGCATGATTCACTGTATCTAAGCCCCCAAAGAAGCAGTGCTAGTGGATGATTGCCAGGTAGTGTGTTCTAAAAGAGGAAAAATAACCTGTGAAAACGTAAATAGGTGCTGTTTAAAACAAGCTGTGCACAGGTACCACTCACAGACAGGCAGCCAGCATTACAGCTTAGTCCAGATGTAGTTTAGGTTTCTTCCTGGCAAACAGAAGTTTTCCCATTAGATATTCTCAGCCGAAGAAACGAAAACCAAAGCAGGCCCTGATATAAAAAGTTGTCTATCCTTGGCTAAGTTAAATCTCTTCTGAGGGCCCCATCCTGAGAGCACCCTGCCCTGTCCACTCCCAATGTGGAGGGGATGTGCTGCCAGCCCTGCGACGAGGCTTCCCACAGGATGTTTGCCACCTTTGCCAGTCACTGGAAGGGGAGGGATTTTTGGCAGCAGTTTTGCAGACCATGTCAGGGTTGGCTAGTCAAATGCTCTAGTATTTGAATGAATCCCAGCTACCTACCTCCTTCTGGCCTTGGCTCAGTGCAGCTCACTGCAGCCTCAGCAATAGCATTTGATATTCAGCAGAGCAGGAACACAGCACCTGAAGCTTCTTACCGTAAACCATATACCAAGAAACACACTACAGATATTTAGTAGCCATATAAGGAACAACCCTGGCACTGACCTGCCGTTCTCAGTTGTCTCCCTCACCTCACACTGCTGCAGCACAGCTTCTGCCTGTGCAGACTCCCACTGACCTCTGGGTTGCACAACCCTGTGTCTGAAAGCAGGAATAGATGAACTCAGTAACTCAATAGCCAATTTTACAATCTACAACAACAACAGCAAGCCCTCTCATCTGTGCTTTGTTCTCACCTCTGGTACATTTTTGCCACACACCCCTAGTCAGAGGGTTCATGGCAAGGGTTATTTTCTCCGCTCTCACCTGGACTAACTGCTCTGCTCTCCATTTCTCACCAGGGCATGCTTCCTACATCCCCAGATCCCCCCCATCATAGCAGATTGGCTCCAGATTGAGAACAGTTTAGCTGAAGATGCCTTTATGCAACTCCTCCCATTCTAACCTGTCCTAACAGGTTCTGAGGAGCTTGTTCCTCTGCTCAACTTTTATATGGGAGCAAAACAGCCTCAGCCAGGATGAATCCTACCCAGCCTGCACAGCATCTGCAGGAAAGCATGGGTCATTGACATGACTGGTGCTTCCAAGGAAAGGAAATTGCTCCCTTTCATTCCTGAAGGTCCAAACAGGGACAGAGGGACCATCCTGGCAAGGGGCAGCAGAAGTCCCTGCCCTGTTTACAGGGCCCCTTACAAGCAAGCAAGCAAGCAAGTGCACAATGAGCAGGACTCAAAGTCCAAATCACAACTAAGCTCATGAAGCTTTCTAGCTTCAGGTATCAGATATCCACCCTTAGGCCAGGCAGTAAAAGACCCTCTGAGCTCTACCACCTCATGATCAATCACTCCTGGAAATGACCAAACCAGCAATAGCAGCACATCTCTAAGGAGCAGCTCAGGAAAGGTTAGTGTTGTTCAGAGAGGAAAACAGCAGTGCTCGTATCTTCATCCATTCAGGGTATTTGTATGGGCACAGACATTGTTTAACTCCCAGGGAAAAGGAAATTATCATCCTCAGGAACACTTCACAGTGAGAAGGGCCTCTTTACTATTCTCAGGGTAAATGTTGCTGAGAAGGACACAAATGAATGAAACCTGGCCATGAACTAAAGAATAGAAAAGAATGTTTCTGCCTATTTCAGAGGAGACATATTTGCAGCTTTACTTGCATTTTTAAACAAGCAGACAAAGGATTTTTATCTCCTATATGAAAGACAGACAGGGAAGAATTTGTTTATTTTAACTGCAAAATTTTATAGATGGTCTGATGTTGGGGGAAGCATTTTAACCAGCTGAGGCTTGAGCTACTTTAGGGCTGGGAAAACACTTTATCTTCCAGGCTTGATTGGGACGGCTTTATAAAAAGACAGAAAAGTCCAGTTTTGCTTGTAAGTGTCACAGCATCAGGAAACAATTTTACTTCCCTGTGCTGTCATTCCCATTGACCAGTCTCCATACTCATGTATTTATAAACCTAGTTGCCCATTTTCTCTCCAGAGTCAGATTTTGTCAAGCTATGGTAAAGCTCCTCTATGCTTTTGTGTGCCTCTAAAGATGCTCTTCCTGCTTCCAAACTACCTTACCTGGCCATGTGCATGTTGTGTTCTGGCTCTAGCAAAGTCACGAGGTGCATGTGAGCTAACCTACTTCTTATCTTACGAGGTGTCTGCTTCTGAGATCTGATATTCTTCAGATGTTTCTACTTCCTTAATGAACTATTGCCACCAATATTGCTGAGAGGTTTTATTTCTTCCTTCCATCATATTTGTATGTTTCTCTTTCAAGTCTCCTGTTTTCTCAAACTTGACAGCCTTACATACAGTTTCAGTGTGCAACATCATTAATAAAATAAATTATCGAGTGAAAGAAAACCTCATGTATATTATTTAATTGCAGCAGAGATCAAAGCAGCATGTCTTTCCTTAACTGCAGTCAATACCTGATAATGCTGGATATTTTTAGCAATCTAGAGATGGGCACCACATCTTTCTTTGAATTTAACAGTAAATACTAAAAACCAAAAGCTGCTCATCTGTACAGAGGTGATTTTTTCTTTAATTTCCATTCATGTTTTCTTCTTTGGCTCCTCTTGTTTTCTGAATCTTACAATCAAAAAAAACCACTGTAGATTCCTTTTCCGCCTCTGCCAAAAAATGAGATATATATGATTGGGGCACGTATTTAGAATAATTCAGATGTTGCTACCAGTTCATTAAATCCACTGGAATTAAAGGTGACTGCTAGGCATCAGTCTTCTCTTTTGTGTTTTGTGTGTTAGTTGTGGCAGAGATTTTCACATGAATTTGAGACTGTACAGCTTTACCAGGTGAAAAGAAACCTGAGTGGGAAAAGCTCCTTACAGCCTTTTATTACAGATTCCTTTGTGTATTTGTGTTCCCTTCTAAAAGGTCAAAATCATGGCAATGAAGAAAAGGAAAGGCATCTCTTGACAAAGCCTTCAGCCTCTCACCTACAGTTCCCATCTCTTTCAAAATAACTAATGCTGAGTTTACACAGGGATATTTTAAGAAGCATTAAAGAGCTGGGAAGGGCCTCCTTTGAAAGAATGCAGGGATAGCTATGCATGGATTTGGTGAAAATTAAGGAACACATGCAATTATTAGAGCTACCAGAAAAGTTTGGGCCAGAGGATGTGGCTCTGTATCCATATAAGGGAATACAAAGACAACAAAACCGTTTAGGATTCCAGTATACCAACCAATACACCTTTTAGGTCCTTTATTCTTTTCATTGTCTCTTCTTTTGACAGCACCTCTGGTCTCTGCTGCTCAGATATCAGCACGTGTGGGATGGGGGTGTTTAAGCCCTTTCCACAGATGATGTTTATGGCTTTCAGACCAGCCACTTCTTCTGCCCAGCCCCCACAACTGACAAAAGAGATTGTAACATATCCTAAAACCTTACCCCAAAACCCACACCCACTCATCCAAGGAAAAACTGACACTCATTGGTTTTTAAAGAAATGTTCCTCCTCTGTCCACACCATGAAGGTAAAATTTATAGTGCAATCCATATATGTGTGTAATCTATGCATTAGGCCTCTTCACAATAACTTTTACAAAAATGCGGGGTTGATCAGACACCAGGTGGATTTGCTTGGACCCAGAAGGCAAATGCAGTATCAGAGGCACCACAGTGCTATTTGCTACTGTAGAGTTTCCTCAGGAGATAAAAGTATGGAGCACTGGAACATGCCATTGGAAGTTTTGTAGAGTCCATAATACAGAAAGTAATGCACGTGCTTTTTCTTGTCTTACCACCATGTCTTTAAGGTTTTGTGGGAACAGAGTGCTTCCTATCATGATTATTATTAAATAATTGGTAATATTTTTCCCGGCTTACTTAGAGAATCATAGAATACCCTGAGTTGGAAGTGACCCACAGGGATCATTGAGTCCAGCTCCTGGCCTTGCAAAGGACAGGCTCACGAGTCACGCCATGTGCCTGAGGGCAATGTCCAAATGCTTCTTGAACTCTGTCAGAGGTGACCACTTCCTTGTGGAACCTCTTCCAGTGCTCAAACACCCTGTTTTTTGTTTGGTCTTGTTTTGAAAATTCAGCTGAGTTCTTTTTCTAGCTCAGTACAGTAAAATGCACACCATACTTTAGTAACAGTTACCTGTGCCAAGGTATACAAAGGAAATGATCCCAAGGAACTGAACAAGTTGCTTTCCCCCTACTTCTCCCACCTTTTACTCTCACTATACCCACACATTTCCAAAATACCTAGTTTTGGCACTTTTTGAAATCATTGTTTACTGTCCTATGGTTGGATGGTGCCATTTCTAAAACTGTAAGCTGGCATATGGCCAACATTCCTAATGCTGCAGCACTGGGGAAAAAAAAAATCCCCACAAACCACCTACACACACAAAAATTCCCGATGGAGAAGAGGCAAAGCACTGAGTTGGGAAAGGAAAAAGGTCAAACCCATAGCACATAATTGCTCGGAAAACCATTTGCGGTTTTGTGGTGTAAAAGTGACAGACTTTTTTATCAAACAATGGTACTCTGATGCTGTCATAGCTTTAGAGATTATTCCACTTCTTGACTCAGAGCTCAGACAAATGGCCGGAAAAACAACTTTTAAAGGAATAAGCAAGTTCAGTGATAACTTCCTTAGTAGTGGATGAAAACTACTTGAGCAATCTGAGACACACTGTGTCCCAACCACAAGACTGTCACCAAATATTATTTCTTGTCACCCTGTGACTCACTTAATAGGCAGTTGTTAAAACCATGAAGCTCTCATTGCTCTTTTTCCCCATGAAGATTGGATCCCTGTGCTGAGTACTTGGATGACATAGGAGCTAATGATAAGTGGTTTATAGCATCAGACTACTTAAGAAATATAAACTAATGCTAACTTCCTCTGTTCAGTCTTTATGATAACAGTTTTAATTTGAGTCTCACTAAAACTAGAGTTGCTCCATAAGTAGAAGAGACTGAGCATACAGGCCATTTCGAGCTTGCTGTATGTGGAACAGGCAGTATTAGTGTCCAGTTTCCAAAATATGCTGCATTTCACACCTCTTTCTTCTACAGTGCAGAGAGGTACAAGGTGGGGATTTTGTGGGTTTTTTGGTTTTTTTTCCTGAAATGAAGCTGGCAGTATTTTGACAGAGGAGAAAACCCTTGCAGAAATGTGGGGATGTACACAGTCTCAGGAAATAATATTCAGACAATTGAATTCTCAAGGGTGGACAGACTGCTAGATGCTGAGCCAACTCTTCCTGAGGGACATTGCTCTCTCCAAAAGCTGGTATATGAAGAAGTAACTTGCATCACTCTGAGAGAACTTGTTCTTGGAGGTAACAAAATCAGATAAAACTCTTTGCTAAAAAGAACAGCTGCCAATGCTGTCTGCGATGAGAACAGGGCAGAAAACTCACTCGACTGGGGGCTTTACTTGCTCTATTTCAAGTCTGGTAAATTGCACAGAGATGTGGATGAGAAGAGCAGGTAAACACCAAATGTTCTTTAAGTCTGGTCCAGACAAGAGCTGAGGCCAAAGTCAACACAAAGAGGTAGCTTTAGTCATAAAACCCCTCAGTCATCTTGATGGCCTGGGATTTTTTCCTCCTTCCTCAGAAATGTCGTAATTACATGCAACAAAGAAAGGTTTAACACAGTTTGCTTAATTATTAACTACCTATTATTTGAGGGGAAACCACAGACTTTGCATAAATATTCTGCTATTACATGCCAATGAATGACATATCCCCTCTTCTGAAAGGGCATCATGCTTACCCCTTCTCAGCAGTATGCAGAAAGTCATGATTACTTGGTCATTGAGAAGAATTGCTCTCCAAAGCTATTAGGGAAGGATTCAGAAAATTATGGTTGCGCACAAGGCTAAAATATAATATAATGGACAAAATCAGTGAAAAAGAAAACACAGTATCTGGAACAAGAGCAATGAAGTCTCTGGGGGGAAAAAATAGTTGCAGAGTATATACAGTATGCATTGAAAACAATGACACTTCCATAAAAAGATGTGTCTCATCTAAACCTCCTTGGGAAAGAAAAACTAATACATTTAAAATCTTTACTGAAAGTCAGGAGGAGACATTTGAAACAATGAGAAATATTTGTGCTACACTATTATCTTTGCCATTTTCAAACTGCTGTAGGAGTTTGTTCATTCCTGTTCTTGCCAAGCATGAAAGTGCAAAATTGAAATGGCCTGGTTTTTTTATATGACCTGATCTGGAATTGCTTGAGTGCTCATTTAAGGTACCAGTTCAGAGTCCTTTACCCTCCATCCAAATCCAGCTCTGCTGTGGCAGAGGCTGTAATGAACACACAGAATTAGCTCAGTCCCGGACTGGATCAGCTACTGCCCACCCACACCTCATCATTTGCTCTCTGACTCTGGGTACAGAGGTATGACCTGAGCATGGGTAGCATTTTCATTACCATCACACTGATGAGCCTCTTAGAAATTAAAACAACCCTTCCAGAGTTTCTGTCATTTACACAAGAATGAGGGACTGAGTGGGAGCCAAGGGAATAGGTATCACAATACAATTCTGTTCCTCATTCCTTGAGCTGCATCTTTTGTGGAGTTTAAAGCAGCTTAAAGACTATCATATTATGGTGGATAATCATAACTATAGAAATGCCATTAATGAGTGTTATTTAACTGCTGCATTCATTATATAACCACATTATTGCATGCCTGGATTTTCACTTACGTCCTTGTTGTTTCAATACCATGACTCAGTGGAGAATAATTCTTAGCTTATTTTCCAACTTCTTTGTGGTCTCTCCCATTGATGCATGTAGTACAGGATGGGAAAAAGACAGCAGAAAACCGTTCAGATCCTGCCACTGTATGTAGATCTGAAAGCCAAATCTTCAGACATTATTGGATCCAACATTGCCCACTGATGGGAATTCTGATAAGTGTTTGGCCCTGGTCTTGTACATTGGAGCTGTGCTAGCAGCTTTGTGAGCTATCAGGACTGAAGTGACCTAAATATTCCTCTCCCAGTCTTTGTACTGATGCCGTAGTGTTTCCAGATGTAAGAGCAATATGAGTGCAGGATATGGTGCACTCTTCCTTGCACAGGATTTGACTCAGACTCCCTTATCCAAACAACACCCCTAGCAACTACTATTCTCCTGAGTAATTAGCCCCTCTCCTAGACCCAGGTGCTCATCAGCTGGTGTGGCTCCTTGCTCTGTTCTCACCAACTTTATGGCAGCTGCTTGCAGTGCTCACAAGGCTGGGCTGGGAGGATGAGGGGCAGAGCACACACAGTTTAGCAGAGACATGAGCTTTACCATCTATAGAAGATATTTGGATGCTCCAGAGGCTGAGAATAGCAGATGTAAAACATTCCTGGATCTCTGTTTTTTAATTAAAGATTTACTCATCTCATTTGACATTTTCTATTCCAAGATTTCCCCAGTGGTGAGCTTCTTGATTCAGGTCAACATACCTTGTAATCCCACATCTTTAGATCAGCTGTCAGCTGGATCACTGCGTCTCCTCCACAAACACATATATTTTGAGATCATGATGTATGTGTGCATGAGATATACATTCCTGGGAGTCACTGTTGGCTGGGGAAACAGATCTCAGCTCCTCAGAATTTTGAGAAGAGTTGCCTGTTCTTTTTGGTGTGATTCGAACTAACTTAAAAAACAAGACAATTAAGGACAGAATGACCACTCCTACCTCCTGTCAGATTTCATCAGCCCTCTCATAGGGCTGGACAGGTACCTCATCTTCAGTAAATTTAACTCCTTTATCACACCCCACCAATCCTTCAGGTTTTGAAGTCACTCAGGCACTGTGCAATTTTGGGGACTCAAAAAGAATTTACTTCAACAATATTATCTGTGGGGCTTAAATCCTACTTGGTTTCAGGTTATTACTTGGAGCACATTTCACATATGTTGCTTCTACTAGCTGTGATGACTAGAATAAATAAATAATACATATTAGTTGTTTACTAAGAGACAGGAGCTACAGGTGGAGTCCAGGGACAAGAGAAGCTGCTGTGGAGGAGCCATCCCATGGTCTGCAGCCTTCAGCCTGCGGGACAGCAACCATAAATAACCTAAGAGAACTTCCTGATTATGGAACAGCCTCACAGCAATATTTTCTGTGCTTCTATCACTCCAAGACAGGATGAAATAGCCTTTTTTAATTATTTGATTTCTTTTGGAGAAAAAAAAAGAAGTTTAAAAAAATGGTAAAGATTCAAAACTGAAACTTCAGAAGAATATTTTGGAATCACAGAAGTTTAAATCTATAAGGACGTCAAGGCATTACCTACAGCTTGTTTGATGCAGATAGAAATATCTGAACCCAGATGTTCCCTGGCACAGAGATCTTTTAAAAACCTCCAAAATCAGAGTCTCCAAAATGGGCTATGTAGCTTATTTCTAGACTTAGAAAGCTCTTTTCAGTCCTTCAGATGAGTGCTGATCTCTTTAGTGAAGAGAGATGTCCTGCTGGTACTGGACATGGAGAGCACTTGATGACATTTTTTATTATCAGACAAGCTGATGACTTTCATCTGGAATATATTCCTTCAAATTTCTTCCACATTCCACACAGTTCTTATCATACTTCTCAGTAACTGCCAACTTGTGATATCAGTTGTGAATTGTGGTACCTTTGTCAAAAGATTTGGAAGTTCTGTCACCAGGGACACACTTTTACATTGTCTTAATTTTGGGTAAATTTGAGACACTGAAATTTTGAGATGTTCTGTACATAGACCAGGAAAGTTCTTTCCCCTTTAACTGAATATTTCAGCTTCATTATAACATAATAGTTACTTGCATTACTTCAAGTTTAAAATACTTTTCTTCCCAACAAGATAGGCAACTATTTGTGCTGATTGGCTTAGATAACATTTCAGTCCAGCAACCTGTGAAGTAATTGAACTGCCCTCCAATTCCATTTACTCAACACAAGGTCAATGGAGATACACCACAGAATAATGTTTCCAATATGTCTAAGTTGTACACCAGTGGACTGGGTGTTTACGTGATATTTATTTGTGGTTATGTTGTTGAATTTCCCTCCACAGCAGGATTGATTCCTTGACTTTGCATGCCACTATCTAACAATCACTAAAGCAGGATTAATAATACAGGCATAATTCAAATATTTGCTAATGATTATGATTATTTTTTTTGGTCCTTGTTCTTACGCAGCATTTGGGCATCTGTCAGTCGCAAATGTTGTGCAAGTGTTTGGCAACATTGTTAATATCCTCTTCTGCAGAAGGAATACTGGCGTTCTCTGTTGTAGACTTTGTTTGTTTAACATAGTGATCAAAAGGAGCATTGCATTGCCACCGAACCTTGAGTCACCTTCCCCAAGGAACAATCACCCTTTCTTTCCATTTGGGTGGAGATTGTATCTTTCTTAGTAAGGCAGTGGTGATCTCAGTCCACGATTTCTCGAGAATACTTACAGAAGAGCAGAAAGTGGGCTATTTTATATTGAGGTGGCAGAAAAATGAAGGCTTATTGCATACACACTGGTAAGGTTTTGTCACTGCAGTGCTGAGACCATGGCAGAAGACTAGTGTCTGGTTTCTTCTGAGCACAGTTAAAGAAGGAGAGGGAAGGAGCATCTGTATAGGTGGTGCTGTGAACTTTGCAAAAACATCTGGCAGATCCTGGCTGTAGCAAAGGAATAGAAACGTCTCTCATTTTTTTATTTTTTTTTTCAGACACGGTGCCTGGTGCACTTTCTCAGTTGTTAATTCAGACATTCTTCTGTGGAATCACTGGGTTTGGCTTTTTATGGTTAGCAAGATGCAGCAACGTCAGGACACATCAGGACACATCACACCCTGACGGTGACTGTTTGCCTGTTGTGGGCAGCAGCACATGGTAGCAGAGGGAAATGGTGGGAGGTGGAGGGTGATGAAGCTGTCTGTCATGTGCTAGAGGATGGATTGAAGTGTGAAGAAGACTGGTTAATCCTGCCCTAGAGGGGCAAAACAAAAGACTTTGCAGCCAAATGCCACTTCCTTTTGTATCAAGATGAAAAGCAGGAGAGAGGAAGGAAGGGGAGAAGGGGCAGGGTTCAGAGCCAGGCATGTGACAAAACCAACCCCTCAGGGTCTCTCCAGTTCTCTCCCATTACTACCATAACCCAGCACTCTGGTCAGGGGCAGAAGGGAAGAGAAGAACAATTAAAGGGAAGTGCAGGGGATGTAGGGTGGCATATCAAAAATTTACTGGAACTGGACATTTGGGCTGGACCATGACGGGGCTCTAGAGAGTTACTCATAATACAAAGTTTCAAAATATGTACAACTCATGCTCAAAAAATTACTTCTGTCTGAGGGTGGGGAATGTTTTCCCCAGCCCCTGCTTGTGAGACAAATAGGAAAATGGGGAGGGGAGTGGGGAATTAATGCAGTGAACTGTTTAAATAAAGATAGTTTACTATCAGCAAAACTGACATTTGCTCAGGTAATACTTCATCTTGCTGCCTATTTTCTAGAGACTGCCCAGGCAGGTACCTGATAGCACAGCTGGGTCCTGGTAGGGCACAGAAGTGGCACAGGAGTGTGGCTGAGAGCCTGAGCCTGGGCTCAGTAAGGACTTTGGGGATTTTATGTAAGCTGTCTTATAATTTAGAGCAACGGATACTGAGCGCCTATGTTTTTTAAAAAGGCTGTCTGCAATCAGAAAGATTATTCATTTCTTTTAGCCTTCCAAAGACAGCAGCTAGTAGATGATAGTTGCCTTTAGCATATTATTTTTTTCTTATATGAATTTTTGCTCTTCTTTCCCAAATGGATAAAAAAAGGAATCTCCTTTTACACAGATTCACTTCTGTACTGTCTATCTCAAAAAAAAAATATTTAGAGCAATGGCAGTAAATTCTTCTGATTTTCACTATCAAATTGCTCTTAAAAAATATTGAATCTTATGGCTGATCCAAATTTTGCCTGTGTTGAACTGGGTACCAATGCTACTGCTTTACCATCACTGACCTGGGATGATCCTTTCAAAGACACTTCTGATGCATGTTGACTGCTGCAAATAATTCAGGTGTGACTATCCCTGCATGACTGTGGTGCAACTGACAGTGACCAGACACCTGGATTTCTCATACTTGCAGAAGATGAAGTGACAGAACAATGTTTGAGCCTGATGGGAGGAAAGCTTCTTCCCAGCCTGTCTGACCTTAAAAAGATCTTTGCTTGCATCAGCCATGTATCAAGTCACTCTGACCTGCTACAGTCAGGTTTCTATAAATACAATCTACAAAACGAAATATTTGCTCTAGCCAATGCTGCAGGAGATTACAGGTCAATTCATTTATCATATGCATCAGTATAATATAGCAGTGGGTGCACATATTATTCCTTTGATTATTCAGAGCATTGCTCTAAATCACTTGGTGCTCAGGACATGTTCCTGCAGATGGCAAGAACCAGCAAGTTCAGTCTAAATTGGGGAGCCATAATTTGCTGTCTCTGTCAGTTACACTGACAACTACGTGAAAGTTCAGCCATGGTACTGAGGGCTGTGGTGCTCTCTCAGATTGGATTTAACCTTCAGATGATGTCCAGGTTAGATGGACATCAGGAGCCAGTGAAGACTCATCTCATCTGGAGATGCAAACCAATGAGTGATTTTCCCTGCTTTGTCTCTAGCTGTCCCCTTCATTTCCATCCGTCTTTACCTGAAAGTGCTGATATGTGGTACCTGCCTGCCTGTTCCATAGCTGTCACTCTGAGGACATGGGGACAAGAAGCAATCAGAAATTAGCAATACATATGAGGAGTTTGCCAACACAGTAAAGTGATAATGTTGATACCTTGCTCTTTGCTTTGCTTTGATCTAGCAGATTTCAAAGCACTTCACAACAGGGCAAAATTCAAGTGCTCTACTGCTTTTTTCAGCTGGGACCACTGAAGCACAGAGGTGTACTAGAGTGTGTTTTAAATTACCAGGACTCGCTGCCCCTGGCACTCCAAAGAGCCCTTGCTTGATCTCTTAATTAAAATAACGTAGGGTGGGTAACTCAAGCCTGCTGATATATGTAAGGAAGCAAACACAGTCTTTGCAAGAGTCACGCATGCCATAGGAAGGACTCAGTAAGAGCTGGTGTCTCCTTTGAAGCTCCATGAGAGTCTCTTCCAATATTTCTTCTGCCTGTTGCATTATCTTCCTGCAGATGTTTTGAAATATATATATATATATTAAAGTGCCTGATCAGTACCTTCATGATGGATGCTCAGCAGTTATTACAAGACTCAAAGCCAAATCCTCACTTCTAAAAGTCTTTCTGAGACCTGAAATTCTTTGTAGGAATAAGGAGCTCTCACAATCAAAACCATCTATCCCCTTTGGGGATAGAAGGATGATCTAGTGTGGGTTAACATCAACACTCAGAGTATCCTTGTGCTAGGTATAGAAGTAAAGGAAGCCTCTAAATTTCACTTGGAGGTATTGGGAGCTGTTGGAAGGACAGATTTTCTTAAGCAGATCATTCCCTGGTGCTGATCTTCCCTTCCTCCCAAAGCCTTCCCAAGTATTTTCATTTGTCTTGAGTTTTAGGCATAAAGAATAATGTTGGATAATATCACAACATCTTTAAATACCTTTTTATGTTTGCAGAGTTTTACAGGGTGATCATTTTGGTGGGAAGAAGTTTCTGGTGTTGTCAATATTTTTCACTGCAGAGCCCTAAGATTTCCTTACAGTACATTCACTGAGTGAGGTTAAAGAAAAAAAGAAAGAAGTAGCTTTCATCTGTTTGCCAGTGAAATTCAGTTTTTGTTTCTCACACTGAGCTCTCAGAGATTTGTTGCTCTTGTCACATGAAGCACTTCATGGCAGGAAAATGATATTCCATTACCGAAAGTCATCATCACAAAGATCCTGGCAGTGCTTGATGTTTACTTAAATCAGCTGTTGTTTTAGCAAATTAGATCCACTTTTCAGGCAAGGTGTCTAGATTTGGGAACATCAGATTGAAAGAGAAAACTCAGCTGCTGTCCTATTAAATGCATATTTATTTACTGAACTAAGTGCACATTTGTAAAAGGTGGTAAAGTAATATTTCTATGCAGAAGTGCAGTTTGGTTTATCAATTCCCCACACTTTCAAAACTTCAGCGTGCTGCAAAACTAGGTAGAAAAATATGACAGTATTGCAGAGTTATCAAAAGGAGATAGAGCTGGAATGAGGACAGCTGCTTATTTAACCAGCTGTGAGGGAGGGAGAGGCAGTGTGGGATGACGATGATAAGCAAGTTAGTTGATTCTTCTTCCTAAAATTCACCAATATTTCATCATCACCACAAGGCACTAATACTTAGACACCTGCTAAGGTGAGCAGAGTACCTTTGAGAGCCATTTTTCAGGTAGTAAATACCAATGCATCAGTCTTTGTTCAGGTTTCCCTTGCAATCACAGTGGCTGGAAAACTGACTTTTTGGTAAGTGAAGGCAGATCACCAAAGGTAAATGCCATATATTCCAGGCTCACAGAACTCATGCAGCATGCACAGGACTGACATAAGAAGCTTGGCTGATTTGTCTCCAGGTGTTTTGGGAATTAGAGCCTTCCCCATTGTGAAAGCTGGGCTCAGGATCTGGGATGAGAGGTGGATCACCAGAGCAGCAGACCTCAGCAGGGTGTCTGTGCATCCATGGCATGAGTGCTGCAGGTAACGCAGTCCCCCTCACCCCTCTGGTGAAAGAACCCCTGTTTTTAAGGTGTCTTCAGAGACTCTTAGAAAAGACATTTCAGATGTGCAGAGTTTCTCTGGGCCTGCCTTCAGACCTGCTCAGCCTGTGTCCCCAGCCCCAGCTGCAGTCCCAAGTACTGTTCCTCTGTTTTAGGGCTCTTCTCCAGACATGGAATACTGTCAGCACCCCCAGGTGAGGCACAACACTGCAGTTCTTTGGTAACAGCTCCAGTCAATCCACATGCAGTGTAAAGCATACCAGAAGAAAATGCACTGCTTTGCTATAATTTTGCCTGCATCAAGGGTTTTGTAGCTGTAGTTACTGTGGTTTTCCCTCCTGCATTCTTAATTGAGACACAAAACAAATTGTTTTTAAGATGAAATCAACTCTTGCTTTTAATCTCCATTCTGCTGCTTGTGGGGATGTTTCCTGGAATATCTAGGGTTTGGTTTTGTTCCCCTAGAGAAGCTCAGGAAATTTCAGCCAGATTTGAGTTAAGTCTGACCTAAAATGTGATGTCAGCTCTCATACACTGAAGTGTGTTAAAAATATGAAAACACAGTGTGAATCATAAAGAACAAAGTGATTTTGATTCCAGGGTTATGATGCTAGCTGGAAAAAATGAGAATCAGTAAACTAAAGACACAAAATGATGATTTGACTTTGATGCATTTCCCTTGAAAGGGGAGAAGAAATAACTAAATGCATCTGTTGATTAGAGTATGAAAAGCAGATACAGCACAACGTATTGCTATTGATAAAACAGCAATAGCAATCGATAACAATAGCACCTAGAGTTTATTGCTGTAATAGAGTATTCCCTGTTGAATTTCCTGGTGTGAAAAAGGAATCTTTATTTAATGAGCTTTAATTTGTAAAAAATTCCTGACTTCTGATGTACACACTGGAGTGGAGCAGAGAAAGGCAAATATGCTGGTTAAGGAGAAGATGAAGGACATCAGCTTGTTTAGTCTACAAAATAAGCACAAAATACTGGAGTGGGGATATAATTATTGGAAGTAAATACACTGGACCATAACACTTCAGAAGGAAAAGAATACTTAAACTAAAGGACAAGATTAGCTTACTAAAAATAGGTAAGAAAAGGTCAAGAATAGATTTCTGCTGGAAAACAGATTTCCAGACCCCAAAGGAATGAGTATTTAGAACAGCCTTCTTCTAGGGCTGAAATCCCTCGTTGGTTTTAAAGGGAAGCTGGGTGTTTTTGTGTAAACGGTACCTGTGATGCCCATGGAATACACCCGATTGTGCAGAGGACAAAGATACTCTCTGCTCTGGCATTTTTATTTTCAGCCCTTTCTTTTGGATGCAAGATGAGAAAAAATTCAGTAAGTATGCAGGCCAGACATACATCTTCAATGTACAATTACAGGGCAGTAAGGGAGCAACTCTTGTGGATCTGTCAGTGGGAGTTGAAACATGGCCTTTCTTACGTGCAGAGCTGTTATCACTCAAACTAAGCAAAAACAAATTTTCAACAAGTGAAAAAAGTTACTTGTCTCTCCCCACACTGTATTTTAGTTACTTGTTTCTCTCCATCCTGTATTTTGTTCCCGAAGGAAAGAAAGCAGGAATGTACTCCCTTGGTAGGAAGGATAAAAGGGAGAAACTTTATTGCTTTGGAAATGACCTTGTTGAGTTGTTCTAAGCAAATTGATGGTTTTATATCTATCAAGTGCAAAGATTAAGTTATTAATACATGTTTGTAGGAGCATAACAAACCCCCTACTATACCTAGACAGCAAGAAGAGAGAGGGAACAAACTACCTAATTTAATGGGAGTTGGTGAATCTGAAGTCAGTGGGGAATCAGACCTGCCAAACTTTTGCTACATCATACTGCTGAGGTCAACTGCCTCCTGTGTTTTGCTGCTACCAGCACAATTCCTCAGGCATCAGCTCCAGTGAGATCATTAGCCTGAACAAGGTATCCCTCTCAGCAGAATTTAGTCACAGTCTCCAGACTTTCAGACATTATGACTCAGGCCTCATTGAGGCACAAGTTTTATCTTTAAAAGGCCTTTGATTTGTTAAGTATGTCTTCATCTAATCTGATAAAACTTTAAATGCTGTTTTACCAGTCTTTTGCATAAAAGGTCAGGACAGATTAGGATATGCCTGATCCTCAGTGTGAAATTCTGACAAAGCTGCAGGCAGTGGGAGTTCTGCTGCTGACCAATAGACCAGATGCCTTTTGCTTTCATCTTGGAAACCCTTGCTACTGGTGAATAAAAGGCTCATTTGTGAATTACAGAGGAAAACTAGTTCTCTTCCTTTGTAATTGAAGAAATTAGTAACCAAAGGGTCAATTTGAAAGATATTGTTCTCTAATACAAAAACTGGGGGAAAAAAATGCAGTTTCTCAGCTGTTATTAAAATTAAATTACCTAAGATGTCACTTCTTAGATCCTATGAAAGCAGAATACATTTGGAGCTTATTACAGGCAAGAAAACAATTAATCCAGGAGATGTTTATTTGATTAAAAAATGGTATTTTGACTCATTGTTTAATATGTCTTTTGAGCTATGTAATTCATTGGCCAATGGGCTGCCTCTCCCATGAAAGCTTTGGTAATTAATGCAAACTCACCAAAAGCCTCAGATCTTTGCTGTAGTGAAGCCTGATGGAAATGTGAATATTCACATCCTAAAACAGTGCTTCTCTACTGCTTCTTCCAGGCTGCAGATAAGACAACAGCAAAGAAACATCTCTGTGCAACACAATCTTGAGAGAAACATCTTTAGTTGAAAAGGGTGGGAGACCAGAAGCTGGAGATAAGGATCAACATGAAGTAAATAGCTGAACACCTGCATTCATTCACCAGTGTTAGTATGGGGCATTTCTAAAGGTCTTCAAAAGTAAGAGGAAGGTCTGGCCTTTAAGGTAACTGGATGGACTCTTTCAGATACTTAGACTTGTTTTTTAGTTCAGAGGAGCAAACACTTCTACAGGACACAAGGGCACAGTGGTTTGATTTTGGTAGTAAATCCATTCCACAGATTCCTTATAATCCCTATGAAAAGCAATGACAGAAAAGAAACAGATTTTGAAAGTAGTAAAAGAAATTCCAAGGTCTTAATTGCTTTTTGAGGTATGTGAGCTTTCTGTGAGCCACCAGAACATCCAAGGACAATGCCACGTGGGAATGATGTCTGGGATGCAAATTTAAACATGCTGCTCTGCCAAAACATGTTCCAAAGAACAGTATCTGTTACTGCAAAGACTTATGCAGTTTCAAATAAGTATGTGGAATGCACAATATTTGCATTAGGTGCTGAGAGGATCTGGTGATGTCCTGGTCACATCTGTCTCAGACATAAATTTGGGTGACAAGATCATGGGAAGGGAAGATCTATCTCTCAATAGATCAGATAGTTTCAAGGTAAATGCTTGTATGGCAGTAAGTCAAAGGACAAAGAGTTCCCTTCCTGGTGGAGCAGAGGAAAAATCAAGTGGGTTTAGTGCTGAAGCAGGATCCAACAGCAACGCTGAGGTTCCCTCTCTATGGCTCAAGGGTGATATACCACCACAATGGCAGCTTCTTCCGACAAAGACGAAAACTGAAAGCTCCTCTTGAAGACCTTGCTAACTCTGAGGTGTTGAGAGATGTTTAGATGGTTTTGAGCTTCTGAGGTTACAAAAAATAGAAGCAGATTTAAGAGGTGGAGGGGAATTCCATCTTAAATGTGGAGGCTGGAGACTGATCAAAATGACATGCAGAAAAGCACACTAGAAGAGAAGCTGGGAGTGACTAAGAAGACGAGAATCCCAATGGCACTGCTGTATGGTTTTGGGCAAGGCAGAAAGTCTGATCTTGGCAGATGGCATGCACATACATCCCCAGTAATGTGCACATTGATACTGTCTCAAAGAATAATTCAGGTTTTTCAATTGCTGTTCTAAGACAAGTTCAAAATTTATAAAAATAAGTTATTTTATAACTGGTAATTTATACAGTTAAAGAGAACAAATGGCATCACAAGTTTTGAATTGCAGTTGCCATTTGAACATTTCTTCTCCAATAAAAGGATTATTGCTTTCTATTTATTTGTGCCATTACTAGAGATGTACATTGCTATTTGGTATTATGGACAAACAAACTAAGGGAAGAGAGCAATTATTTTCTGAAAATTATTACTTGTATATAGTTTTATATTTCTTTTCAATACTTTGAATTTTAGAAAATTACAGTGACCAACAGTAAGCTGATGTAACAAGTTAATATAAAGTAATTTGCAGTAGTTAGATGGCTATTGCTAGTCTGTGAGTCTTTTTGTAGTGTATTGCATCAGGAATTGAATTTATTGGATTTTACAGCTGGGGCTGATATGAAGGATCCATCCAAACCTTACAAGACAGCACTGTGTTGTGAGTGCCTTGTCCCTGGTAGTGTTCAAAGCCAGGCTGGATGGGGCATTGAGCAACCTGGTCTAGGGGGAGTTGCCCCTGCCCATGGCAGGGTGGGTTGGAACTAAAAAAATCTTTATTGGCCCTTCCAACCCCAAGCATTCTATGCTTCTGTGATTCTATGAAGAGGTCAGTCTGAAGACTGAAACTGTGGTCTACATTTTCAGTGCTGTTGGTGTGCTGACTCCATTTACCCTGTAATCTGTTGCCAAGCTAAAGTGTCACATATTTTCAAGTGAATACAATTCTTTTTCTACTTTGTCTCAGATTTCTACATACTGTTGGTGTAGCCACTGCATCCTACCCCAGCACTGGATTTCCAGCAGGATCTAATGCAATGATTCAAGCCTACAGTATGTTCAAGCACTGTGTCACCCTTCAGAGTTAAACGTGCCACCTAACACTTGCTCTTGCTCTTGTTCCCTCAGCTTACAAACCAACTGGACTGTACTTTCCATAGAAATGAAGGAAAGAAACACTGTCAACAGCAATTGACAGAGCTGCTTCTTGTTTTCTAGACTTGTCTGTTCATAAATAACCTGAAATCAGATTCCACTTTAATAAGTGACAAATTTTCCCCTTGCAAACCTCAGAACAGAATGAGCAGAAGGGGTTGCTGTGCCGTGTCTCACCGGGATGCTCCTGCTGCAGATGCTGTAGAAAGCTGCTCACAGACTGTTTGCACAGGTTTGCTCACCAGCCCATGAGGGGCTGCAGGGATTCTGACTAGCTGAAGGGATGGAGCTGTTGCTTGATGTATTCCTGTGTTTCTGCAGGGTGCCAGTAGAGGGCAAGGATGGCTTTCGGCTTGATGTGAGAGCAATCACACAGGTTGCCCGGCAGAGCCGACAAATTACATGAGCTAAGGGAAAAGGAAAAATGTATGGGAGTCTGGGCAAAAGAGTGCCCCAGGACCTCTGTCTCAGCTCCTTCTTCCGTCTTGTGGACAGACGAGTGCTGGGGATCATGGTGGTGAGCTCACACAGTGCAACAGGAGCCTTGCGGGACTCAGGCATAGCAGTCTGTCTGTCCTCAGTGGGACAGACGTGCCCCTGCCTGCCTGAGGTGCTGTCGGTCCCCTCCATGCCTAGGAAAGGGACAGGCCTGGCTGCTGTATCTGTTGTGAACGGAGGCTGCTCTGTTACACTGGTCCAACCCCAACTCCTCCATCAGCTTTCCCACTGTCTTTCCTGAGCTGCTGCCTAACATGAGCTACAAGGAAGAGTCTTCCAAAGTATCATATGGGACTTCATTTCCCTTTTCTTTGCCAGAAGACTTTAAATAGAAGGCAAAAGAAGTTTTTTGGCTCTATTCTTGGGAAAGGGAAGTAGCTGTAGTGTAAATAAACTGTAAAGGTTTTGTAATCCAAATAACCCAATAGATTAAGAATAAGAAAGGCAGCTCTTATTTAGATACTTTCTCTAAGCTGAATAAAACATCATTTATGTCAGTAAGTGCTTCAGATAGTCTCTAATATACCTTAGTAAAGCATTGTTTTCTCTTTTCACTGCAACTTCAAGACCTATGTCCAGTTGATTTATAAGTTCATTATAATACGCTTCCCTTCTCTACAAGCAAATAGTAGGTGTCTGAGAAGTTAATTCCTCTGCTCCAGAAACAGAAATAGCATAACAGTTTGTAAATTTGTCTGAGTTGGTCTCAGGAGCTGATGTAAAACCTTTCAAAGGAAAAAAACCAAACCAAACCAAAACAAAAACAGTGATAAAAATGGAAGCAAATTGTAAATAAGCTTCTTGCTTTTTTTCCTGAAAGAGCTCTTTTCAACAATCAGAGGTTTTGCCAGTTCTCTCACCCACAAAGGGAGTGATGTCCCTCTGAGATACCAGCTGCTGCTTTTTAGCTGTGACTATGCAAAGCATCTCTATTCATCTTTTGCTAGAAAGGCAAAGCCTTTCGCAGAATTTCTTACCTCTTTTTCCATCCCTTCTATCAAGCAGTGAGGTAAATGAGCAGGGACTTGTTACACAGCAGTGAAAGGCCACCAAATTTAGAATCCAGAGGACTATAGTCAAGAGGTAACTTTTGTAACTTTACACGCATGACAACTGATGTACAGAACAAACACTTCACCCAAGTCACATAAATCCATACATGTGGCTGAAAAAGCAATGAAAGATGACTAAGGAGTGTGAGGAAAAGGCAGGCAAGGAGAAGCGGCTTGAAAAGAAAAAAAAAATCATTCCTTCTTTCAACTGGAAAAGCAGATGGAATACACTGGCATAGACATAGCAATCTTTGCCTCAACATATTATATCTGAACACTTGACACTGGAAAGGAGAGCCTGACAATAAACTAGAAGATCCCACACAGCACCATTTTCCAGTGGCCTTGACAACTAAGGAAGTGCAGGACATAGAAAGGATATGAAGTCTCCATGTCTTTTTATTAATTGCTCTCTTTTATGTCGGTACAATCTAATCATGTTGGAGCAGCCAGTTAACTAAGTAGAAGAGAATATGTTATTTCTACGATGCATATGAAATGTTGCATCTGATTTATAGCAGTCTCATTAGTCTGAGTAACCCTAATACATATGAGCAATAATTTAGAGAGTGATAAAAACAGATCAGACCTCTTAGAATGGACATAAACTACAGAAACATAGACAAACTTAGAATGGACACCAACTACAGCTGAAAGGGACCTCAAGAGAGAACTGAATATGACCTTCTGTACTGGGGGTCCGTACATGTAGCAAGACTATCCCTGACAGTTTAGCTGTTTGCCTAAACCATATGCAAATTCTCTAAGAATTTAAAGTCTGTGTCATCTAGGAGTTTATTGCTCTTACAGTTGGAAATCACATTGTTGTTGCACTAGGCTCTGTCATGTTTATTGCAATGTTGACAGATTTCTTTAATTATTTTCTCCAAGGCCTACAAAAGAACAGTTTAATCCCTGCTAAGTGGTCTTCAGTCTTTTGCCCATCACAAGACTTATGTGTACTGGCTCTTTTGTTTTTTTTTTAGTCTGAATAAATACATTTTCAGCCTTTTTTAATGACTTTTTCAAATGTCTTTTTAAATTACTTTCTTATAACATTTTCTTCTTGCTGTAATACAGACTGCTCTCAGTTTACCTACAGCTTCCCAAAAATCTGATGATCCGATCCCATGCAAGAGTCCGTTTAGGCCCACCATCCTAGGGAGTGGAACAATACTTCTAATCTCTCACACTTTCTAATTTTGCTCATACATCCCAAGAATTATGGCTTTGGAAGCCATCTGACATATTTGATGGGGGTTCTTTGACATGTCCCAGATCCTTTCATACAGCAGTAATTCTGATGCTATTCTAGATATTTTATCTGATTTTAATTATCTTTAAAGTGTTTGAAATTTCTTGAGGTGGGAGGATGGGATTTTAAGAATTTTCTAATAGGGGCTCTATACTGGTCCATGTTGGTTTCTTTCTCATTAAATCTGTTTTTAGTTTCTTCCTATTTTGCTGCCCAGAGACCTCTGCACCCAGGACTGTGAGAAATTAAAATGAAGATGAGAATAGAAACCCATTATTTCTACTTGTTAATGGGAACATAAAATGATTGCAAAATTAAACTTCAGAGAGTTGCATGTTACACGTTAGAAAAATTACTACATTATCTGAAAAAAGAACCTGGGGAGGTGGTGAGGACAACACCAGCAGATCTGGCCAGAGCTGCAATCAGACAGATACTTGTTGTCAGCACAGCGTCATATGGATTTGCTCCTATGACTGCAAAGAGTCGCACATTAGTGAGGAAAGAGGTCTGCCCATACTCCACGGCCTCCCAAGGCTTTTATAGCATTGAAATTGGGTAAGAGCAAATGAACCTTGACAGAGGGATTCTGCAAAGGAGACCCACCTATGTTCTGAGGGAAACAGCACCACTGCCTCCCTTGTGAGAAGATGGGTGAATGTAGAGCAGCAACAGGATGTGAGACACCTCATGGTCTGTAGCAACAGGGAATAAGGTTATCACTCCAACAATTGTCAGCTGCCGTCCTGGAGAGTCTTCTCAACAAGAGAGGGTTGTATGACATATGGACATGTAAGCATATGGACATGATTCTATGTTTAAATGTCATATAATGGGCACCTTTAATATGAAGATATAGGTTTACCTATTTTTTACCCTTGAAGATCACCGTGGTAATTCAGTGGGAGGGAGGAAACAACTCTTTTGGGTGAGGTGATGGCAATTTTTGCTTCTTCAAAGTCTTTTCCCAACAGGTGCCATATGGTGGCACATGCCCTTCCCTCCTTGCCTGTGGACTTCTGTTAAAGGAACAAGTCCCATCCCAGAGTCCCAGTGCACAGGGATACTTCAGGGCCTTCAGCTGCAACAAGAAATACAAGAGATGGTGTTCTAAAACAGTTGAATCCCCCCAAACTCATGTTCTTATCCTTCCCACTCCAAATATTAGCCTGGCCGAAACATAAGCCCAAGCAAAGGTCTGTTTGGCAGGACATGGGGATGTAGAAGAATCTTTTTCACCTATAGTCAACATATGGTTTCTTATTCCCCATCATGTAGAGTACCTGCTGTGTGCAGGTGCTCTGGAGTGATGATTGCTCCATTTTCCCCCTCCTTTTCAAAGTTCTAGATGGTGACTGTTTCTATCTAGTCCTGTTTCTCATTCCTAGTACTCATATCCCTGTACTCAAAAGTGAATACAATGACTTCGGTGCTGCTAGATGTCTGTGATACTTGAGGAAGACTCCTTTTCCTCAGTTCAAGACTAACCAGCCAAGAGCGATGCAAACTGTACAAATATCTCCAGTAATTCTGCCTGGGGCCACTGGCAGCTGCTATCCATAGCCTGTTCTTCTATGCCTGTAATCATCAGCTGATTCTCTTGTCTGAAATGGTCCCTGGCACCATATCACCCTAGAATTCAACTAAGGCACATGGTACCAGCAACATCTATCCTATGAGGTTGTACTCTCATGCATTATCAGCTTTCTATATACTCCTTCACAACACAAGTGGCAAATCTCGTGGTGGGGGCTTCTGCACAGAGGTGGTGTGAGACCCCATTCCTGCTCCTCCCATCTCACTGGCATTCTGAGGCCACTTACAGTCACGTGTTCGACATAAATAATTCCTGACATTAATCTGTGGTATTTTTAAAGTCACAGCTTTGGCATTTATTTGGAATTACTGTAACTGGGAAAGTAGCACATATGGATTTCTCTAGTCCTTAAAACGATTCCACTGTGGGAGTTTTCTGTACCCTAAAGATTTGATGTGTAGGCTGTCTAGATTATATTGGTTGCCATCTGGTCTTCAGTCCCACCCTTTGTTTTCAGTCTCCAGGCCATTATGTCTTTAGTAAATAATCAAACATATTTTGTTCTATTCAATTTCTTTTCTTCTGGTGAATTGTTGATTAGGAGCCAAAGGTTTATTTAAACAGGTGATAGCTTTGCTGCTTACTTGGTGCATTGGTAACATGACTTTAGGTCACATCAACAAAGACAAATGTAGTCATGCCAAGAGATCTGAACACACAACAAGCTGAAGTGTATTTAAGCCTTCTGGAGAGTTCCAGATTAGAAAGAGCTAAGCTTTATCCTCCCAGTTCAGAGGCTGCAGCAGTAGGGACCACGGTGGTTATGAAATGGGGTGGAGGAGTGGAGGAGTGGCAGTAAATGGGAACTGGAGTGGGAAGAAGGGGAGGAGGAAAATGGAGCTAGAAAAAGGTACAACTAAAATTAACAATAGGCATAGCCTCTTTCAAAACCTGTTTTGAACTGGACCCTCACTAACAAGTCCCTGTATTTCAGTAGGCTTGCCCAGTCCACTTCATTGCCCCTGAGTGAAGTTCTACCCATGCCCTTTACTGAACTACATC
Organism: Cyanoderma ruficeps; assembly: GCA_008694505.1. Taxonomy (NCBI): domain Eukaryota; kingdom Metazoa; phylum Chordata; class Aves; order Passeriformes; family Timaliidae; genus Cyanoderma; species Cyanoderma ruficeps. The sequence continues at coordinate 15,085,215 of VZDJ01007749.1, forward strand.
CATGCAAATCTTAATCCCCAGCAGATAAAAAAATAGCATGGCTGAAAGTGTGCAAAAGCTTGAGTTTTTCACTGAAGGAAGCCATGACCTCTCAGCTGGGTGCCTTGGTTGTTCAGTGTCTGCCTCCTGTGGCTGAAGCAGTTCAGAGTGACATTGTTTGAGTGGAGAAGCCAAGTCTATCTTCTGGCTATCAGACTCAAATGCCAAGAGGTGTCTGTGCCCGGCCTACAGCCAGCTGTGATGTTCCTAGGGGGTATGGGACAGATACAACACAGCTGAGGGAAGGGGAAATTAAGACATGTAAGCAAGAAGACAAGGGGTGGGAACCAGAGGTATAGACCAGAGGGTTGGAAGTGGTATCCTTCCTTGAAAAATTAGTTGGGTCATTACTGCATAGGTCTGACTAGAATGTGTGTTTGAAACCAGTCACAGTTCTCCCCACTCTGAGTCTTGTTGATATTGCTTTCAAGAATGGTCATTTTACAGGAAATACACTCGGACAACCCTGAAGTCTCTTCCTCCCTCTCTGTGCCAGTTTATCCCATGCATTTCCAAAACCACACAGCACTTGAAGGCACAGTAATATTTGGGGGCAGAAGCTTTTAAATAAGAGCCAGTTAGAGCTACAATCCATCTCTACTTCATTTTTAATTTATTTCCCTTGCATTCTTTGAAAGAAGCCTGTCTCAAGCCTACACATTTTAAAAGGCTGCCAGTTCTTTCCTGCAGATTTTGCAGCTTTCAGCTGTTATGCCTCCCTAAGATTATTCTTTACATCTACTGACAAACATCATAGAACTAAACTCCCCCAGAGACATCAATATCACTCGGCCAGACAACATCTTCAGAAAACTGCTTGAAATTATTTGCCAGAAAACTAATTTCTTAGTGTTTTAGAGCAAATCTCCCCACAATTAACAGATTCCTCAGCTACTGTAGTTCTGATTTCTTCCTGTACTTGATACAAATTTCATCTCTCGCCCTAAAGAAAAAATTTCTTAATTCAACATCCTATCCTTTTAACTTTGCCTGACTGATATGCTGGGATTACCAGACTTAGGGCCAAATGTCAGGCTCTCTCAATTTGAGCAGCTGTGAAGGATAGAGAACTTACAGCACAAAACTACAGATAACTTGAAGGCTAAATTTTAAAAACAGGTAATTGCTTTACCTTCTTGCCTTCACCTGATCTCTATCATATATCTCAGAGTCTAATCTCACAATTTACATCAGTGATTTTCACTTTCTGAAGATAAGCAGCACAGAAAAAAACCTTAAAACTTGAGTCTTCTTCATTGTATGAAAGAAAGCCATCCTTGCAAGCCTTTCTCACTTTAAGCTGTGCATTTTCTCTTCATTTATTAAAAACAGCCACAAAAACAGCCAAAGAGTGCAGTGTCCCCCCTCAGGCGTCCACGGTGTGTTGCTTACTCCTGCTTTTGTATTAATTTCCCATTCTAATCAGCAATTAAAAAGCAGGCCAATTAGCTTGCTATTTTTCCTTCCTTTCCAGCTGTGCCAGAGATGAGTTGGCAAAAGTCCCAGGATGAGAGGAATAGAGTATATTAACAGAGATTGTCTGCATCTGAAGTGTTAATTTGTTCCTTTACTTTTTAGCTGCCAACAACCCATAAGCCACAAATATGAAAGTTGCCAGAGAAGGACAACAGAGCTTTATGAATAAACACTTTTGCTTCAGAAGCTTGTGACTTCTATTTCAATGTGAACAGAGATTTATTTCACATTGGTATGCACATATTTTGCAGTTCTGCCCAGCAACCAGGAGTATGTAGGAACAAGTGCTCCTCTGCACAGTTTATTTTGATCAGTATGGATAGCGCCCAACCCACAAATCAGCACAGAAGAGGATTTTTGTCTCTGATCTTAGCGGCATTAGGAATTATGATACTTCCTTATACACCCAAAAGCTTAACTAGATAAACAGAAATGTGATCAACAAGTGCCCAAAGGCAAAAGTCTACAGAACAGGACACAAAATTGTTGACAGGCCTTAAACAGGAATTTTTTGCTCTTGGTCATTCATACTGAGTGCATTAATTCTCCTTACAATTAAAGGCATATTATGGTGCCACACTATACTTTTATATCAAATAAGATAAAAAGTGCGTCTAAGCATTTACATTTCTCCTGAATTAATAATGCATAGATCTACTTTGAAAACATTAGTGCTTTTGTTTAGTATATTTAGGAAAGTAGCTGAAAGAATTTTATTAAAAGTCAGCATGGGAAATTTCAAAGAACGTCTATAGGAAAAATACTGACTTGTACTTAGGATATTTTGTGTTTTAATGTTGGCACAGAGGAGAAATTCAGAGACTTTCATTTTTTCAGAATTTATATTTTCAAATTTTTTTTCTGCTTTCTTTGTCATTCACAGCCCCATACCAGTAAGGAGAAAAGAGGGGACAGGGTATATTTTCCACAGCTTTCTCCATGTAGGAAAAACATAACCATCAAAATATGAAGACTGAATTATTACTCTTCTGCTCTTTCCTGTGAGCAGCAAAGAGTAACAAGAGGGAGAGAAATTCTGGCATCCCATAAAAAATATTCTAAAAATAGAAGACCAAAACTCTTTGACTTCAACAGTTGTTTCAGTTTAACTTGTAAAATCCAAAATGATTATCAGAACGTTTTAATCAGAATATTTCTTATATGTTAATATATTTTCCATGCATCTACTCATTTTTTTATTAACCAGAAGGAGTTCTGGCTCTGGGCTGTACTTGTAATCTTGGCTATCAGAGGAAGCCCTCACAACTACAACACGGTATCTGGCCTTCAGGGAGCCTCTGTGCAGGATAATGCCTCCAGCATCCCAGTCCACGTTAACTCTCCCTTTCCAGAGAAGCCCTGCTGGTGTGAAATAGCAAATTTCCTTGGTCAGTTAGATGAGTATTTGTGAGTGTTCTGATTTGGACTTCTATGCTCCTCTCAGTTGTGGTACCACTCCCTGTGCTAGGCTGGCTGTGTAGTCCAAGATAACCAGTGGCTGCTACTTTGTTCACCCAAGATGCACACCTGCTTGGACACCTACTGTCCACAAAACATCATCCCCCCTTGCCCCCCAGAAAACCCCAACCCCTTATGAGTCTGTTTCCTTGGGAGCTGGGAATAAAATCAAGGCAGTAAAGGGCAGTATTGCACCCCTTTTTCCTTAAGTCTTTGCTCTCCTGCCACAAGTCAGCAGCTGTTGCATCAACTGCATCACAAAAGCAGCTATTTGCCAAAAAGAAAGTGACTATCCCTCACCAACCCCCTCGAGTACTCCAGGCTGCAGCAGAGTATGTGGAGGAGGCTCAGTGTGGGTGCAGGTAAAGAGAATTCTCAAAAAAATAAAAATAAAAAAGAATCTAAGGACCGTTGTACTCAGCACAACCTTTTATTCCTATATATCACAGTATTAGTTATCTTACCAAGGGCAGGTTGAGGTGAAAAATATGTTTAAAAAAAAAAGTAAAAATCAATCAACCNCCCCAACCAGCTAACCCTTGCTGACAGGCACAAGGTACAAGAATTTAAAAAGATTTCCTCTTTAAACTATAAGTAACAGAGCTCCACCACCTCCTCGCATAAGAGTTGAGAGAGGTATTTTATGGGTTCTTTAGGACCTGGGTCCAGCTACACAAAATTGCCCTGAATGGAGTAGCATTTCCTTGTTCAAAATGGCCCTGAACTGCAACTCCTCCTGCTTTCTTACTGTTTTAATCTCTCAGAATTAAAGGTGCTCTGTGTGTCCAGGAGCTGTAGTTTGCTGGTATAGTGTTGCACCAGGCAGTGTAAAGGCCTACCATACACATTCAGTGAAAACATGTCAGGCTTTTTAAGTGTCAGCTGGCCTGTGATTTTATCTGTTAAGGTATTGTGTTCAGAGAACCCGCAGCCAGGCACGGACCATAAGAACAGCCATGTAACAGATATACAGGTTTGTCCTGTTTTCCTACTTCTTGCTACCCTCCCCTCTATAAATTATTGACACTACTAAAATTCTGAGGGCAGAAAGTGAGTAACAATCTCCAACCTGCTGGGAGCCAGTACAAATATTACTGGGCGCTTACCAGACTCCATGCCCTGTGCTGCCCCCAGCTCCATGAGAAGCTGCCACCTCCCTCTTGGGCTCTTTATGGCATCAGTCACCAGTCAGGCACTTCCTCCTTCACTGCTCCTGTGGTGTGGCTGGAGGAAAAGCAGAGATTGGCTACCCTCACTCAAATCTGACAGCGTCCACTCTCTGCTCCCATGCCCATGCATCTCCCCACTTTCCTAGCTCGTGCCTCAGCAATTCCACTCAGTTGTCTAAAAGCCAGGGTTCAGTCTCTGAGGCTGTCCCAGTTTCTTCAGATGGCTCCATCTCTATCATGGGTATCACCAAGTCACATTTTGCTGCCCATTAAGGCAGGTAGTTAGCTATATTCCAGCGTGTTGCCAAGGAAACTGCTGGAGTTGTAGGACCGCAAATACTTCTAGCCTGAAAAATGGTGAGCACTGCTACTAGAAATATTGTGAAAATTCATAAACAGCTACTCAGATATTTTAATAGCTCTGTGTGAGATTCAGATTCCAGTCATAAATGTCCATTTTATTTTATCACAGTACTGATTAATTCTAACACTTCCCATCTTTGTGCATCTTCTTTAAAAGCAGCCCACTGATAAAACACAGCCCTTAAAATAAACTTCAGTTTATTTTTCAACAGCTGTCCAAAATCCACATTGAAAAATACTTTGCTATGCTGTATCTAATTGAAGACCAGATGCCATTGAACTGAAGTCATCAATACCCCATACAAGTTAAGGCATCTGCTTGCATGAAACAACTCGCTTTTTTGGCTCTTTACCCTCCAGCTCTTTGGGGCAGGAGCAGTCTCATCTGTAAGGTGCATTAGAAGTGTAGGTAGTGGTAAAAAGAAATATTCATTGCCATTCTTCTCATGACAGAGAGAATAAATTGTAAATTTTTTATTGCAAAATATTAAAATAAATTACATTTTACAAAGACTTAGCAAATATTTACATACAGTGTGATTCCAGTGACAATCAGCAACAAAGAACAGACAGACAGGCATATTATGGAGTGATAAGAGTCAGAACTGCACAAATGTCAAAAGCCATATGAAAGAGATGCTAATTTTTAAAAGTTAAATCCATCACAAATGGAATGAATCCCACGAGGCACAAAAATTACACGTCTACAAAGTTCTTTTGTTTAGTCAGCAGACATATTGCTTTTTGCTCTCCTCGTCTGTCTCTACACACTCTCCCAGATCAACTGGAGGAAAATCTTCGCATACACAGCTGTGTCACCATGGATCTGTTATCAGTCTGGTTTTAATTCTGCATGCTGTGTGATATCCATTGCCAGCAACAGATTCACGAATCATTAGTTCAGAAAAATTTAACGCTCCGATTCTGTATTTCCTCAGTGACCTCGTACCAGTGTATCAGATGTGTCGGGCTGCCTGATGTGAGACAGGTATCTGAAAGTGATGCCCTTCTGGTAAAAACAGGCTTCAACAGCACAATACAACCCAAGAAGCATCACAACGATGTCATGAAGAATGGGGTCACAGTCTTACAGCACATAAAAGGCCTTTTGTAGGAACAGACTTCCATGGTCACATTTCAGGATTTAATTTTTGAAAAAAGAATAAAACTGAAAGTACTGGCTCATCTTGGCAAAATTAGTAAGTGAACCCATCCTTCACATGATGTGAGTGGAAATAACATCAACTTGTAGGCATTAACTAGAAACAAGAGTTTTCACTGCTATTCCATCCTTTCCTTATACATGCTTTTAAGCTTTTTTCTTCTTTAAATATCCCCCTTTCCTCTCTTTCCAGGAAGAGATCTGTCTCACCTATAAAACCAATTCCACAGCTTCAAGAAAACTGTTAACATTATTACTTAGCCAAATGTACTAAATCAGCATCCAAAGAAATGTTTCCAGATTGACCAAATAATTGAAATAACTACAAGACATAACCAGGTAGCACTGGGGAATTCATTCAGAGACACTTTTGGAGTTGAATAGAACAAAATCCAACCTGACACCCCTCTAAGTCACTACAGGTAAATCTGAAGGCAGAAAGACACTAGTTTAGACCCCCCAGGCAGTTTCTTTTCTCAAGACATGGAAGACAGGCAGGCAAAAATCTGTCTTGTTTAGCACTTTGGCACTTCTGAGATGGCACCATAATTTTAAAAACCCTGGGAATGGTTCAGCTTTTTGGAGAGAGCCACTATGAAAGCTATACACCAACTAAATCCCTCCAAAACTCTGAAACATGTAGGGCTTAATGAGACCAATTTTGTTGGCCTCTGTGTAAAGAGGAATTTTTTCCCAGTGTTAAGATCACATTAAGGCACATGGTGGGATATCTTGAGTACAGTTTTGTGAGGTGTGATCATGTTTCCCCGAAAAACTGGGAATATTGTACTTTGTTTTAATAAATTTAAACTATTACTTTAAATCCCATGATACTTATTATGCAGACTTATAGTCTATGCTGACTACACTGGGAAAGGCCAGAGAGCCACATCTAGCTTGATAATAATATGAAACAGATCCCATCTATTCTCAGCTCTGGCATGCAAGTGCACTTCGCTACGCAGAACAGAGTCTGGGTTCCAGTGTGCAACATCCCCTCCCAATCAAAGCAGCCCAGCCAAGTGTCTGGGTTGTATTATTTCGGTATTAAAGAGAATTTTTCCTTCTTTTTTGAAATGAAGATTGGACTATGCTTTTCCATTTCACGCACTTGCTGAAAGTCTTTTCTCTCCTCGTTGTCCTTTGTAGCTTTCTGTTACTAAAACTTTGATCTTTGCATCAATAATGGAAGACAAGTTGGAGGACAACAAAAGCTAAATGGAGTGCTTTCCCATTTTCTTTTAAGTTAGTGTGGACTTTTTAAAACAAAAAATATTTTTAAAAAAGAGAGAAGACTAAACTGACTACAGAAACATCCTGCGCATATGCACATAATCCTACCTAAAATTTCTTACAGTTATGAAGTACAGCTGTCAACCACAACTCTTCAGATACAAAAACTTGAAGGGCTTGGAGTAATTTTAGAAAAGTGAGGATTAAGGTATCTTACTAGAAGTAAGAAAGAATCATCTTGATATGGCCTCTCCCTCTTTCCTGTCAGATACAAGTCAAATTCGTCCAGCCATCCCTGCTCCAAATAGTGTAAATACAATAAAATTAGATTACAAATGAGAATCTCTCTTCCACAATACTATCATAAATTGCAGAATAAATACAAATCAAATTATGTTGACTCCGCAGTTGTTTAGTATAACAGAAGTGGACAAGAGTTGGCCACAATTTGGCCATTGTGTTTACATTCTATCTGAAAAAAAGGTCATATACGTGCAAAATTCTAGGAAAGAAACAGAATAGTAAAGACAGTCCCTTGTTTCACACTAGGTAACTTCAAAACTTCCCATCTAAAGGCTATCCAACCAGAGTGCCGCCTTCCCATACATCCTCCTTCTTCCATGAAACAGGCCAGCAACTGAAGCTGCAGCCAATATTTGTAGTTATCAGAAACAGCCAGTATTGTAAGATTAGCACTGCAAGGTTCCGTAAGGTCTTCTTACAGAGCTAGTGAGTCTGCCAGCATTACACTGAAAACGAGACTGAGAAAACTTTCAACTGTTCACTGAACTTTGGAAACTTTCGGACATAGCAGAATGGCTTAAATACTCTAAAACGAAACAGATCAGCAGAATCTGACATGTTAAGGTTTAAAGGTCTTGGTTATTTTCTATTCCAAATATATTGGACAAAACTGAAGTCAGTACCTTTTGGCAGCATATAATCAAGAGCCTCATTTGAAAGAGTTGTCAGGGTTAATGCATAGATATAGAAAAAGAAAGAAAAATAAAACCATGGTAAAATTTCTTTGTAGCCAAAACTATTTGGGCATACGTATTATGAACAGGCATGCTTCCTTCTAGTGAGTAGCCCATCTCCTAGTCAAAAGATAATACTCCTAGAAGTTTAGAGCCCAAGTTCCTTCTAAAAAAAGTGACTTATGGCCTGAAGTCACTTGATCACATCTCAGTTTGCCCAAGGTTTGATACTGCCCAACCTTCTATCAAGTGGGATAGAATAACCATTGTATACGCATATAGGTCAACTCTAAAAACAACAACAAAAAATATACAAAGTGTAATCAACTGTTTCAAAAATCATCTCCCATTCAAGTCATGTCTGAAGTACCAAGGCGGGGAGGAACATCAAACAATACTGACTACCACACTGCCCATATCAGCAGCAGTGCTACAGGTCCCTTCTGACAGGTATTAGAGCATTTGGAGAATATCTGTGCTTCCCAAGGTGATTTTTTTCCTAAGAACAGTGTCAATAAAACTTCACCTGTACACAGATACTGTATAATGTTCATTCAAGTATTTCCTTTAGGAAATGGACAGTGGAAGGACACTTTCAACACTAAAAAAGTTAATTGCATCCAGCTTGTGCTCATACACACTTTGATCAATAAGTCTTCCAGTCACTTTACTCTTTGACAGTTCTGGGGCTGATGTGCAGCTCAGCAGCCCAACTGACAAGCTTCATCCCAGATGATTCTTCCTTGTTAGAGGGCTCCTTCTCAATCCATTCCTTTGGAACTCTTAATTTTAATATTTTATTTATGTAATTAGAATTCACTATAATTTGAGAAGCACTGACATATTCTACAGAGATGTTTCAGAAGCTTCCTTCTCAGTTTACCAGCACACCTCAGCTCAGATCTGTGTGTCCTGGCATTCCATCCAAAGTTTCCCTTTAAGTACAGTGTGCTAGTGCCATCTTTTTGGCAGTAACAACTCAACAATGGGCAACCCCCTTGATTACACTTGTGATAAAAGCAGGATTCAAATCCAGGTTTTCAGAAGTGAAAGGCTAATGGAGTAACCGAACACATTTGATGCCCAAAACAGTCTTGCAACAGTATAGTTACACTCCCAAACTATTTCCTCCATGAAATGCATGAACTCAGAGCAGATCCAGTGTATTAACTAGTCTTTTCTATTTTGTTTGAGAACCATAAAATCTAAAGAAGGAGTGGGACTCCAAATTCAACTGTTATTTTACAAGTCTTTCAGAAAAGCAAAGCTGACGGGCTCAGAAGCCAACGTAGGATGGCAAAAGGAGACTGGAGTTTCTTAGTTTGGGACTTGGTTTTGTTTACAGAGACAGGAGAAGCTGCAAACATACTTTCTCCTTGCTCTATGTTCAATATGCACTGACCACCTTCAGAAAACCATTGGCTAGCATGCTTCACGTGGCAGCCTTCACATTGCTTACTGTATTATATTCATTCATCAGCTGTTCATAAGGCACAGAAAGTTCTAGCTCATTATTGGTGAAGGTAGATTCATCAGAGGATGGGAATTTAACCAGTTTTTTTGCAGTTTCAGATTCCTCTGCAAGATTATCATCCATAGAGGATTTTGATGTTTCCTCATCATCTGAGACATCTTCCTCTTCATCCTCATCTTCATTTACAAATGTTATGTTGGCATTCTCAAATATTAAGGGTCGATAGTCTCTGGAATCCCACACTTCACCTTCTTCTTCACTAATCCTGTCCAGCTGGTTCACGAACATGGTTCCTTCTAGAGGGCTGCTGTCTCCAATACGTTTGTCATGGAGGGGTCTCAGAACATGACCATTTTGAATGTCCAGGGAGGTCTCTTCATACTCAAATGACTCTGTCTTTTTGTAAGTCACCTGAACATCTATACTGGCATTCATCTGTTTGCCATTTTCCACTATAATCATTTTGTCATTGCTTGTCTTCAGGGCCTTCTTCCCAATTTGCTTTATAAGGTCATTGTAGGTCTCTTCCTTCTTGGAAAGAAAGCTGAAAATGTTGACATCCTTTGAGTTACCCATTTGAAGGGGTTTTTTAGACCGAGGATGGTTGTCAAATGACTCTTTTCTTTTTTTCCTCCGTTTCTTGATTGCTTTGTGGACTTCCACAAACATACTGACCTTCCAGTTAACAAAGAGTGAGAGCCAAGCTAGTCCCAGATAGATCCATAACTCCACGAAGTATCTGTAAAGCGCATGATAGTTTGCATCTGGATTTACACCTACAGAAAATTAAAAACAAAAGCATTACTCAAAGAAGACTCACAGCTGGTAAATCTTTGAAGTTATGACCCTGAGAACTGCTCTCTTCCTCACTAAAAGTGTCTTGTTATTTGAACACTGGTCAGAGAGGTAGCAAGTGGGGAAATGAAAGAAAAAAATGAACCCACATTTTCCACTTCTTGGCCACATATATTTTAACCACTGGACTAACAAAATAAAAATGAAGCATATTTATCCTCTCCTTATAAAATATAAGAGTGAACATTTTCCTGTTTGAAAACTACCAGTCTTCCTCCTGCCACTGAAGTATGTACATATAGGTACCTCCCTTGAGAAAAAGATTCAGAATTCCACTTATGAGAACCAATGCCCTGAACAAAGCAGTGGATATTAGAGAAAAAAGAGGTTTAGGAGAGAGAGAGGAATATGCTCAGCATTCCCCATTGACTAGTTCTAGGCAGGTGTAGAAAGCATTGCCCAGTGCCTGCACATCCTGCTTAGTATACTGGATCCCATTCAAAGGTGCACAACTACCATGGTGGGCAGGGTAGCTCCTTGCCTGAAATACAGACCTGGGGCACCAGAAGGACTTATGAACTCTAGAACCTGGCTGCAAGATCAACCCAATAAAGACCCTAGATTTCTACACCAACAATGAAGAGCCAGATCTAGTCCACTGGATCAGTACCCAGCCTTAATGGAATGTTCTATCCTGCAAAATGTGCTGGAAAAGCTTAGAAAACATCTTTGCAAATTAAGAGTTTGGAAGTAGAATTGCCACACTATGCATTTAATGAAATAATACATAAAATACAATTACTGACCAGCAACAAAATCTCCAAATCCTATGGTGGTGATAGTGATGAATGAGAAATAGAGGCCTTCAATGTAATTCCATCCTTCAGTCATCATGAAGACAAAGGGAGGAATAACCAGATGGACCAAGACACCCCAAACAATGAAAATAGCCGTGCATGTAATTTGGGCTTTCCTCTGTGAAGAAAAAAGAAAAAGTTAGGGAAAGACCTCAATTTTTTTTTTCCCACTCCTAGCACCAATAATCATCTGGCAGCATCAGATATCTCAGTTTTGTGCTAACAATTTAGCTACCGTAATTAAAAGTCACTAAAAGTGACTGAAGTAAACATACTTTCTTTTTTCTTTAGGCAGAACTCCCTATTCTTACAACCATTTGCTCAAAAAGGATTATTTCCTCATAGTTTTCCTTCACGCTCAGTTTAAGGGGTCCCTGATATTTTATAAATTGGCATGGGATACGGACATAGCACTCTAGTCTAAAAAGCCATCAGTACCTCCAACCTTCCTTTTACTCATTTGAATTGAGAAGATCAGAAGTGTTTTAGGACTTTTCTCTCCTATTTGTGACTTCTTCCCTTTGCCACCTCTGTGGTACAAACCTGCACATACACACATATTTCACTATTTTTCATATATATATATATTCACTATATATAATTCATATTTGTGCAAGTGTTCATTTATTGTGAGATAAGCAGGCAAGTTAAGAAGTGTAAGCTTAATTCATGCATCAAAACTACACGGTTCAAGGGTAAACAAGTAAGGGCTTACCAGGCTTACTCCTCTTTTTGTCAGAAACTGGCCCAGCCTCTTGGCACGTCCTCCAAAGAACTTCCCCAGAGCACTGATCCACGTCAAGCAGAGAGGGACGCCAAAAAGCCCATAAAATATGCAAAAGAGACGCCCAGCATGTGTCTTTGGGGAAACATTTCCATAACCTGAAAGAGATAAGTATGTCCTCCTTCTGTTCCTGTTGAAGAGAATACAGGGCAATTCTACCTGTGCACAAAACAACACTGTGTGGGCTCCTATTGTGTTGGGCACTCCTTTTTTCACCATCTAAAAGGGATTTAGTTTACTCCAGCTGCTCATCTTCTGAATCTGGATGCCTTCCAATTCTACTCTAGCAAACACGCAAAAAACCCACACTTTAGTGTTCCCTAGATTTTGTTCATCTTTTTCTGGACAAGATGGGGTAAGTACAAAATAAAGCTCATCTCAAAAGTTCTAATATGCTGTCCCAATCTTAAGCAGCACTGTTAAGACTTGACTAATTCAATTTTACAGAATGAAACTCAAAATTCATCCTGAAGCCAGCTCCCAGGTGAAAGATACACTATACACATTTAACTTGTGACCTGGTACCTTTGCAGGGTAAGAGCTTGTGAGTTAAGTGCAAGGCAGGTAAGTGCAAGATATTTCATATGAATTTAGTTCTTTGCTGGTCATAGAATACAACAGGACATTACAGATTCAGGCTCTAAATTCAGCAGCCTATTTCCTGAACTTCTGACAGAGTTTTCTTGTTTAGATGTGTTATTAACTTCAACATTTTCGTAAGTTATAATATAAGCTGGGTATTGTGAATTTTAAATAATAAAGAAAACCACAATACTGCATATGGTTTTACAGTACAACTTCTACATTCAGCCCTCTCTGGTTATTTTCCATTCCTTTTTTTTTTTTTTTAATTGTAGGTTCAACAAGTGTGTAACAACACCACCACGTAGCAAAGATTTTTCTGTTAAAGCAGAAGGCAAATGATGTTGAGTCCTGAAAACCTATTTATCACAGGAGGAAGATGTCTTCCAGTGCAGAAGGTCTTACAAGTACAAATCAGTAGTAATATTTAAAAAGCAACAGTTGTTCTGCTTCACCTTTTTTTAAGAGGCAGATAAAAATCTAGTTAGTTCTGCAAGCCAGGAACACTGGTACTTTAGTGGAGGAGGACACGTGTGTGTTAACAAGACAGCAACACAAAAACCTCATATGCACTTGCGTTAGGTATTAGTTTAATGGAATGCTTTGTTATTTTTTTATTTTGGAATTTTATGATTTGGAAATTTAAGTGCATGAATCAGTGGAACTGGAGTGACACCAGCCAACCCCAACAGCACCTTTAATCCATTACTTATTGGAAAGGCACACTTTTCTCTTCTGTACACACACGGAGAGAGTGCCAAATCCCTCCGTCTTTTCCTCTGTGAATCTGGAGGTGAACACATACTTCAGGCAGCTCCAGCCAGGGGGACTTTATTTGGTTGCTACCTTGACACAGAAATAGGAGAGTACAAACACACCACAGCCTGCAGAAAACTACAGCTAGGAAGGTTGACATAGCAAATATTTACCAATTGTAGTGATCACAGTAGCAGCAAAGATCACAGCATTCGGCCAATTCCAGTTGTTGAAAGTATTGTTCCCAGTGATGGCAACCCCCTGTCCAGCAGCATCTGACACAATCTGTAAGGAAAAAGTAACAACCAATCTTGTAAAACCCTGGCAGCCTAAAAAAGATATTTATCTGTCCCTCTCAGGTTTTTGCCCTTAGCTGATACTTTCAAAATAATTCCTGAGTTTTTTGTGAAGGCTGGCCTAGTGTATTCACTAACAATAATTTTATGAAATACTAAAAACTTGCTTCACAGAAGAAAAATTAATGCAGGTGCTCTGACATTTCAACAGGGAGTTTTAATTAGATAAACTTTTACTTGAGTTACAAGTTTAAACCAAATGGATCTCATCCAGAGAGCAAATAACACTCCTGCAGACTGAACTAGCACTTAACCTCCAGTGCAGATCTTGAATTTTGTTTAATATCAGGGACTTCTTCAGAACTACTATCCATTTCAAAACACTTACATGCCTCAGCTTGACTTGGGTACGAATGTCATAGAATCCTTGGCAAAGCTCATGTGATTCTTGTTAATTCACCTGCTGTCTCTACCAAAGTCAAACCATCTACAAGCAAACAGTAAAATTGTACTTTTCAAAGACAGAGGAATTAAGATTTTCTTCCAAAGCATTTCATGCAACAGGATTCCAATCATTGTCATTGAATCAGGCCCTTTTCTTCTCCCACGCTGGAATCTGGTATGCCATGATGAATGCAAAGCACTAATTATTATTTAGTGCAGAAAGTGAAAGTTTCAGATCAAAACCATCCATCTTGCTGATTTTGGAGTGCACTTCTACTTCCCCAAAGCAAAAGGAAGAAACCAAACAGATATACTACATTCTCTCTGGGAAATCTCTAGTTATTTAAATCTCAGCCCTGTCACATCATGATGCAAGTTAAAGCCTTACCAGGTTACTCTGCTTTTTTCCCTTCAGCATAAACACTGAACAAAACTGAGGCTACACCCATATACCAGAAAAGGTGAAGATATCTCCAAATCTTTATTTATAATGTTACCCACTGTCTGCCTTTCTCCCTCAATAAGTGTTGAATATAGAAATTACCTGGAGCTAAATATCTAAAAAATTGGAAGCAGTATACTTCTTAAAAAAATTTTTTTTAGAAATAAACATGACAGGTGATGTTTATCTTAAACTGGCAAGAACTTAATAAAGGTAACTACAACCAACTCTTCCTTCCCCCATCACCCCTTCCTTCCTTTCTATTTGATTAAGATCTGATCTTGGACCCAGCAGAGACTCAACACAAAGTTCAATCACTACTGAAAACATACACAAGTTAACACAGGTTTTAATTATTACATATCACCACCCTCTTACTGTAATAAGAGTGCCCTCAAAGTGAATGTATTGTACATATACAAGATGCAAACTATTTAATTAAAAATGCACTTTCAACACACAGGCTGTTCCAGAGGATAAAAGGAGAAACATTGAAAGTGAATAAAGGTAAAGAACTAGATTTTTTTTTTTTCTCCTGGTAAACTCAAAGTGTGTGTAAAACTCAATGCAATGTCTTTCCATAGCCTATGGGCTCCGGATAGAAAAGGACAGAGCTCTCACCAAGGCACTCCTTTATCATGAGAAAGTGGCGTACAAATGCGAAGCAGCCATAAAACAGGCAGGTTGAGAACAGGTAAGTAAAACAGTAAAACACACAGTGTCACCCCTTTTCCAAAACAAACAAGCAAAAAAAAAAATCACAAGAGCTCATCTGAGAAGAAACCAATAAAAGTACAATCACTCATTTCTGCCATGGTCTGCAGAGGAACTTCCTGAAAGTCCCAAAGGACATCCAAATCACCTGAAAAACACAATCTGTTATCTATTATTCTTGAAAAGATGCCTTGACTTCTTCCACTGCCTAAGTGTTACACTGAGCACCAGTTTTCCAGTCATTTTCCATTCCATAAGCAGACTTGGATTTATTTTAGTTGTTTCCTCACAAAGCAAATGCTCTCCAAGAGACACAGTGAACTATCAACTCCCATTGTCACAGGCCATTATCTCATTGCATTAATCCACCTTGGCTTGACCTCATGAGCTCAGTTTCCCAGTACATACAATTACGTCAAGACCTGCCAGGATTTGAATTCTGGAGGTCTAAAGAGATCTGAGGGGAAGAAGCTGCTGGACTGAGTGGCACACAGCTGCTCCTCACATGCAGGCAGCTAACATTTCGGGGGAGATGGCCAACTTTACAAATTAAATGAACCCTTGGTATAGTGAACCACAGATAATTCTCCAGACACAGCCCTCTTCCTGTCCCTATCTGCACACAGCTATTGGCTATTAGCACACAATTATCTACGATCTACAGTCCAGTCTTTCAAGTCATTTTATGCCTGCAATAAGTCTGAATGCACTATATGCATCCCAGCTGCAGGAACAAAGATGGTCACAAAACATGCTTAGATAGCCTTGGTGCTATGGGAAATATGTAGCTGCTTTCCAAGCAGCATAACTTTTGCCCATATTGAAATAATTAAAGATTTTGGCTTGAAACAAAAAAAAAAGTGTGAGTGGACACTACACAACTAAACCAGCAAACATGGCTGTGTTTCTTTGGCTTGGCAAATCTGTTAGGCTTTAATGTCAGAGATGCCTTTGTTTTCATACGCTAGGATACAGAATGCTTCAAGTAGGCTGTGCTTGATTTCTTAAACTACAGAAAACTTCCTCCAAAAAGTCTCTGGATTGTAAAATAGGAGGCGAGGAAGAAGAGGAAGAAGAGGAAGAAGAG